>CM019709.1:18918049-18923049 GCA_009760885.1 Achatina immaculata | reverse complement strand
CCCCCCCCCCTTCAATTCCTATTTGTTGTATAGCATGTCATGTGACCTTATATTTGATCTTCTTTCCCTATTTCTTTGTCCTGTATTTTTTTGTATGATTAAAGTATATACCGAAACGGTACAGCTGTGTGCTCCTTCATTAATAAAGCTGTTCCTTCTTTTGTTCTAAATAGCCTTAACATTTACAGTTTCGGTGGGTTTGTGGGAGAGAGAGTGTGTGTGAGAGTGTGAGAGAGAGATTGAGAGAGAGTGAGAGAGAGAGAGAGATTGAGAGAGAGAGTGACAGAGAGAGAGTGAGAGAGACTGGGAGAGAGAGATTGTGAGAGAGAGAGAGAGTGAGAGAGAGAGAGAGACTGGGAGAGAGATTGTGTGTGAGAGAGAGAGAGAGAGAGTCAGATTGAGAAATTAAGACCACAGATAGAGAGATTCAAACCGTTGGAATATTTATCTTTTTAAAGCATAGATCTATGTTCCAATAATGTGAGTCTATCAGTCTAATAGTTCCAGTTTTCTCCTGTATATGTCTAGACAAACAACAACAGAGAGAAATATAAATCTTTAACAAAGGAAGTACGAAGAAACATAAGAAAAGACAAAAAAAAAACAATACATACAAGATTGTTGTGAAAGAGTAGAAGGACATCAGAAGTGTGGAAGAGATAGTGAAATGTTTAAAGAAATGAAGTCATTGACGAAAAAAGTCACATCTAAGCTAAATGTAATTTGTGACGAGATGGGGAATACCTTGACAGAGACAGAGAAAATTTTAGAAAGATGGAAGGAATGTATGAAACAACTGACTGTGAAAGCAGAAATCAACAGTGTGAATTATTATTGGAAGAGAAAGAACCCGAACCGACAACTGAAGAAGTCTTATGGGCAATAAAGAATCTGAAAATGGTAAACCACCAGGATGTGATGAGATAACAGCTGAATTTATTAAAGCAGGAAGAAATGAATGTGCAACAATCGATCATGAACTATGTAAAAAGATACAGCATTCAGGTATTTGGCCAAAAGAATAGAAAAGAACTGTATTCATACCACTGCCAAAAAAGAGTAACCTGAAATTATGCACAAACTACAGAACTGTTGCCCTGATTAGTCATGCCAGTAAAATTATGTTAAAAATCATAATGGGCAGACTTCGTAAGAAAATAGAAGAAGAAATCAATATGGTTCAAGCTGGTTTTAGACAAGGAAGAGGATCAAAAGATAAAATATTCAATATAAGATTAATAATAGAGAAATGCAGAGAATTTAATGTGAATCTCTATTTATCTTTTATAGACTACTCAAGGCAATTGATTGTGTACAACAAAAGAAAGTTTGGGAAATAATGGAAAAAATGGGAATTACAACACATTTGATACAAGTAACATCACTGCTGTATCCAGACCAATAAGCAGCAGTAAGAATAAATGTTGAAACAACAACTTGGTTTGACATAAAACAAGGGGTCAGTCAGGGGTGCATATTGTCACCCTACTTATTTAACTTGTATACTGAAAATATAATGAGGAATGTTAGAGAAGATGTAGACAAAGAATATTATGACACCATAACAATTGGATGTTATGAAATACCAAAGATTAGATATGCTGATGACACAGTATTACTGTCCACAACACAAAAAGGAATGGAAAAATTCATTATGTCATTCCGTAAGAATATATCAGTATTCGTGTAAAACTGTTAGGTTCATAGTAAAGGCATTATTATGGGTTTTTCTTTTTTAATTTTCTCGTGCTGAGATCCTTCGAGAAGGTCACTGGGGCTGCAAAACCCGTGACAGGGAATTGTGGGGGCAAGGCTGAGTGCGTGTAGTCAGTCTTGGTTTGAACGTGTAACTTTGTGGACTTTTTTTGTACGATGTGATGTCTTCGAGGAACATATGAACGTTATAGTTGTACTGTAGTTTATGAATGGACTGGCCACATGGCAGGGATAACCAGCCGGCAGACAGATTTAATGTTATTTCCATCAACATTATCGTCCTTCCATCAATAAATGTTCCAAGTCACCGTTAATCAGGATTTACTTGACTTCTGTACCAGCTGTGGTCAACGTGAAGTTTTGAAGAGCCTGGATGAGAAGTATGTCTGGAACAGTGTTTAACTAATCCAGCAAGTGAGAGTGAGAGCTGGAATTCTGTGTATAACTAGTCCAGTAACCTCAACTCACGAAAATCACAATGAAAGTCTACCCTGTTATTCACGTGCCTAACGTGATCACTACGATACGATACGGCCTAAGAAAAGCCCCATTAACACACTGTACACACCAACAGTACAGACAGAAAGAAGACCACCAAAAGCCTCCTATAAGAACACTGAAGAGCAAACCTCTATCTTAATGCAAAGAAAACTAAATTGATGACATCTGACAAAACAAACAAGGCAGCTGAAATATGTATCAATTATGAAAAATTGGAAGAAGTGGAGAATTTTGAATATCTTGGACCATTACTAACTAATAATGGAGATACAATGAGGGAAATTAAAAGGATGAAATCTATCGCTCTTCGGAAAGTAAAACAATTAAAGAATCTATGGAGGGGAACACACAGAACTACAAAAATAAGATTTTTAAGAGCATACATCTTTCCCATCGCAACATATGCCTGTGAGATCTGGACACTTAACAAAACAGCTGAGAAACACATAAATGCCTTTGAATGTAAATGCTACAGAAGAGTTCTTCAAATATCATGGACACAAAAAAAGAACAAATATATCCATACTACAAGAACGTAGTGTTGAAGAAGGCTGGCTAGTAAAGAGGATTAAAGAGAGAAAACTTAAATATTTTGGACACATTAAACGTCATGATAATCTAGAGAAGACCGTCTTGGAAAGATACATAATGGGAAAAAGAAAGAGAGGAAGACCAAGGCAAAGACGGCTGCAAGATATCGTTGATGATCTGCAAATGGACGCATCAGCAGCAGACCATCTTGCTCACAACCAAAAGCCCTACAGGAGTGCTGTTAGAGAGGCAAAGTTCCGCAAGGGACATGCAAACGAATGAATGATATGTCTAGACACATTAGGAAAAGTATCAAACATTCACAAATAACTTCAGCTATTACAATATTCAGATTGTGAAGATGTGAACTGTCATTCACCATGAAATTACCATTAACCATGAATATATCACTCCTCCTGCCACCCAACACTAAATATACTAAAATTACTTTCTCCCATTGTTTTTGACTTGGTTGCCTCAACACCCCCCCCCCCAACCCCCAACAACTTATACAACCTCTTGACGACGTTTTATAAGTCATACACGATCATATTTTCATTCTGTCTCCCGTCATTTTTTATTGAGTTACAGATCAAATCTTATAACACTAACAGTAGCACAGAGATACTGTCAATGGCTCTTTTGCCTTTAATAAAATGATTGTTGAAAAATGTAGCTCGGAAACATTACATTGCATGAATTAAGAGGGTAAACAATGTATCTTATATCCTTCCCGTTAAACGTCACATAGGGCTCGCAAAGTAGTTCGCCAATTTTTCCTGTCTTCGGCGAGTCTTTCAACCTCATCAAGGGATTTTATGCCTGCTAATTTGGCCTCTCTTAACAATGTCCTCTTCAGAGTTTCACGCGGTCTGCCTCGAGGCAGAAACAATGTATAATAAAAAGTAAAGATAGTCCCATAGCAAATGCCGTAGGGGGTGAAGCGTTAGAGACCTCATTATTCTGGGTCATCAGCGTATGAGGTAGGGTGACCAGTTCCTTTCCTCGCTGCCTTTACTTCCCAGATTTTCTCTGGTACCCATTTTACGAGGCTGGGTCGACCTCGGGGCCGTATTGGTCGGAAAAAAAAATCCCGCTCAGCTGGGGATTCGAACCCTCGACCATTTGGTTGCTAGACGAGTGCAATGTATAATACAGAGGAAAATTATAAGAAAATGGTATTAATAAAACTGTCCCCCTGAATGGAGAGCTGGTTAGTGCCAAAGTCGGAGGTTCAAATCCGGTTGGAGGCACCCCAGTCACTCAGCTGTAGACTTGGGTGCCCGATCTCTTCTGTACCTGGGGAAAGAAAGGCGGCCAGGCGTGACGATGACCACATCACCCTCTAGTGTGTCCGACAGGACAAAGATGATATGGGCACTAACACCATGCCCTCTAGGTGCCTTCATGGTGTAATAAACCCATCTTTATCTTTCACAGAATACTAACAATAATAATAATAATAATAATACAAGCGAAGAAAAGGATTTAATGACTATGTTAATTATAATGTCAGTAGTAGTAGTAATAACAATAAAAAATAGCAACATGAGAAACAGTATGAATGGAAATAACAGGATGAGCGATGGTGATTACGTTTATGATAACTGCGAGAATGCCATCGTTTATCAGGCTATGGTGGCGGCCTGTATTTATGGATAACTATGGAGAGTGGACGGACAGGCCAGGTATAGGCCGCGAGCCCTGACTTCAGACAGAAACCTCACCTGCTCAGTACCTTCTCCTATAGCCCTGACTTCAGACAGAAAACTCACCTGTTCAGTACCTTCTCCTATAGCCCTGACTTCAGACAGAAAACTCACCTGTTCAGTACCTTCTCCTATAGCCCTGACTTCAGACAGAAAACTCACCTGTTCAGTACCTTCTCCTATAGCCCTGACTTCAGACAGAAAACTCACCTGTTCAGTACCTTCTCCTATAGCCCTGACTTCAGACAGAAAACTCACCTGTTCAGTACCTTCTCCTATAGCCCTGACTTCAGACAAAAAACTCACCTGTTCAGTACCTTCTCCCATAGCCCTGACTTCAGACAGAAAACTCACCTGTTCAGTACCTTCTCCTATAGCCCTGACTTCAGACAGAAAACTCACCTGTTCAGTACCTTCTCCTATAGCCCTGACTTCAGACAGAAACCTCACCTGTTCAGTACCTTCTCCTATAGCCCTGACTTCAGACAGAAACCTCACCTGTTCAGTACCTTCTCCTATAGCCCTGACTTCAGACAGAAAACT
>CM019709.1:18500549-18913049 GCA_009760885.1 Achatina immaculata | reverse complement strand
CAACATTTCTCTGGAGGATCCAGACCCTAGTAACAGACGGTCTGGGCTGAAAGAAAAGGGATCGAGATGAGAAGGCGAAAATAAACCAGGCTGTAGTTTGCGGCGTCGGGCCGAAGTGCACAGATATCACAGCCTAGTTGTAAACTGCGACATGCTGAGGGCGAAGGAGGAGGAGGAAGAGGAAGAAGTAAATGGACACTAAACTATCGTAAGAGACTATAAATATACAGAAAATGCAGTTTATTCCTTTTATAACCAAAGGAAGAGTACAAACAGATATATAATAGAATATAAAGCATGATTTACTGGCTGATAAACAGAACAAACATGGAAAATGTTTTCACGGGACGTACCAAAGGCATTATCGAGTAATTGGCCAGCCCAGTGTTTGGAATCTTGCAGGATATCTCTGAAGGGACTGAACTCTGTGATACATTAAGACCTTTAAAGCAGCCCTCCTGTTCTCTAAAGCGTCTCCTTTGAACTTTAAACGAGAAAGAAATTCCTACCCGTGACAGAAATTTCTTTCCTGCCTGCACAAATTTTCCAGCTAACGAGGTCTTCAAGTTGGATATTCTCTGGAACGTTTCTCAAAATTTTCGTGGCCCAATCTCGACTTTCCTCCCCTTTCTGTCAAGTGCATACTTCCAAACGTAAGAACACATTCATTTAATGGCACTTACGTATGCGTGCCAGAACTTGAAATATGGCCAGGGCGGTAGAAATTAGCGAAATAAAACAGTCCTACTGCGAAACACACGTCAGTTCTACAAAACTACCCTTTTTTCAAGCGTAGTCTATTAAGCAATAAAACAGGAAATAATTGGCTGAATGGAGGCAAGATTTATGACAGAATTCTATTTTCAGAAAATCAAGACAAGCAGGCAACAAACAATCGTGGAATAGAATCTGAGAATATGGACCACCAGGTATGTTGGCTCCAACATTCGTTAACTAGCATCGATGTTGAGTAACTTTTTTTAAAATTTGAAAACCTTATTTTCTTTCCTTTTTTTTCCTCAAGAAAATTTCATGAAATACATAAATCAGGGATTTTCAAAGCTTTACCTGAGCTGGGAACGATGTTTTAGTACAAAGTTGTAGCATGTTATGTGGATAAAAGTTGGAGAACTGGAGACCCCTTTATATATATATATATATATATATATATATATATATATATATCTTACATCCTTTCCTTGCCGTTAAACGTCACATAGGGCTCGCACTGTATTTGAAAAAGTTTTTCTGTTTTCTGCGAGCTTTTCAATCTCATCAAGGGATGTTGTGCCTACTAGTTGGCCTCTCTTAACAATCTCCTCTTTAGAGTTTCATGTGGTCGACCTCTTTTTTCTTTGGCCTGTTGTGTTCCATTTAATGGTTTGTTTTGGGATTCTCTGACTAGTTCTTCTCATCACGTGACCGATATATATCCATCTCCTTTTCCCGATCACCCGTGAGACAGGTTTTTGTTTGCTCATCTGTCTTATCTCTGTGTTGTTCTTGAATTCGTTCCACTTTACACCGAGTATTTTCCTGAGGCATTTGTTTTCAAAGGAGTCCAATTTATTGTGTCTTTAGTTGTTTTCCAGCTTTCGCATGCATAAATGAGGGTGGATATTACATTTAAGTTGAATGATCTTAACTAGATTTTTGTGCTTATAACTTTTCAGTGCCGTATGTTCTCAAGATTTTTTAATGTCAATGCTGCTTTTGCAATTCTAATTCTAACTTCCTTTCTGCTGTCACCATCCTGGTCTATGTAGCTGCCGAGGTATGCAAATTAATGTCAAATATACAGATATTTAACTTCCCAAGGTATATGCCGCTTCCCCAAGGCACACCCACAAACGCATGCCCTTCCTCTTTCTCGTCTCCCCTCTTGCCTAGGTTAGCCCTCTGTTATTCAACATCCTCTCTGTTGTTCCTTCCTCTTTGGTCTTCCCTTAATCCTGTTTCCCTGAGGTGTCTATTTCAGTGCCATTTTTTTGATAATGAGTTACCAGTTATCCTAAGTACAGGTTCCAGCCATAGCCAAAGCCTTTCCTCCGTGATCGAGGTCAGTGGCTTCATCTTCATTTCTGCCATTTCTCATGATGTCAAAATAAAATAAAATTCTACGTAAACAGTTGCTCTACAGGGAATTCAATTTGTTTTCTATAGTTTTAGTTGTTTTTCGGCATTCACTTCCGTGGAGTAGTAGTAGTAGTATACTTAGGACATTTCTCCTGAATATTCTGAGGTTCGTATTTGAGCTTCGATTTTTGGATTTTCGTGTAATGTGTGGTGGCCTGGTTGGCTGAATGGTTAGGTGCTAGGTTCAACGAATCTGGTGCTACCAGATTAGTAAAAATCCCAGCGGTGGGGAATTTTTTTTTCTGGTATACACCAAAAAGGTCCAGGGGTTGACCCAGCCTCTAAAAAATGGGTACCAGAGAAACCTGGGAAGGTAAAGCGGCCAGGCGTGATACTGACCACATCGCACTTTCATGTGCCGAAGGTCATGGAAAATACTGGCCTTACACCTTATCCCAAATGTGTCTTAATGGCATGGAAACGGGAGTTTTACCTTTATATTGTGCAGGTTTGAGAAAGCCAGGTTACCACCATATTAGATATATACATGGTGGATATGATACAGAAGTGTCATGACAATTACCAATTACGCATTTATGAAATGTAAGATTGGACAGCTATACAATTTTTATTGGTATTTGACGTCTAATTTAGTTTTTTTTTTTAAATTTATACATTGTGTAAAAGCCGCAGCATGAAAGATCAGTGCTGAAAAAAAGTAATGACCCTAGCTAGAGAAGAGATTCAAACAAAGATCTCCCAGACAACCAGCCCTTGAAACAAGTGAAACATTTCAAATACCCAGGTAGCATAATATAATCCTCAGGGACAGTTGACGCTGAGACTGAGAACAGATGCAATAAAGCAAATCAGGTCATTGGACAAATGACCTCTTTACTTAAAAACAAATACATCACAATCGAAACAAAAAGAGCACTGTACAACATAATTTTCCTCCCAACTCTATGCTATCAATGTCAAACATGGACACTAACAGCCACGAAACAAAAGAAAAATCGTCACGATAGAAATGAGATGTTTAAGGAGAACACTAAATGTGACGTGAAGAGATCAAATAAGAAATGACACCATCAGGGCAAAGGTTGAAGTAACACCAGTATTACACTATATCCAGAAACAGCAAGTCAAACGGTTTGGCCATGTTACACGGTTACCATCAGACAGTGTATCACAGAAAACATTCACACTAAGATTTGTAGGTAACGGAGGAAGAGGCCGCCCATGCAGGAGATGGAGAGAGGAAATGACAGAAGCATTAAATATCCCATTATATGAAGCAAATCTTCGAGCCCTATCAACACGTCAATTTGTCCTCTCGTATATGAGGAAGGAGACAAGACAAGACAATTTATACATTTTTAAAAAAAATTTTTATGTCAGAAAGGTAAGTTGTGAATGATCATATAATGGGATGGCTGTTTGGACTGGTCTCTGATGTGGTTTTAATTACACGCAGAACAATAAAATAATAATCCAGTGTGCTACGCTGTGGCCTTGCGCTTTATAACAGGCGGGTTCGAATCTCGGTAAGATGGAAGTTGTTTTGTTTTGTTTTGTTTTTTTATGTCAGATGTGAAATTTAAACTTGGCGACTGCTCTGGTCAAGTGTTTTCATGCCCTCATTCAAAGAATAAACCATTTAAAAAACAATTGAATTCTTTCCAGACTAAATGTTTACGAAGAATTAGAAAAATATTTTGGCCAAACACCATAAGAAATAACATCTTGTTGGCAGAAATGCAGATGAAGCCACTGACAGCAATTATTGAGGAAAGACGCTGGCGATGGTTGGGACATGTGCTCCGAATGACTGACAACTCATTACAAAAATAGCACTAAGATGGACACCACAGGGGAACAGAAGTAAGGGTAGACCAAAAGAGACATGGAGAAGAACAACAGAAAGGATGTTGAGCAATAGAGAGCTCACCTGGGCAAAAGCGGTAAAAAAAGGCAAAAGACAGGTGTTTGTGGAAAACCCTTGGGAAAGTCCAATGTACCCTGGGCACTTAAGATTCAGAGAGAAAGAGAGAGAGAGAGAGAGAGAGAGAGAGAGAGAGTCTAAGAAGCACCTCAGCTTTTATCCCCCCCCCCCTCCCAGTTCTTTTGGCGAAAAAAGCACTCTCGAATTCCGTGCGTGGGGAGAAAGGTTTTCGCTCCCTTCCCGGACGGCGAGAGTTAAGCTCTTTCGATCTGCCGCTGGCGAGATTCTTCAGCTGCCGTGCGTGGGGTGAAATTCTTCCCGGCCAATGAAGAAAAATTCGATCAGGGTTGCTGCGCAGCGCCCTCGTGGAAAAGGTGAAGGAGTAAGTGAAATGACCAGTACTCTCGAGGTCAGGACTACTCAAATCACAGGACCTCTGCTCTAGAGGCCGGCCACGTTTTATACACACCTATAATGAGGAAGATTGCCTAAACAGGCTTAACACAGGGGTTAAACAAGACATTGCTGGCGAGATTCTTCGGCTGCCGCGCGTGGAGCGAAACTCATCCCGGCCAAAGAAGAAAATGCGACTAGGGTTGCCGGGCGGCGCCCCTGTGAAAAGGTGATGGAAAGGATAAAATCAAGTTTAATCGGTATGTCTAGTAGTCTCACGGCGAGAGCTACTCATACCACGGCATCTCTGCTCTAGAGGCCGGCCACGTCTGATATACACCGATACTGGTGAAATATGCTTAAACCATGGGTGAAACTTGATGATTACTCATGACACGATAACTCCGCTCTAGAGATCGATCACGTCCTAAACCCGCCCATGCTGGGATAATATGCCTAAACCAGCTTAACCCATGGGGTGAAACTTACTAGTGGCGAGGATTCGTCCTCCTGGACAAAAGCTCCGTCTTGGTCACAACAAGAAGGGTAGCGGCCACGACCACCAACTGCTGAAGTCAGAGACACTGGACCAGGGCTGTCTAGATAGGCAACTACCTCTCACCCGACTGGGATGTATGCAAATCCTAATCACTTTGAGGTTTTCCGGTGAGAAAGTCCAGTGCTGGACTGGATGGACAACCACCTCTCACCCGGCGGGGATACACGGGTATCCCAAAACACGTCGAGATTTTCCGGTGAGAAAGTCCAACTCTAGATTAAACCGGTGCAACGAAAACCACGGTGTCACGCAACCCCGCTTCTGAGACCCAACGAGAATACATGCCCAAACCCGGCGATGCTCTGAACCTCTTGTGGTCCTCTCGGGGATCTCGTGTGGTCCTTTCGGGAAACCACAAGGGGACCACGGGACCTATCGAAGACCACATGAGTAAATTTAGTAGGATCACGTGGGGGTCTTGGTGATAGAAGCGAACGAAGAAGAAGATTCCCCCCTCCCCCCAAAGCAATCAACATTGGGAATCTTATCATCAGGTGCAGTGTCTGTAAGCGTTGGCCGTCAAGCTTCTCCATAGACCTCATTCCCTTAAATAATTACGGAAAAAAGTAAGTGTGCAGTGGTGTCAAGCACACCAATCACGTTGTCATGAGTGAAATGAAATCAGATTTGGCATGAAGTTTTGTTTGAGTGTTGTCCACTTCCTCATGCTGCACGAAGTTTATGGCACTATTCATGGGAAGATAACCACAGCTCCAGTGAAATCACGTGCAGTGATCCATGATTGGTTTAGTGACCACAGATAAATTGAGGTTAAGTGTGTAATTCTGTTCTCGGAGATCTCTTCACGTAATCGTTGAAGAAAGGAGTAGTGGAATTCCAACATAAACATCTTTTTTCATCATGCCAAGATTGACCGAACATCAGCGAGAAATAGCTGTTGGGATGTTAATTGCTGGATCAACAGTAGCAGCAGTATCTCAACATTTTAATGTTCACAGAAACACAATATCACGCCTTCAAAGCCATTTTAACCAAAATGGTTCCGTTGCTGACCGCCATAGAAGCGGTAGACCACGAGCTACCAACCATCCACAAGGTCGCTACATCCACCGCATGCGCCTTCGTAACATGTTTCTCTGGGCAACATGGACTGCTAGCAACATTCCAGGTTTAAGACGTGTGTTTGGCAGGACAGTGCGGAACAGACTCAGAGAAGTAAATCTCTTACCTCATAGGCCTGCAGTTAGACCAGTACTGACAGTTCGCCACAGACAAACCCGCTTGACCTTGGCCGGGCACCACGTGGCATGACCCTATCTCAGTGGAGACGGATCCTATTCACTGATGAGTCCAGATTCTGTCTGCAAGGTCATGATGGGCCAGCTGTAGTGTACAGGCGAAGGGGAGAACGCTTTGCGAATAACTGTGTGCTAGAGGTGGATAGGAGAAGAGGAGGCATTGTAATGGTCTGAGGAGGAATTTCTTATACTGGCTGAACAAACCTAGTCTTCCTCAATGGCAACCTTACAGGTTTACGATATAGGGACGAAATCATTACACGCCACGTAATGCCTTTACTGGATGTTAATGGACAAGGCGTGATACTGCAGCAGGATAACGCTCGTCCAGATGTCGCACGTGTGGTCAGGGACCACTTTCAACAGCATCAGATTACTGTCTTGCCTTGGCCGGCAGTTTCACCGGACATGTCACCTGTCGAGCACATTTGGGATGAATTGGACCGCAGGTTGCGAAGACGACACAATCGTCCTGGAAACCGCCAAGAATTAGCCCAAGCGTTGCAAGAAGAATGGAATAACATGCCTCAACAATTGATACAACGTGTCATTGGTTCGATGAGAAGGCGGTGTCAAGCAGTGATAACTGCCTGAGGAGGACACACACGATACTGAAACCTTGATTTTCTTTTCTTGGGGCGGTGAGCCACATTAGGTGAGTTTTTTTTTTTTAACTTTTTTGTGACATGTGACTGTCTGAAAGTTAACATTTTATCTGTTTTTGGATAATCATACTTAATATGTGCCAAATTTTATTTCAATCATCACCTGAGCACGTTCATTGTGCTTTTTAAGGCATTGCACACTTACTTTTTTTCCGTGAGTATGTTTTCATCATCTCATCAGCCGATGACTTTTTACTGTGCCATCACGTCAAGACTGGCTATGGTTTTTTTTTTATTCTCTTGGTCTTCCCCTCCCTCTCTTCCCATTTATCTTTCCTGCTGTTATGATGTTTTTCAAGCCTTCCCATTCTCATTATATGTCCTATGAATGATGAATATAGTTTTCTTATGGATTTAATTAGGTTCCTGTCTACCAGGGGTCCGACAGGAAATTTATTTTTATAGCAAAATCATTTGAAGAATATCTTCAGTTAGCAATTCAAAACTGCACGTTTCATGCATAAATTATTTATCTTACTAATAAACTTTTGAGATGAAGAAATTTTAAACAAGCAATTCTTAAACGCCCAACTGCGCTGCTCTGCTTTCCTCAAAAAAGATAGAAGAAACAAGAACTCCAGGAAGTTTTTGTTGTGTTTTTCTTGAACATCTAAGCCACACTTTCGTAAAGTGGAGATGCTGCAACCAGCGATAAATTGTCCCACATGAAAGAAACCCGACGAGAGACATGACCAACAAGGAAAAATAAACCAGCGTGTAGCAGATGCTTCACAGCGCAATAATTTCTATTACCAGAGCCAGGTAAAAACTGGCCCAGAAAAATGGAAGTGGTTTTATCAGGGCCGGGAGATCAGCACGTTAAATCTTTGAGTGCTCTTTGCTGAAGGTGCATACCACCCACTTCAGGACCCAAACGCTCAGAGAGGCTTCAACTGATTGACGAGATAAATGAAGTCTTCTCACAGAGCTATCTTCCCTATCTTCAGCGGATAAATCCGATGTGTGTGTTTTTTTTTAACAATCTGATAAAAGATCATAGTTTTTCCTGGCTTGCCTTGCTTTCAAATACCACTTTCCCTACCGCCTGCTAAATGTGCCGCTTTTTTCCCCCCACCTTGAATACGGGTCGGAAGAGTTTAGAAACTTCTGCATCAGACACTGCATCATCTGCAGAAAATATTCTTGACTGCTTTATATGTGAGCTCAGAATTTTTCACTTAGGAGGTCGAAGCTTCCGCAAAGTAATGTGATTTAGTGCAGTGCTTTGCTAAATCACTTAACTGTGAGCTGTACGAAGTCACGTGTTTTGTCGTAATTATCCCATGTGGTAGTGAGCTGCTTAATTGTCCCACATTTGTGGTGTTACTACAACTGCACAATATCAAGATGAGTTGCTGTAGCTGTACCAGGTCATATTATGTTGTTATAGCTGTTCCACGTCATATTATATTGCTATAGCTGTACCACAGCTATTTTTCCACAGAAAACTAGGTCATATAACATGTGGAATGAGAAGAACAAATGCACACGTTTTAGAACAGCTCCATGTGCAATGTGAACTTCTCAAAGAAATAAAGATGAAGAAAACGATATACTTCGGCCATATCAAAAGATATAACAATATGCTGAAGACCATACACGGTGGAAGAGTGGAAGGAAAACGAGCAAGAGGAAGACAGAGATGTAGATAGGAAGATAAGGTACGACACTGGGCAGGATACAGCCTGGCTGAGTGCACCATCAAGGCGAAGGATCGAGAGAACTGGAGATTCATTACCGCCGACCTTCGTTCTAGAGAAGGCACATGATGATGATGATGATAACGATGAAGATGATGATGATGATGATGATGATGATGATGATGATGATCTGTACCACACGGTATTATGTTGCTATAGCTGTACCACATCATACTATGATGTTGCTATACGTGTAGCTGTACCACGTTATATTATGTTGTTATAGTTGTTCCACATCACTTTATGTTGCTATATTTGTTCTACGCCATCTTTCTCTCCCTCCTTTTTTTTCTCTCTCTCTCTCTTTCCCTCTCTCTCTCTCTCTCTCTCTCTCTCTCTCTCTCTCTCGCTATTTCAACTTCAAGTGCCCAAGCCACATGGGGCTTCCACAGGGGTGTTCCACAAACGCCTGTCCTTCGCCTTTTTTCAGCTCTTGCCCAGGTCACCCACATAGTGTGGTGCTATAGTTTTTCTACACCTACAGCATATTATGTTGCCCAGTTGTCCTACATCATATTATGTTGCCCATTTGTCCTACATCATATTATTTGCCCAGTTGTCCTACATCATATTATGTTGCCCAGTTGTCCTACATAATATTACGTTGCCCAGTTGTCCTACATCATATTATGTTGCCCATTTGTCCTACATCATATTATTTGCCCAGTTGTCCTACATCATATTATGTTGCCCAGTTGTCCTACATAATATTACGTTGCCCAGTTGTCCTACATCATATTATGTTGCCCATTTGTCCTACATTATATTATTTGCCCAGTTGTCCTACATCATATTATGTTACCCAGTTGTCCTACATCATATTATGTTGCCACATCATTCTGTGTTTCTATAGGTCTTTCACGGCAAAGAGGGTTTTCTGTGCTGTTGGAATTGTCTGATTTTAAGGTAAAAACACACACACACACACAAACATTGGTTGATGAAGACCTATACGATGAGACCCAGAGACCCAGAGACCCATAGCAGACTGGGCTCGCGTCTGGGGCTGGCGAATCTTTACCGGCCAAGGCCTCTGTCCAACGTCCCCCCCCCCTTGGTGCCTTCGTTAACAGGCTCTGGCCTGGCTGACAGAGGGCTGGGTGGGTGGGGGTGGGGCAGTGATCGATGCAGTACCCACAACGCCGGACACTGCTACAGAGATATTACACATCCTTGCAGTTTACCACGTAAGTACTCCCCGTTAGACGCGATATGTGTGTCTTAGAGTCTTCACAGCATCGGCTGCAAACAGCATTCCACTCGTAGCTCCATGCATACACAACAACATCATCATCATCATCATCATCATCCCCATATTATTATTTACTAGTATACCTATAGTCGTGTCACGTCATATTGTGTTTCTATAATAAGTTTCTTAAGTTGACCTCACTTCCGGTGCTCTGTTCCGCCATTATTTTTTTGGGCATGAAAATTAGAACGAGCTCTATTAGTCTGTTTCAGATGCTGTAGGTCCCACCACTGTACAGATTGTATAATGTACACACTATCCACTGTACACTGTACATGACGCACATTGCCCATTGTACACACTGTGCACGGCACAACTGACCATTTTTACACATACCACTGTACGCACTGACCACTGTACACACATGCCACTGTACACACATACCACTGTACACACTGACAATTGTACACACATACCACTGTAACACATACCACTGTACGCAGTGACCACTGTACACACTGATCACTATACACACATACCGCTGTGCACACTGACCACTGTACACACTGACCACTGTACACACTGACCACTGATGATGTAGACAGCAATGTTTTTTTTTCCTGGCTTTTAAACAATTTCCTTCAATATCTGTAGTAAGATTATGTGATTTCTCCACAGCTACCAGAGTCCATTCTTCTCTATAAGCTCCACTACGACGCTGATAAACTAGATCCATGCTTTTCTGTAAGCTCCACTAAGACGCTGATAAACTAGATCAATGCTTTTCTGTAAGCTCCACTAAGACGCTGATAAACTAGATCAATGCTTTTCTGTAAGCTCCACTAAGACGCTGATAAACTAGATCAATGCTTTTCTGTAAGCTCCACTAAGACGCTGATAAACTAGATCCATGCTTTTCTGTAAGCTCCACTAAGACGCTGATAAACTAGATCCATGCTTTTCTGTAAGCTCCACTAAGACGCTGATAAACTAGATCCATGCTTTTCTGTAAGCTCCACTAAGACACTGATAAACTAGATCCATGCTTTTCTGTAAGCTCCACTAAGACGCTGATAAACTAGATCCATGCTTTACTGTAAGCTCCACTAAGACGCTGATAAACTAGATCCATGCTTTTCTATAAGCTCTACTAAGACGATGATAAACTAGATCAATGCTTTTCTATAAGCTCCACTAAGACGCTGATAAACTAGATCCATGCTTTTCTATAAGATCCACTACGACGCTGATAAACTGGATCCAAGCTTCTCTATAATCTCCACTACGACGCTGATAAACTAGATCCATGCTTCTCTATAATCTCCACTACGACGCTGATAAACTAGATCCATGCTTCTCTATAATCTCCACTACGACGCTGATAAACTAGATCTATGCTTCTCTCGACGTGCTGGTGTGGCCAGCTTGTTTCCGTGGAAACATTTCGTGTAAGTGGTTTAAGGTCGAAAAGGAAAACAAACACCAAAAAAAAAACGGTTTTCACCAATAACTGCTATTAACATGTTATACGAAGAACAAACCAGATGATGATGATGATGATGATGATGATTCTATGAAGTCTAAGCCAGCTATGATTGTTTTTTCAGCCCTGTCTTCAAATCGGGCAATGTAGCTTTGGGTTACTTTGATTTCCATCATTGATGTTAGACTGTTTATGAAACCTCGCAAACTTCTGAGCTTTTGTATAACTTTAGCAGGATTTTGTTGTTGTTTTTTTAATCACTAATCACTTAATCTGCAAGATAAAATAAACAAGCTAACTCAGAATGCAAACAACATAGGACTAAAGATCAGCATAAGAAAGACAAAGTTAATGAAGCAAAATGTGAACAATAGAAATGTACTCAGAGTAGATAGCAAGTTAGTGGAGGAGGTCAATGACTTACTTGGCAGTAAAGTAGTAGAAAATGGAGACAGCACAGAGGACATCAACAGCAGCTTACTAGAGCAAACCAGGCTTTTGCAATGCTGCAGACTTATGGAAATCTAAAAATCTAAGCATGAATATGAAAATCAGGATATTTAAGAGTAATGTTCTATGGAAGTGAATGCTGGAAAATCACCAAAACCATAGAAAACAAGTTGAATTCTTTCCAAACTAAATGTTTACGAAGAATTAGAAAAATATTTTGATCAAACATCATAAGAAATAACATCTTGTTGGCAGAGATGCAAATGAAGCCATTGACAACAATTATTGAGGAAAGACGCTGGCGATGGTTGGGACATGTGCTCCGAATGACTGACAACTCACTACCAAAAATAGCACTAAGATGGACACCACAGGGAAACAGAAGTAAGGGTAGACCAAAAGAGACATGGAGAAGAACAACAGAAAGGATGTTAAGCAAAAGAGGGCTCACCTGGGCAAGAGCAGAAAAAAAGGCAAAGGACAGGCATTTATGAAAAACCCTTGCGGAAGCCCCCATGTGTCCTGGGCACTTAAGGTTCAGAGAGAGAGAGAGAGAGAGAGAGAGAGAGAGAAGGAGAGAGAGAGAGAGAGAGAGAATCACTTAACCAATTGTTCTGGGCGACGCTTTTTAACTTAATTATCCCTGTTTTTGGTACCTCGCAAATAGACAGAAGCTAATTCTTGCTTTTCTTTGGCTTGTCACAAATTTAAAAATTATTTCAGTGTTGGCGGGTGCTTTGTAGTCTCATTAATTTCACCGTGAACTTGTCTGGACTTGTCTTAATATGTTTGTGCACCTGCTTGGCAGGACCATCTGCATCTTCAGGCACTGCTTGTCAGAATGTAGCAGAGCCTAGCCAGGCATCGCTCACGTGTCGGCTTGGGTTTCTTTGTGTACCCGTGTTTATAATATATACGTAAATACAGACGTTTCAGCTCAATTAGGATGTGAGAGTCAGTTGCTCTCCTGCTACAGAGCGATGGGGTAGTGCAGTAGCTAGGAGAATAGCATTTCACGAGGAGGAAGTGTATGTAGCTGCAGTGTCGCCTCGTTTTCGTCCTCCAGGACGCAGGCCTCAGAGGGAGAGAGGCGTGGCAGATTATTTACCGTTGGCCAAGACACGCAGTGATAACAACCAGTCTCATGGGTGATCAGGAAAAGGAGATGGACATATGTTGGTCACTTGATGAGAAGAAATGATCAGAGAATACCGAAACAAGCTACCAAGTGGAACACAACAGGCCAAAGAAAAAGAGGCAGACTGCGTGAAACTCTGAAGAGGACATTGTTAAGAGAGGCCAAATTAACAGGGATAAAATCCTATGATGAGGTTGAAAGACTCGCCGAAGACAGGAAAAATTGGCGAACTACTTTGCGAGCCCTATGTGACGTTTAACGGCACGGGAAGGATATAAGATATAAGAAGACACGCAGTAGGTAGGCATCGTCCCTGTATGCACTAGGAGACAGCTGCCTGCCTGTTATCCTTGTGCGGTCTGACTCATCGCCCGAGATATAAATTCTTCTTCTTCTTCTTCTTCAGCTTTCCGAGCCATTAAGGCTCATAGCCGCAGATAAAGTTCTCCTCCATTCCTCGCTATTCCTAATCTTCTCTCTCCAGTTGGTGACAACAATTTCTTTTACACCCTCTTCTATGTTGTCTTCTATGTTGCCCGAGAGACATCAATCATCTAAAATCTTTGTGGAACGTCCGAGTGCGCTTTTATAATAACATTGGAGTGCCCTACTTTGTTGGTGAACAATTGATTACTGGTTGTTAAACCAAATGGCAAAACTGCTACATTACTATACGCGCAGTAACACGGCTTTACTTGCTTGCTTCCCTTGCGCTATAATATATACTGTTATATTTTCAAAAATATACGTTCTCATAAAATTCCTGTCATTTACACAAACGCTCATAACACATACATCCATAAACAAAAAACACGCGTCCACAGTCCACTACCAGCACAAAAGAGGATAGATGAATCCCCTGGAATCTAGAGCTGTTTTTTACAGCAGGTTTACAGCATGGAATTTAGAGATGTTTTCTACAGCAAGTTTGCAGAATGGAATTTAGAGCTGTTTTCTGCAGTAAACTTACAGCATGGAATTTAGAGCTGTTTCTGCAGCAGATTTGCAGCATGAAATTTAGAGCTGTTTTTCACATCATATTTGCAGCATGAAATTTAGAGCTGTTTTTTGACATCATATTTGCAGCATGGAATTTAGAGCCGTTTTCTACATCATATTTGCGGCATGGAATTTAGAGCTGTTTTTCACATCAGATTTGCAGCATGCAATTTAGAGCCGTTTTCTGCAGCAGGTTTGCATTATGGAATTTAGAGCTGTTTTCCACATATCAGATTTTCAGCATGGAATTTAGAGCTGTTTTCCATATATCAGATTTTCAGCATGGAATTTAGAGCTGTTTTTCACGTCAGATTTTGAAGATGAAATTTAGAGCTGTTTTCTGCAGCAGACTTGCAGCACAAGTAAGGTGAAGGTCGGGAAGTAGAAAAAAATGACTTGTTTGAAGTGACTTTATCGTTCTAAGAAGGTCTTCTGGTAGAAGAAGGATGTCCCACTATAAGTGCCACTTTAGCCCATGTCTGTTAGCCAGCATAAAGGGACACAAGGTTCTGGTAACCCTGGAGCACGACACGGATGTAGAACAGAGCCATGGCTAGTTAAGGTTGACTGATCTCACACCGTCTCCTCAGCACAGCCATCTTTGCACCAGAACACACTGATAATGTACAGAGAATAGAAACAGACAGCTCAGATCTGGCAGCTGTCGTCATGTAACTACTTTCAAATCAGGCGCGTGATAGAAAACACCCCCACGGGGCACCTCACGGAAAGCCCTGTCAACGATCTCCACGTTCTGATCATTCCACGCGCGCTATCACATCGACCAGGAGAGTACAGGCGGCTGTAGACGCACGCCACCTGGACTCGGCTGTACGCTCGGTGTTTGAACAAAAAACACCCCCTTACAAATTTCGTCAATACGGCTGCTGTTCTGTACGTCGGTCTAGGATTTATTTATCTTGCTGCTATTCACACGTTTCTCAGAAGCTCTGATCTGGAGCGGAAAGTTCGTGTCTGCTCGTAGAGATAATCGTAACTTGATACACAATTACAGCCGAACAATGCAGGTTATGTCTAGCTCAAATATTTACACGCATATTTAGCGTAACAAGTATTCAGAGAAGAGAAGTTTACTGACAGAAGAGTAGATATTCCTGGAAAGAGAAGCGGTTGAAAACATCGGAACAACAGGAAAGATACATAACTAAAGAAGTTGCGTAAAATAGGGAGGAAATGGCACGGGGCAAACCAGCATGTGCAGCAGCAGCAGAGGTGAGGGGAGTGGATTAATTACGTTTAATTATGGAGATATCTACGGTCCGCCTTAACTGACTGAGACAACATATTTTTAACAGCTTTTTTTGTTTAATTGCTCCTTCCTTTAATACTAATATTCGTTCCCATTTTCTGTTCTTGTGGCCGTGGTGTCTGACACAGGCCGTGATCTAAATATTAAACTATTGCTTGTTTTAAATAGTAAAAAAAAGGGTTTACTTTGTTCTCATTAAAATACACCTTAATGTGATAATGCTAGACAAAATATTGGGTCAACAGATGAAAAAAAAAACTGGGTCAGCAGATGAAAAATATGGGGTCAGCAGATGAAAAATATGGGGTCAGCAGATGAAAAATATGGGGTCAGCAGATGAAAAATACTCATGAAGTCTAGTGAGTCAATACATGAAAAATGAATACGAAGACTTCTGGATCTGTGCGGGAGAAATGCTCACGTGGGCTTCTTGTTGAAGGCATGAAAAATATTCATCAAATGTTGCCTCCAGAAAACATGAATCTCCTGTGGAAAAGAGAAGAAGTAATCTTCTCTCTCTCTCTCTCTCTCTCCTCTCTCTCTCTCTCTCTCTCTCTCCTCTCAAACTTACAACACTACATAATAAACTTTACAACCTTTTGTCCTAGAAAAGGACAAATCCATCTACCAAACCCTGCATGCTGATGCACATTTGTCCTAACAAGGACAACTAACAACAAAACTTACATGACGAAGCAAGTCCTAACAAACATTTTTTTTTAGAGAAAACTCACACTCGACCTGTCTCTACCACATTCAGACGAAAAACTAACTCATTCCTTCATCCCGCCACTTAGATCCACGTGACTGAGTTCTCAATCGGAGATCTCCTTTGAGATACTTTTCTTTCCGTGCTAGCATAAACAGGTGAGTTGTGGTCTGTTACTGTTTGATCACAACAACAGGGTTTCTCACACAAATTCTGTAACAGAATGTCTCTCTCCTCTCTCTCTCTCTCTCTCTTTTTTTCGTGACCTAAGCAACGGCCTATTTAGCGCAGTGACAGCACAGGAACTGAGCAAAACTTCGGTAGACCTGTTTGACTGGTCTACAAAAATGACCCCCCCCCCCCCCCCCCGGCTCATGTACTGCTAAGATGCGAAGATATTTGAGAACCCGACAAGAAGGAACTAGCTAATCCTTATCGTCGTCGCTGAATTCCACGTGACCTGCAGAGAGCGGGAATACTTTAGAGCCAAGCAACAGCATGAGGAAATCTGCCCCAGATAACAGCGGCAGAGGGAGGGGGAGGGGGCAGAACCCCCTACATTCATTCTGAGAATGCGGACGCCCATAACGATTCGATCCCACTCTAATACGACCTATGTTCTAAATTAGAAGGCGGAGCAGGAAGACAGCTTTCGCCACCACAAGAACGACACATTTTCATTGTTCCAATATCTCCATCGACGTCGAACACGTTTTTTTTTTTTTCTTGGTTGCATCTGCACACTTTCGTACGCTCGTCAGAATCAACCCAACTCTCCACAGCTAAAAAACAAGAAAAAAAGTCTTGCCATGCTCGTGAATGGCGTCAAGTTCTGCTTCTCTTTGTTTCCAGAACAAATGGCTTTAATTTACTCTGGCTCCTTGAAGTTCCAGGATCTAAAGAAACGATCACGACACATTTATATGTTACATATGTCAAGCTGAAAGATTGGCGATATTGTTTCAAGAAATCCAGGGACTACGCTGGGAATACCCAGAAACATCTTTGTCTGTCGCCTTTTACGTCGTTATCCTACGGGGTTTTTCGGCACACTTGATAGACACCCAGAACCAGCCGAAGAGACAGAATCGTCATACCTGCTGTATTTTATGGTAGAATTTTTGTTAAAGTTTCCACAACTTGGCATCATCGTCGTCATCATCAGGTGCCGTGCCGACAGACTATTATGCTTCTCCAGAGTACCCGATCTTTCATTCAGGCCATTAGCTCAGTTGGTGATCTCCTCTCACACCATCCTGTCAGACTGTCCAGTATCATTTCTCTTGGTCTTCCTCTTGATCTTCTTCTTTCTATTTTTC
This sequence comes from Achatina immaculata, assembly GCA_009760885.1. Taxonomy (NCBI): domain Eukaryota; kingdom Metazoa; phylum Mollusca; class Gastropoda; order Stylommatophora; family Achatinidae; genus Lissachatina; species Lissachatina immaculata. The sequence goes on along the minus strand of CM019709.1, from coordinate 18,895,892 downwards.
CTGTTGTTATAATATTTTCAATGTCCCCTCTTCCCAATGCATGTCCTATAAAAGTACATTCTCTCTCTCTCTCTCTCTCTCTCTCTCTCTCTCTCTCTCTTCTCTCTCTCTCTCCCTCTCATTTTTTTGACAAGGTTTTTTTGTATCTCCAGCTCTTCTCAAATGTTCTGTATTAATTATTTTTGCTGTCCAGGGAACTAGCAACATTCTTCTAATAAACCACATTTCTGCTGCTTCCAATGATTTCTGTGCAGACCTGCCTATCGTGCATGATTCACTTTCATATATTCCATGATTCACTTCCGTATATTCCATGTTTCACTTTCATATATTCTATGATTCACTTTCATATATTCTATGATTCACTTTCATATATTCTATGATTCACTTTCATATATTCCATGATTCATTTTCACATATTCCATGATTCACTTTCACATATTCCATGATTCACTTCCATATACTCCATGATTCACTTTCATATATTCCATGATTCACTTTCATATATTTCATAATTGACTTCCATATATTCTACGATTCACTTCCATATATTCACATAGCATAGACAAACGAAGAGAGAAGAAAATAAATGAAGAAATGGGCATTTCAAGATTGCATGTATACGTGATTATGTGTCCGTGTTTGCAGGTATATGTGATTATATGTCAGTGTTTGCATGTATATGTGATTATATGTCAGTGTTTGCATGTATATGTGATTATATGTCAGTGTTTGCATGTATATGTGATTATATGTCAGTGTTTGCATGTATATGTGATTATATGTCAGTGTTTGCATGTATATGTGATTATATGTCAGTGTTTGCATGTATATGTGATTATATGTCCGTGTTTGCATGTATACGTGATTATATGTCCGTGTTTGCATGTATATGTGATTATATGTCCGTGTTTGCATGTATATGTGATTATATGTCCGTGTTTGCATGTATGTGTGATTATATGTCCGTGTTTGCATGTATATGTGATTATGTGTCCGTGTTTGCATGTATATGTGATTATGTGTCCGTGTTTGCATATAAAATGGCAGAACAATACCAGGAGCGAGGAGGTCTGGGAAAGGGCGGGACAAGAACATATGAACCTACAAATGTCTAGGAAGTGGAGGTGGATTGGCCACATACTAAAGGAACCAGACATCAGCATGTGAAGGTAGGCACAAACATGGGAACCCCCCCCCCCAGGTAAAGAGAAATCAAGGAAGATCCAGAACTACTTTCAGAAGGGAAATTTATGAAAGTGCTCAGAGACAAGGGATACACGTGGAGGGAAGTAGAGAACAAATCCAAGAACAGGGATAACTGGAGAAACTCTATCTATGGCCTATACTCTCAAAGGAGTGACGGATGATGTATGTATGTATGTATGTATGTATGTATGTATGTATGTATGTATGCATGTATGTATGTATGTATGTATGTATACTTGTGTATATGTTCGTATATATGCATGCATTTGAGTGTGACCGTAGGCATATACGTCATTGTATATAAATATGTATTATGAGTATGTATGTAAGCATGAATTTCCATAGTCATGTATGTATTTACACTCGTATGTATGTAGGGATATGTATGAGGGAAAATTACTCGCTATGAAATAGGACAAATAAAAAAAACAAACTTTCCAGGTGCATAGGAAAGAGAAAGCTGTAAATAATTTAAAATGTATTTAAAAAAAACAGTTTTTCGTTGCAATAATCCAATAATTTACTAAAGATTATTTTAGCACATAACTACACCATACCTACAATGAATAGAGAAACAAAGAATTAAGTGGTTTTGTAAGAGAATTCCTTAATTCTAGAATTCCTTAATTCTGGAATTCTGTTATTTTATTTAATGATATAGGGGAGTTAACCAGGGATTTATTTGGTAGATTGACGTAGCGGCTAGCGCCCTTTGTTTTTTTTTTAAAGTACAGGTCAACTATAGGTCAGGTATGACACGTTGAATGCCATTTCTTGTCATGTCCAGGCACGGGAGTTTTTATAGCTGACTACAGTGATTTAGGACATGTTTGTTTAATTTGTTATTTTTAGTTACAGAAAAGCTTAAAATAGGATTGTTGTTTTTAGTTTATTGTCCAAGGTCATCAACGGGTAATTTTGTTTTTGCACGAATTGAGACTTTAGGCAGAAATGTTTTAATCAAGATTTTTTTTATCTTCCACGAGATAGAATCTTCGAGAAGATTTAGGAATAGGAATTGTAGTTCATATTTAAGGACCAAACTCTTACGCAGGATTATGATAAAAATTAGACTGATTAGTAGTTTGAGATTCATTATGATTGCAAATTCATTATGCAGAGTTTGACTGAGAAGGATGTTTCAGATAGGATGCTAGGATGTGATCTGTTAGTTTTTTTTCCTCATGGATCCAATGTGTAAATTTTTGATGCAGCTACGAGTTGTTAGAAATAGTTTGTAACTGAAGAAATGTGAATTAGTTCTATTGAGATTTCTGAGGACTTTAAGTCCGATATTTGTGGTGATGTGAAGTTGTAGGTATGTATCCATGGAATTTTCAGTGAGTTAGTAAGTTGGCTCTTATTTCATCATGTTGAATGCCTGCTTTTCCTAGCTGATTGTTGCCCACTCCCTCCGTATATGGCGAACTAGTTCTCGTCGGGAGAGGAGTTGGATTATTCATCTGCTTACTCACTTTATTGCTACATCCTCACTTATTCACCACTCATTTTTCCCATAATAAATATGTGTAATTGCTATTATCAATTTGAGTGTTAGTGGTTCTCAAACTGTTGGGATGGTTTCGTTCTCAGTTACACATTAAAATTCCTCAGATGTAATCAGTAGATAGGGGAAGAAAAAGTAGTTCAGTTATCACTTGGGTGGTGGCTTTACACAATTGTGAAGTACTTTAATTAGTGCCGTGTCTTGGCACATACCATACTATCTCTCTCTCTGAACTTTAAGTGCCCAGGGCACATGGGGCTTCCGCAAGGGTTTTCCACAAATGCCTGTGCTTTGCCTTTTTTCTGCTCTTGCCCAGGTGAGCCCTCTATTGCTCAACATCCTTTCTGTTGTTCTTCTCCATGTCTCTTTTGGTCTACCCTTACTTCTGTTCCCATGTGGTGTCCATCTTAGTGCTATTTTTGGTAGTGAGTTATCAGTCATTCGGAGCACATGTCCCAACCATCGCCAGCGTCTTTCATCAATAACTGCTGTCAGTGGCTTCATCTGCATCTCTGCCAACAAGATGTTATTTCTTATGGTGTTTGGCCAAAATATTTGTCTAATTCTTTGTAAACATTTAGTCTGGAAAGAATTCAACTTGTTTTCTGTGGTTTTGGTGATTTTCCAGCATTCACTTCCAATACCATACTATACCAGTCTTTTTTAGTTTGGCCGCTGAATGAAAATGCTACATATACAGCCAGCAGCTGCAAGGACCTTCAAACAAAGAACTACAAGACGCAGATCAAGAGGAAGACCTCGGAAAAGATGAAGGGAGTTATAAAAGCACTCATGAACTACGGCATGAGCATCACTTGGGCCACTCATACGACCCAAAAACGCCAACTGCATCTCCTATTATTTCAGAGTACGAGAGGAAGGGTAGAGTAAAGTAAAGTAAAGTAAAGTAAAGTGAAGTAAAGTAAAGCAAAGCAAAACAAAGCAAAAAATCAAAGTAAAGTAAGGTAAAGCAAAGCAAAGTAAAGTAAAGTAAAGCAAAGGAAAGCAAAGCAACGGAAAGGAAAGCAAAGTAAAGTAAAGTAAAGCAAAGGAAAGCAAAGCAACGGAAAGGAAAGCAAAGTAAAGTAAAGTAAAGGAAAGGAAAGCAAAGCAACGGAAAGGAAAGGAAAGCAAAGTAAAGTAAAGTAAAGCAAAGAGAAGCAAAGTAAAGTAAAACAAAGCAAAGTAAAGTAAAACAAAGCAAAAACTAAACTACAGTAAAGTAAAGCAAAGTAAAGTAAAGTAAAACAAAGCAAAGTAAAGTAAAGCAAAGCAAAAACTAAACTACAGTAAAGTAAAGTAAAGTAAAGCAAAGCAAATGAAAGCAAAGCAAAGCAAAGAAAAGGAAAGTAAAGTAAAGTAAAGTAAAATAAAGTATTTAAGAAAACGCGAGCACACTCATACACATCATAAAAGGTGTTTAAAATACACGTGAGATGGCCTTTTTAAAATTTTAAAACATCCATTCCGCTATTTCACACACACACAAACACACACACACTCACTCACTCACACACAAACTTATGAGCTGTCGATCTCGGCCGAGTTACCGGCCTTCACCTCTTTTCACAAGACATAAATGTTTGCCCCCATTTCACGCCATCTTCTCAGCGCATGTCTACTGCGCATGTCTACTGCGCATGTCGCCTTGCAGACAAGATTAAACTTTTCCTTGCAAAAACAATGTTTAACACTTTCCTGACCTAGATGATCTTAGTTTATTTACAGCTTTATTTAGATGTGTATATTTGTTTTTCAGACTTGGATGTCCCACTTTATTGACGTCAAATTTTAATCTGTGAAGAGACTTTATTCTTGAACATATAGTTAGGTTGAATAAATCATATTTTTTATACTGATCAAGTAATAGAATATGTGCATGATGTAGGACACTTGTTTATTAAGTACTAGCTGATTACCCGGCGATGTCCGGGTATTTATTTATCCCAATTGTCTGTTAGACAGGAAAAGGAATGAATTCTATCTATAGTGTAATATCGAAGCAATTTTATTTACAGGTATTTAAAAGTATAATTTTATAAATTCACTATAATATTAATTAAATTCGAAACTTGATTGTAAACAGCATTTTTAGTTTCACCTCCAGGAGCAAGAATAAATAAATTCTTGGGTAAACCCACCATGAGCAAGGCACATAAAGCTGTCTGAGGGAGAAACACGGCATTCTCAAATCTATCCTTCTCCCTCTTTTTCTCTCTCTCTCTCTCTATCTCTCTCTCTCTATCTCTCTCCCTTTCTCTACTTCTCGCTCCTTCTCTCCACTCTCTCTTTCCTTCTCTCTCCAGCTCTCTCTCCTTCCTTCTCTCTCCCTCTCTCTTACTTTCTCTCTCCCTCTCCCTCCCTCTCTCGCTCTCTCTCTCCCTCACTCTCTTTCCTTTTCATCTCTCTCGATATCTCTACACCTCTCTCCATCTCATTCTCTCTCCTTCTCTCTATCCTTCTCCCTCTGCCTCTTCCTCTCCCTCCCTCTCTCTCCTTCTCCCTTTCTCTCCCCTCTCTCCCTGTCTCTCTCCCTCTCACTCCCTGTCTCTCTCACTCCCTCTCCCTCTCTCCCTCCCTATCTGCCTCTCTCCCTCTCTATCTCTCCCCCTCTGTCTCTACCTCTCGCTCTCTCTCTCTCCTTCTCTCTCCCTCTCTCTTTCCCTAAGCTAATTTGACAAAAGTAAGAAATAAGGAACATTGTCACTGAGCAATGAAATCTACTGTAGAATACAATAAAAAGCTAATACAAACATAAGTAAAACACAAAGTTAAAATTCATTTTTACAAAAATAATTAAAATAAAAAGAGACCTTCAAAATTATTTGGATTTGCCACTGGAGGCTACAAATGCTGCTCTTAGACCAGCACCGCTCTATTTCACGATTATCTGCATTAGACCATTCTTTTGTTCCTCCTTGAATTTAGTAAGTAGTATGTCATCCTCTTCCCACCCCACCCTTAGGGGAGATAGGGGTGTCCCTAACAGCTCTCCTGTAGACCTCTCGAGTTGTAAGCAAGATGCCCTGCTGTTGATGCAGTTTTGCAAGATCTTACAAAAATCTTCTAGCGGATCATGCCCTGGGATAGCCAGGAAGTACTCCTGGGCGCCAAGACCGGACAATTACAGCTCTTCTTCTTTTGAAGTGAACTCTGGGTACGGACTGTGCCACGAAAGCCTGTTGAAAGACGAGGTGGTGGTGGTGGTGACGGATCTCACTGTGGATTGCGAGGCCAACACTCTCGGCGGCTGTGGCCATGATGAAGAACTTGACCATCTCTTGACGTTGTTCAAGTTGGTGAAGGACCAGTGTACTCACATGACGTTGTTCAGGCTGGTGAAGGACCAGTGTACTCCCATGACGTTATTCAGGCTGGTGAAGGACCAGTGTACTCCCATGACATTGTTCAGGCTAGTGAAGGACCAGTGTACTCCCATGACGTTGTTCAGGCTGGTGAAGGACCAGTGTACTCCCATGACGTTGTTCAGGCCGGTGAAGGACCAGTGTACTCCCATGACGTTGTTCAGGCCGGTGAAGGACCAGTGTACTCCCATGACGTTGTTCAGGCTGGTGAAGGACCAGTGTACTCCCATGACGTTGTTCAGGCTGGTGAAGGACCAGTGTACTCCCATGACGTTGTTCAGGCTGGTGAAGGACCGGTGTACTCCCATGACGTTGTTCAGGCTGGTGAATGACCGGTGTACTCCCATGACGTTGTTCAGGCTGGTGAAGGACCAGTGTACTCCCATGACGCTGTCTGAATTATTTAAGACTCAAACGTTTCCAGATCTTTAAGATGATCTTGACGATTATTTTTCTAAATGTTTACCTTCATGTGAATGGTTTTGCTCATCATCATCACCATCACCATCATCATCATCATTATCATCATCAACATCATCCTCATCGTCATCGTCTTTATCACCCCCCCCCCCCCCCGCAACAACTTTTCTATGTACCTGTAAAAAAATATCTATCTTTTGTCCTGCTTCACGCCATTTTAATCCAGATAGTCACCTTCTTTTAAGCATGAAGTCATCTTATTTCAAGCCATTGATTCTGTTTACTATAGCCATCAAGTCATACTATCTTAAGTCATCAGTTCATCCTATTTTAAGACATCAAGCCATCTTCTGTTAAGAAATCGAGCCACCTTATTTTAGCCATCACGTCCCTTTATTTAACTCTCATGCCACCTAATTTTAACCACACTGCCCTATTTTAAACAATTAACTCTTATTTTAGGTCATCAGGTCATTTTATTTTAAACAAACATTTCATTCTATGTCACGTGTTATTTAACGCAACCAGGTTACTTCTTTTAAGCCCTCATTTCATCTAGTTCAGTCATGCCGCCCTATTTTAAGCCATCAGTTTACTCTGATTTAACTCTTAAACTGCCGTGAGTCAATTCAACGGCTTTAAAAGTAAATAAATAATACAAACTGTAGCCACATAGTTTTGTTCCATAAATGCGTGTTCATAAACTGTCATAAATGCTAAAATTAGACACCACATTATTTTCGTGGTGAAAGGCACGGCCATGATGAAAAGTAATAAAACAACGTTCTTGTTACGAGAGTATTATTTGGTAGTTTCGGAGTTAAACAAACGCTAAATGTAAGCCCATGTCCCAACTCTACCTTTACAAACTATCTCTGGTTTGCGCATATTACTCTTGCTCTGGATGTCAGAGCACACGCTGCTGTCCCTTTTGGGAATTCCGATTCTGCAAAAATGAAGATGTGCAAAAACTGGGAAAAGTTTCTGTTCCAGCGCGGAAGCCGGCGAACCGTGACCAATCGACATTTTTTACCTTCTGTCCACAAAGAGCGACCTGAAAACAGCGCGCGGCACAACAGCCTTGCGCGTGAAGTCAATAACGACCTGGTCGTGGTGAAAGATGCTGAGAAAACTATTATTTGAGCTCGCTGGGAGGATGTTAATAAGTCTCCTTGTTCAAGATGTGGGTCATAAACGAAGTCACAACAGTTTTCTAACATTGTTACTACAACTACTACTAGACAAAGTCACAACAGCTTTCTAACATTGTTACTACAACCACCACTAGACAAAGTCCTTTTCTAACATTGTTACTACAACCACCACTAGACAAAGTCCTTTTCTAACATTGTTACTACAACTACCACTAGACAAAGTCCTTTTCTAACATTGTTACTACAACTACCACTAGACAAAGTCCTTTTCTAACATTGTTACTACAACTACTACTAGACAAAGTCCTTTTCTAACATTGTTACTACCACTACCACTAGACAAAGTCACAACAGCTTTCTAACATTGTTACTACCACTACCACTAGACAAAGTCACAACAGCTTTCTAACATTGTTACTACAACTACCACTAGACAAAGTCACAACAGCTTTCTAACATTGTTACTACAACTACCACTAGACAAAGTCACAACAGCTTTCTAACATTGTTACTACAACTACCACTAGACAAAGTCACAACAGCTTTCTAACATTGTTACTACCACTAGCACTAGACAAAGTCACAACAGCTTTATAACACTGTTACTACCACTACCACTAGACAAAGTCATAACAGCTTTCTAACATTGTTACTACCACTACTACTAGACAAAGTCACAACAGCTTTCTAACACTGTTACTACAACTACCATTGGACCAAAAAAAAAAGCGTTCCTGTAATCACATTTGGAAGAAGGATTCGATTCGGTCAGACATTTGGACTTATTTAATGTTAAACAACGATGATATGTACCCATATTTGGAAGAAGGATTCGATTCGGTCAGACATTTGGACTTACCTTAATGTTAAACAACGATGATATGTACCCATATTTGGAAGAAGGATTCGATTCGGTCAGACATTTGGACTTACCTTAATGTTAAACAACGATGATATGTACCCATATTTGGAAGAAGGATTCGATTCGGTCAGACATTTGGACTTACCTTAATGTTAAACAACGATGATATGTACCCATATTTGGAAGAAGGATTCGATTCGGTCAGACATTTGGACTTACCTTAATGTTAAACAGCGATGATACGTGGGCAACTCTACTGCGTCCAAGTAATAGTGTATGCCAACCAAACATGAGCACTGTCAATACAAAGTCACATGATGCATAACTACTACAATCTTGTAGGTAGAAAGATAGAGCTACTAGGACGCAGTCGCATAGCTCAGCCAGGCATTTACATGTCCCTTGTGGAACTTTGCCTCCCTAACAGCTCTCCTGTAGGCCTCTCAGATGTAAGCAAGATGGCCCGCTGCTGATGCATCCGTTTGCAGATTATCAACGATGTCTTGCAGCCATCTTCGCCTTGGTCTTCCTCTCTTTTTCCCATTATGTACCCTTCCAAGACGGTCTTCTCTAAATTCTCATGACGTTTAATGTGTCCAAAACATTTAAGTTTTCTCTGTTTAATCCTCTTTACTAGCCAACCTTCTTCAATATTAAGTTCTTGTAGTATGGATATATTTTTTTATTTTTGGTGTCCATGATATTTTAAGAACTCTTCTGTACCATTCACATTCAAAGGCATGCATGTGTTTCTCAGCTGTTTTGTTAAGTGTTCATGTCTCACAGGCATATGTTGCGATGGGAAAGATGCATGCCCTTAAAAATCTTATTTTTGTAGTTCTGTCTGTTACTCTCCACAGATTCTTTATTTGTTTTACTTTCTGAAGAGCGATAGATGTCCTCCTTTTAATTCCCTCATGGTATCCCAATTATTAGGTTAGTAATCATTAGTTGCATAGCTACAAAGAGAGAAATATTATACTGCAAAAAACTGTCTTGAATCAAGAAAGAGAAACAGGCGTTTAGCAAGAAAGAAAGACTGAAATGCCGGCACACAGACAAACAATCTTGTAGCTAGAAAGACTAAATGCAGGCAGAGAAACAATCTTATACTACATAGACTAAATACAGGCAGACAAACAATCTTGTAGCTAGAAAGACTGAGATACAGGCAGATAAACAATCTTGTAGCTACAAAGACTAAATACAGACACACAACAATCTTGTAGCTAGAAAGACTGAGATACAGGAAGACAAACAATCTTGTAACTAGAAACACTGAAATACAGGCAAATAAACAATCTTGTAGCTAGAAAGACTGAGATACAGGCAGACAAACAATCTTATAGCTAGAAAGACTAAATACAGGCAGACAAACAATCTTGTAGCTAGAAAGACTGAGATACAGGCAGACAAACAATCTTATAGCTAGAAAGACTGAAATACAGGCAGACAGAGAAAAAAAAGGCTTGTCACTATAAAGGTAGCCACTCAAGTTGACAAACAAATGGTCTTGTATCTAGGCAGACAGAACATCTTGCACACAGAGAAATAAAAAAGCTGTAATACACAAAAGCATGGGCAGGTAACGAGTTTATTCAACAACGAAATAATTAACGTTAAAAAAAAACAGGAAACATCAAGCCCTGAGAAATAAATATGACAAAGATTTCTAAAATTTTGTTTAGCGAAAATCTTTAGATCAATATTTACTGTAATACTTCAGTTCTACGTGGAAATATCTATCTATCTATCTATCTATCTATCTATCTATCTATCTATCTATCTATCTATCTATCTATCTATCTATCTATCTATCTATCTATCTATCTATCTATCTATCTATCTATCTATCTGTCTGTCTGTCTGTCTGTCTATCTACCTATCTACGTATCTATCTATCTATCTATCTATCTATCTATCTATCTATCTATCTATCTGTCTGTCTGTCTGTCTGTCTATCTACCTATCTACGTATCTATCTATCTATCTATCTATCTATCTATCTATCTATCTATCTATCTATCTATCTATCTATCTATCTACCTAGCAAGTGCAGTGCCCTCTGGCGTTGGTGATCATAACTCTCCACTGTTTTGTGTTGCCTCTATGAGTTGTTCTATTGCCCTATTTCCATGCCATCTTGCCAATCCATGCAGGATTTTCTCTCTTGGTCTACCTCGGCCTCTCTTTCCCTTTAACTTCCCTGTTGTCACGACGTGCTCTAGTTTGCCTTGTCTCATGACATGTCTTATAAATTTAGATTGTCTTTTCCCGACTGTTGTAATTATTTGTCTTCTCGAATCGGTCTCTCTAGAAGTTTCTTCATTTGATTATCTTACCGTCCATTCTTCTAAGAAACCACACTTCCCTGGCTACCAGGAGTTGCTGCATCTCTTTAACTGTCCAGGCTTCATATCCATAGGTCAGAACTAGAACTAGCTCAGTGTAGCAATAGAACATCCTTTCCCTTACAAACGTGTAACTGGTTTGCTGTACAAAGTACTTTTCAACTTTTGGAACATTATCTTAGCTTATCTTCTACTCCTTATTTCCGTTAAGCTTATTCCATCTGATGTCAAGATCAAGGCGAAGATGGCTGCAAGACATCATTGATAATCTGCAAATGGATGCATCAGTAGCAGGCCATCTTGCTTACAGTCGAGAGGCCTACATGAGAGATTTTAGGGAGGCAAAGTTCCGCAAGAGACATGCAAATGACTGACTGACTGACTGACTGTCAAGATTGTTCCTAGATACTTGAACTTGTCTTATCTGTTTTAATATTGTGCCATTTATTGTTATTTTGCAGTTAGGGATCTCATATTTTCCTCTCTGTGGAACTACCCGAGAGCAATTTCTGAAAGGTCTCTTGGTACTGGGCAAAAGTCGGGTTTTTTTTTACAAGAAATACGTCTTCAGATACTTCACTTCTCTTCAATATTTTTACATGTTTGAAAAAAAAAAAACGCGTAATCACTACTGAAAAATGCAGGCTCGGTTTTTCTTCCAGAGGAATCTGATTTCAAGGACATGTCGTTTTCTTAAAAAAAAAAAACTCCGTCTGTCCATCTCGCTTCCTTCCTTCATTGATTTTTCCGCTCCTGTTTTTTTTATAAGTTGATCAGTAAAGTGGGTTTTTAAATGAGATATTCAGGAGAGTACCCTTTCCCGGGGAGATATTCAATAAACTGGCCTTCTTTCTTTGTAACATGTCCAATAAAGCGACATTTCTTGTAAGATGTCCAATAAATGGCCTTTCTTTGTACCACCAAATTAAAAATGTTGTCTTGTCTTGTCTTGTGCTATCTCCTTGTAGCTGCGAACTGATGTTCTTTGCAGCCGATGCTGTGAAAGTGTTGAGGCACAGCATCGTATCGGAGTGGGAGCGGGTTATAGCAGTTTTTTTTCCAGTCCCGGAGTGCGGCTAAAAAGCAGGGGGTGTGCAATGCTTCTTTAGCAGACTCCGCCACCACGGGGTCTGTGGCGATCCCTGTCCCGTTAGCCAGGCTATGCCTGTTATTGAGGGTTGCCAACGGTGAGGTGGGAAAGGGTCTTGATCGACTAATGTTCGCTAACCCTGAGGCTAGCACGTCAGCTATGGGTCGCTGATTGCCTAATCTGGCAGCGTCTTCACTTCCAAAACGTTGTCTATACATAAGTGTAAATAAATGTATAGTTAAACACGACTGTACTGAAGTTCTGATACACACAGCAGCTTTTTTATATTTAAAAAACAAACAAACAAACAAACATGGATGTGATGATTATGCTTATGGTAAGAGAGACTACAAGTTAGAAAAAAGGAAAGTTATATAACTGATTAAACTGAATTCACTCATTCATTTATTCATTCATTCGCATGTCCCTTGCGGAAAATCGCCTCCCAAACAGCTCTCATGAAGGCCTCTCGGACGTAAGCGAGGCGCCCTGCTGCTGATGCCTTCTTTCGCAAATCATCAACTAAGTCTTGCAGCCATCTTGGTCTTCCTCTCTTTCTTTTTCCCATTACGCACTCTTCCAAAACTGTTTTCTCCAAACTCTCTCTCTCTCTCTCTCTCTCTGAACCTTAAGTGCCCAGGGCACATGGGGCTTCCGCAAGGGTTTTCCACAAATGCCTGTCCTTCGCCTTTTTTTCTGCTCTTTCCCAGGTGAGCCCAAACTCTAGCGACGATTAATATGTCCGAAGACAGGAAAAGATGGCTTGTTGATGGCTGTGACAGGCGACAGCTCTAGGAGAACAACTTATACTTGCTGTGATCACTTCGTGCTGGAGTTAGGATCGTTAGCTTTGCTCTCAAAAGTTAGGATCATCAACTTTGCATTCTAGGGTTGGATCATTAACTTTGCATTTCAGCGTTAGCATCATCATCATTGCACTCTATACTACGTTACAGCTGTTCTTATAAGTTTATCATAACCTTCAAATTTAGCATTGCTTTTGTTCCAAACACGGGTTTCATGTACCAGTTTGTTTACATCTTTTGTCTAGGACATCTTGGGAACATTAATAATGTTTGAATGTTCCAGTAACTACTACTACTACTACTACTACTACTACTACTACTACTACTACTACTACTATACTACTACTACTACTACTACCACTATTGTGCTGCCACTGCTGCTGCTATTACCACTTACTAATGTTACTACAACTACTGCTACTTTTACGTCCACTACTATACCTACTACTACTTCTTACTATACACCTACTACTACTATTACTACGTACTTCTGCTATAACTAATGCTACTACAACTAATACTGCTATAACTGCAACTATTTCTCCTCCTCTTACTACATGTACTACTACAATTAATAATACACCAACAGCAACTACTACTAGCAGCAGTATTATTTCTCCTACTTATACTGTTACTACAACTACTATAATAAATACTACAAGAATTACTATTACAACTGATACTACACTCAAGCAACACTACAACAACAACTACTGCTATCATTACTCTTACTACCACTCTCACTAATGTTACAACTAATAATTTTTATTAAAAGTTTACTAATAATATGTTTATTAACTACCACTATTACTCTTTCTATTAATATTACTACAAAAATTACTATTATTACTACTACTACCACTACTACTACTACTACTACGACTACAACTACAACAACCACTACTACTACAGCTAAAACTACTACAACAACAACTACTACTACTGTTACAACAACAACTATTACTACACCTACTTGCTACTTCAACTACTACTACAGCAACAACTACTACAGCTACTACATCTACAACAATAACTACTATTATCACAACTACTACCACTAGTACAACTACTACTATTACTGCAACAACTACTATACTAATTCTCTCTCTCTCTCTCTCTCTCTCTCTCTCTCTCTCTCTCTCTCTCTCTGAACCTTATGTGCCCAGGGTACATGGGGTTTCCGCAAGGATTTTCCACAAATGCCTGTCCTTTGCCTTTTTTTCTGCTCTTGCCCAGGTGAGCCCTCTATTGCTCAACATCCTTTCTGTTCTTCTCCATGTCTCTTTTGGTCTACCCTTACTTCTGTTCCCCTGTGCTGTCCATCTTAGTGCTATTTTACTATTACTATTATAATAACATCCACTACTACTTACTGTTACTAATACAACTATTACCACTGCAACTACTACCACTAGTACAACAACTACTACTACTACAACTACTGCTATTACCACCGCAACTATTATCACTAGTACAACGACTACTACAACTACTACTTCTACAACTACTATTACTACAACAACTCTACTACCACTACAACAACTTTAGTACCACTACAACAACAAGAACTACTACTACTACTACTACGACTACTACTACTACTACTACTACTACTACTACAACTACTAGTGCTACTATAAATACTACTACTACAACAACTACTACTACTGCTACAGCTACTACTACTACAATTACTAATACACCTACAACTACTATTACTACTACTACTACTACAAATACTACTACTACTACAACTACTACTACTACAACTACTAGTGCTACTACAAATACTACAACTACAACAACTACTACTACTGCTACAGCTACTACTACTACAATTACTAGTACAACTACAACTACTATTACTACTACTACTTCTACTATTACTACTACTATTACTACTACAACTACTACTATTATTACTACTACAACTACAACTACTATTACTACTACTACTTCTACTATTACTACTACTATTACTACTACTACTACTACTACTACTACTACTATTACTACTACTGCTGCTGCTGCTGCTTCCGCTGCTACAAAATACTAGCAAACCTCTTTCAATTCCTCCAAACGTAATCCCGTTTCTCTCACGTGTCATGTCGTCCTATTTATCCTAAATTCTACGTTTTACCGTACGAAATATAACTTCATCAATTTTTTAATCTAAGCATGACAAGATGATTGGCGGCCAAATTACTTCCACACACTGGATAAGATGAACAATTTATGTCCCGAGTTTATTTAAGAAAATTGAAAAAAAAACCCAGAAATAAAAGAGTTTTTGCAGACAGCCCCAGTTTTGTGTGATCCGAAATCAATAAAGCAGGCATGTTTATTTTTTTAGATGTTTCCGTTACAGTGCTTATAGAAATTAAGAAAAACGCAGGGTAATTTAGAATTAGATGGGAACTAGCGTAATAAATATAAACATATATATTCATGTAATAATAACAATACGGTTATTGAAAATAAAGATGTATTGCTTAGATTTAATGCAGATCAGTTACAGAAATTAAACATAGATTACGACCATTCTTAACCTCGTAAGTGCGTGAGACATGGCCAGAGGACACAAGCTTGGGGCAAAGGCTTTGGGGGTCCTATCGGGATCTGGAGAGGACTGCGGGCTTTGCCGTGTCGACAGGGATCAGGATCTGAAGTGACCAACAACCTCGAACGCAGAAGAAGAAGAAGAAGAAGAAGAAATAAAGTATCTACGTATTTCTTTTTGTTGTATTCAATTACGATTTTTCGGCTTTACTGGGGATACTGTAGTGAATGTCTTGCGAAGTGGGATGATATTAGAGGAGGGTGCACAGGAGCTGGCTTCTCAGTGAGGTCCACTACTCGCCACCATGGGGAACGTGTTGGTCGTTGTTCCACTTCTCAGGATCCAGCCTTCAGGTGGATGTGGCCTCTTACATATGCTGGCACCAGAAAATGTAACCGCCCTCGCTGTGTTACCTGCCCTGGGAAAACGAAAACGATCACCTTTCCCAAAACTATCCTCACTCTTCATGAGGGATTCACATGCGAGTCCCGTAATGTGATATACGCCTTTGCATTCAAAAGATGCAGGATAACTTATTTTGGTGAAACTGGTCTCAGATTAGGGGACCGCACACAGAAACATCTGTATGATACCAACCGACGTGCTTCGAAACCAGTCCCTAATCATTTCAAAGGTCCCCAACCACAGAGATAAATCTAATTTTCAAACAATGTCACGATGATGGCAGAAGCCGCCTAGCGTTTGAGAACCGCTACATTCAGGAATGTGGGACGCAGGAACCACATGGTATGAACTCGCTATTCAATTACAGCTAACATTCCCCTCTTCCACAGGCATATTCCCTCTGCATCAAGCTCCACTCCTACACATATTTCACAACCTCCTCACAGCATCACCCCTCCACCCCAAATGCAATTACCTATTCAGCCTTCTCCAGGTTAAATTATCATTATACCACTCTCTTCCCTTTCTGTGCCCACCTCCACTTACAGCCCACCTATCACACATTACAAGTCTCCGTTTAAACATTCTCAACACTCCACCCTGTGCATTTCTGGACACGGTCTCTCACAAGTCACAACTAAGTGTTCCATTTATTTTAATTATTCCTTTTTTTCATTCTTATTTTTTTATATAGCATTCACGTGAATTCATATTTTATCTTCTCCTTTATTTCTTCGTCCTTTGTGTGTTTTTTAATGAATTAAGGTTCACACCGAAACGTCACAAGTTTGTGCTCGTTAATTGATAAAGCTGTTCCTATTTTTTTCCTAGTTTATGTATTTTGTTATCACAGTTTTACTGCAGTGATTTGTTTATAGTTGCAATAGTTGCAGTAGGAGAGGAAGAAGAAGAAAGTGTAGTAGTAGTAGTAGTAGTAGTAGTAGTAGTAGTAGTAGTAGTAGTAGTAGTAATAGTAGTATTTGGTACTAATTCTTCGTGTGTGTATATAGAAAATTGTTAAAGAAATACTGAAGGGATGCAACTTGAGAACCACTGAATGAAAAAGATAAGAACTGAAAGGAGTAGATATTTGGCACTAAATTTCAGCATTTGGCGGCTGGTTTTGACAAGTGGAATTGTGCATGTCTGAAATAATTCGCAACCCTGGCAAGATGTTGACACGCGCTCGGACTTGAGCAGGTTCTTTACATCTGTCGTTTGTGTGATGAAGCCGTGAACGGTGCAAAAAGTAGTGATATGATACAAGTATACTTCTTCTTCTACTTCTTCTTATTCTTATTCTACTATTACTACTACTACTACTACTACTACTATTACTACTACTATTACTGCTACTGCTACTACTACTACTACTATTACTACTACTAACACTACTGCTACTACTACTACTACTACTACTACTACTACTATTACTACAACTATAACAACACCAACTTCTACTACTACTACTACTACTACTACTACTACTACTACTACTACTACTACTACTACTAATTTTTCTATTACTACCACTACTAATGCTATTACTACTGTAAAAAATAGATATGTGTGTTGGGAATAGATAAGCAAATAGTTACTTGGGTTGGTTGGCACCTCTAAGAGTAGGAATAATGGGTCAGTTATCGGTCAATTCTCAAGAGTTGCGCATCTCTGAAATTTGACCGGTAAATGACCTATTATTTCTACTCTTATGGGTGCCAACCAACCCAGGTAACTATTTGCTTATCTATTCCCTACACAACTACTTTTTTCTATTACTACTACCACCACCATTACTACTTCTACTATTTGTATTACTACAACTACAGCTACTGTTACAACTACTACTAATGCTGTTACTACAACAGCTACTGCTGTTTCGATTACGACTACTACTACTACAACTACTACTACTAATACTACTACTACTACTATTTCTTCTTCTTCTACTACTACTGCTACTACTACTACTACTATTGCTGCTACTACTGCAACTATCACTACTACTTTTTGATACCTGTTGTTATTATTATTATTATTATTATTGATATTATTATTATTAACGTTTGGAGCATTATAGGATAATTTTCATACATTTAAAGAAAATCTGTCTGTCTGTCTGTCTGTCTGTCTGTTTGGCAGCTTGTCTACCTGTCTCTGTATATTTCTATCCGATTCAGACTTTCCATATATGTGTATCCGTGTAGCTGCCTGTGTGACAAACTATCTGTTTGTCTATCTATCTGTAATGTTGTCTTTTGTCTGTCTATTAATATATATATATATATATATATATATATATTTCTATCTCTTGTTCTGTTTGTCTGTCTCCTTGTCCATCTATATTCTTGTCTGTCTGTCTTGTTCTTTTCTGTTTTATAAGCCACATTCTTTTCTCTTGTAATGAAGACTACAAGACTGGAGTGGGTTATCCAATAACCTCACGAGGACTAGCAAAAGACCATGTGAGATGGAGGGCTATTCTGTACATGCACGCTGTGTTGCTTACACGTCTATCCTGAATTCATAAAACGAATGTTAAGAACAAAATGGCGACTCTCAATACCAATCCTAAGTACCAACAATTTACGCCGTGAATGCAGTCATGTCTGTACCTGCCTTGCTGGATGACAGAATATTGTTCCACATACCCCCTCTGCACCCCACCTCCACCCCCCCCCCCCAGTTCACTTGGAGCACTTCTTGAGAACTGAACGTAGTAACATGAGATTCCCGTGCGCTGTTGCACGTGACTGTATGTAGTCGCGTGAGATTCTCGTGTAATGTTGCACGTGACCGAATGTAGTCGCGTGAGAATCTCGTGTAATGTTGCACGTGACTGAATGTAGTCGCGTGAGATTCTCGTGTAATGTTGCACGTGACCGAATGTAGTCGCGTGAGATTCTCGTGTAATGCTGCACGTGATTGAATGTAATCACGTGAGATTCCTGCTTAATATCACGCAATTCATTTCATCATTTCTCTTCCAAACCCATGTGTTGGAAGGGGGGGGGGGTCGGGGGCGCTTTTAGATCGTAGCTGAGTGGGTTCATATCGTCCCGGCAAACGCGAAAGAGAATAGTCTGTATCAACAAAAGACTTCTTAGCTGTCCAAGTTCCACTTGTCGGAGAAGATCTGTGTATCTTCTATTGTCATCTCTTCCAAGTCCAAAGCCATCTGTCTGCGGGCGTTTGTGGGCAGGGAGTTTAAAGATTAGGATAGAATAAACCTAGCTCTTGACTGAAGGTAACCTTACCTCAAACGAAACAAAAGTAAACCGCGTACAACACAAGGTCTTGTTGTGGACGTGTACCCGAGAGGAGGGTTTTCGTGATGTCTCTGTCGAGAAAATGGACGTTTATATCTGTTACGGGAGTTGTGGAAGTATGAATGCCATGTGGCAGGGCAGACCTGCCGGCGGTCAGATTATCGTCATCACCAGCTTCATCTTCATCCATTCCATCATTAAATCCTCATGTCAAGTGTCACGCAGGACTGGCTTGACTTCCGTATCAGTACGTTGCTAACCTTAAGTTTGAAAGAGCCTAGAAGCGAAGAATGGCTGGAGACAGTGATTAACTAATCCAGTAACACTCAGAAAACACGGCTTCGAGATAATGTACAAATCAGAATCATCGCGCGCATCAAAGCACAACACCAGCTTAACCAGTGCCCCATATAACACAGTCAAGACAGGGCCACACATCCCTCTTAAGTGTTTGTTACGGATTATAGATTTAGCCTCTTGGCAGTTTACTGGATGATTTGTTTGATCTTGATTGCTGCCAGCTTTGGATAGGCTGTCAGCTATTTCAGTGGCAGCTATTCCACGGTGGGATGGTTTGGGGCTTCTATCAGGGTCTGGAGAGGACTGCGGGCTTTGCCATGTCGACAGGGATCAGGATCTGGAGAGGACTGCGGGCTTTGCCATGTCGACAGGGATCAGGATCTAGAGAGGACTGCGGGCTTTGCCATGTCGACAGGGATCAGAATCTGGAGAGGACTGGGGGCTTTGCCATGTCGACAGGGATCAGGATCTAGAGAAGACTGCGGGCTTTGCCATGTCGACAGGGATCGAGATCTGGAGAGGACTGCGGGGTTTGCTATGTCGACAGGGACCAGGATCTGAAATGACCAACAACTTTGAACGCAGAAGAATAATGCAGTGTTTGGTACCTATGTACAAGAATGATTCTTTTAAACCTCCATTCAGGAATGACAATCATGGTTTTGGGATTCAGCACTGCAAACTTCCTGACTTTGACTTTTTTTATTTTTTTTTTATTTTGTACTGTGTGACTCTGATTCCAACTCATTCATAAGCAATACGCACCTGCTGACTCTAATTTCTGTCAGAATTACATTCAGTTCTGAATATGATCAATAGCTTCTGGCGACTTGTGCTATCTCCTTCTAATTGAGAGTTGGTGTTCTTTGCAGCCGATGCTGTGGAGGTGTTGAGGCACAAGATTGTGCTGGCTTGGGAGAAGGTTATGGCAGCTACTTTTTCAGTCCCGGAATACAGATAAAAAGCACGGGGGTGTGCTATGCTTCTTTAGCAGACTCCACCACCATGGAGACTATGGCGATCCCTGCCCCGTTAGCCAGGCAATGCCTCTAACTGTGGGTACCAACGGAGAGGTGGGACAGGGTCTTGGTCAGCTATGGTTCGTTAACCCTGATGCTAACATATCAGCTGTGGGTTGCTGTCCTGCCTCATCAGACGGTGTCTTCATCCCCAGCTTCTGTCAACAATGACACTTTTTTTTAGAGAGATGATGTAACCGTCTGGGGACAACCAGACCAGACATATTCTATGCGTGAACGATGTTTCAGGTTGTCGGGCTGTTATGACTCCACAGATCAGCCAGCGAGGTCCGAAATTAACGGGCTACCTTCGGGTAGTGCAGGTAAGTGTCAGCAACGCCTCTGATGACCATTCCTGGGATTTAAGAAAAAGAAAGAAAAAACTACATCAGTTTGTCTGATAAAAAAAAAAAAATTGCAAAAGATCTGATTTTAAAAAAAATAGAAAGGGCAAAATTTCTGATTTTTTAAAACGGCAAAAAAATCTGATTATAAAAAATTATAAACTGATTTTAAAAAAAACAAATTAAAAAGATCTGATTTCAAAATGGAGATCTGATGAAAAGCGATATAAGGTGTGGTAAAACATTTCAAAGCTAACCTTTAAGCCGAATATATTCTATATCTCACGCGACCACATTCAGTCACGTGCAGCATCACGCGAGAATCTCACGCGACCACATTCAGTCACGTGCAGCATCACGCGAGAATCTCACGCGACCACATTCAGTCACGTGCAGCATCACGCGAGAATCTCACGCGACCACATTCAGTCACGTGCAGCATCACGCGAGAATCTCACGCGACCACATTCAGTCACGTGCAGCATCACGCGAGAACCTCACGCGATCACATTCAGTCACGTGCAGCATCACGCGAGAATCTCACGCGACCACATTCAGTCACGTGCAGCATCACGCGAGAACCTCACGCGATCACATTATTGGTCTGGGTTGCGTCTAAAAATTTGTTTCCAGTTGTTGTGACAGTCCTAGAACTTTTTTTCTGAGATCCACCTTTCCCCAGTCGAGTCTGATGATATAAATCTGCCCTGGCTTGGCGCTCTAATGGTAAATGTTCTTGTGCCAGCCCTTGCAAGGTCTTTCGGCTTTGTATGACTTTTTGAACCGCATAGGTCCCAACTTTTTATAACGTCCAGTGTCTATCACTTTAGAAGTAATATTCTAAGTGTACTACTCTATGGAAGTGAATGCTGGAAAATCACCAAAACCATAGAAAACAAGCTGAGTTCCTTCCAGACTAAATGTTTACGAAGAATTAGAAAAATATTTTGGCCAAACACCTTAAGAAGTAACATCTTGTTGGCAGAAATGTAGATGAAGTCACTGATAGCAGTTATTGAGGAAAGACGCTGGCGATGGTTGAGACATGTGTTCCGGATGACTGACAACTCACTACCAAAAATAGCACTAAGGTGGACACCACAGGGGAACAGAAGTAAGGGTAGACCAAAAGAGACATGGATAAGAACAGTGAGAATTCTGAGCAATAGAAGGCTCACCTAGGCAAGAGCAGAAAAAAAGGCAGAGGACAGGCATTTGTGGAGAACCCTTGCGGAAGCCCCATGTGCCCTGGGCACTTTAAGGTTCAGAGAGAGAGAGAGAGAGAGAGAGAGAGAGAGAGAGTGCATGCGTGTGTATCTATCAAGTGAACGAAGTCTTTATACAATGTTTATCTAACTACCCATTTGTACTTAGATACCACTAATAGAAATGTGGTTTATCAGAAGAATATTGCTAATTTCCTGGAGAACAAAGTTTACTAATGAAGACTGTATGAGAAGAGTAGGAGAGACACACACGAAAATCCTGTCAAAAACTTGATAGAAGAAATATATTCACATAGGACATGCATGCAATGAAAAGAGGGAGGGCATTGGAAATATTGTAACAACAGGAAAAACTAGAGGGAAGGAGAATCAGGAGAAGATTGTGAGAAGTGGTACCGGACAGTCTGACGGGATGGTGTGAGAGAAGATCACCAGCTGAAATGATGTCCTGCATGAAGGATCGGGTACTCTGGAGAAGTATAATAGCCAACGCCAGTCGGCACGGCACATCATGATGATGATGATGATGCTGATGCTGATGATGATGATGATGATGATTATGATACTACATACTTAGCCACCCCTTCATACTTAACCTCCTCTACATATTTACACTTCCTTTCATACTTAACCTCCTCTACATGCTTACCCTTCCTTTCATACTTAACCTCCTCTACATACTTACACCTTCTTTCATATTTAACCTCCTCTACATACTTACACTTCCTTTCATAACTAACCTCCTCTACATACTTACCCTTCCTTTCATACTTAACCTCCTCTACATACTTACCCTTCATTTCATACTTAACCTCCTCTACATACTTACCTTTCCTTTCATACTTAACTTCCTCTACATGCTTACCCTTCCTTTCATACTTAACCTCCTCTACATGCTTACCTTTCCTTTCATACTTAACCTCCTCTACATACTTACCCTTCCTTTCATATTTAACCTCCTCTACATACCCTTCCTTTCATACTTAACCTCCTCTACATACTTACCCTTCTTTTCATATTTAACCTCCTCTACATACCCTTCCTTTCATACTTAACCTCCTCTACATACTTACGCTTCCTTTCATACTTAACCTCCTCTACATACTTACGCTTCATTTCATACTTAACCTCCTCTACATGCTTACCCTTTCTTTCATACTTAACCTCCTCTACATGCTTACCATTCCTTTCATACTTTAACCTCCTCTACATACTTACCCTTCCTTTCATACTTAACATCCTCTACATACTTAACCTTCCTTTCATGCTTAATCTCCTCTACATGCTTGCCATTCCTTACATACTTAACCTCCTCCATTCAATTACCACCTACATATTTAGCCACTACCATATAAATTTCACCTCCACAGGAATTAGCCACCTCCTATATACTTTGCAGTTTTTTTAACCTTAACCTTTCTTGTATATTTAGCCATCCCTATATCTCAACAGAAAGGATGTTGAGCAATAGAGGGCTCACCTGGGCAAGAGCAGAAAAAAGGCGAAGGACAGGCATTTGTGGAAAACCCTTGCGGAAGCCCCATGTGCCCTGGGCACTTAAGGTTCAGATATATATATATATATATACTAGTTTTAATTCTTTCCAGACTAAATGCTTACGAAGAATTAGAAAAATAGTTTGGCCAAACACCATAAGAAATAACATCTTGTTGGCGGAAATGCAGATGAAGCCACCGACAGCAATTATTGAGGAAAGACGCTGGCGATGGTTGGGATATGTGCTCCGAATGACTGACAACTCACTACCAAAAATAGTACTAGGATGGACACCACAGGGGAACAGAAGTAAGGGTAGACCACAAGAGACATGGAGAAGAACAACAGAAAGGATGTTGAGCAACAGAGGACTCACCTGGGCAAGAGGAGAAAAAAGGCAGAGGACAGGCATTTGTGGAAAACTCTTGCGGAAACCCCGTGCGTCCTGGACATTTACGGTTCATATATAGATATATTAGTTCACCCTTAGGCTAGTAGCCATATCTATGTACCTAGCCACCCCTATATTTTAGCTACCTTATATACTTACCCACCCCCATATACGTAACCACGCTTTATTTAATTATATCTTCTTATATCCTTCCCGTGCCGTTAAACGTCACATAGGGCTCGTAAAGTAGTTCGCCAATTTTTCCTGTCTTCGGCGAGTCTTTCAACCTCATCAAAGGATTTTATGCCTGTTAACTTGGCCTCTCTTAATAATGTCCTCTTCAGAGTTTCACGCGGTCTGCCCCTTTTTCTTCGGCCTGTTGTGTTCTACCTGATAGCTTGTTTTGGGATTCTCTGATCGTTTCTTCTCATCAAGTCACCAACATATGTCCATCTCCTTTTCCTGATCAACCATGAGACTGTATGTTGTTCTGTCATCTGTCTTATCTCTGCATTGTTCTTGAATTCGTTCCACTTGATGCCGAGTATTTTCCTTAGGCATCTGTTTTCAAAATAGTCTAATTTCTTTTCTATTTCTTTAGTTGTTTTCCAGCTTTCGCATGCATAAATGAGGGTGGATATTACATTTGAATTGAATAGCCTTAACTTGGTTTTTGTGCTTATAACTTTTGAATTCCATATGTTCTCAAGATTCTTGAAGATTGATGCTGCTTTTGCAATTCTGATCCTAACTTCATTTCTAGTGTCACCATCCTGGTCTATGTAGCTGCCAAGGTATGCAAATTAGCTACCCCTATATACTCTTCCCAACCCCATTCCTCATACTTAGCCACCTATTCAGAGTTCCTTCAATTATTTACAAAGTTACTGCAAATAATGATTTTTTTAAAACCTAATTCTGTACATCCCGACATAATCTGTACGGGCACGCAGCTTCCGGGCGCTGCTGTTTTAGCTCCATCCTTTCACCGCCGGACACTCTGTGACTCAACATTTTGACGCCCGGGGCATTTTAGCACCCAATTAAGACCTTACATGTCAATAACTGTAACTGAACAGCTGTGTGTCCGTGTAATTGTTGTTTAATAAATGTTTCGTTAATTACGTTTCATTGTCCGAGAGAGAGAGAGAGAGAGAGAGAGAGAGAGAGAGAGCAGTGATGACTCACAATTCTTCTTTTTAACTTTTTAAAAAAAATTTTAAACATTCATGGACAGTCTTGTAACACAAGTTGTAAGTAATTTTCTTGATTCAAGAAAATTACATCTATAAAAACAGATTTAGCTCCATCTATAAAAACAGATTTAGCTCCATCTATAAAAACAGATTTAGCTCCATCTATAAAAACATATTTAGCTCCATCTATAAAAACAGATTTAGCTCCATCTATAAAAATATGCAGTATCATTTATATTTAAAAAACAACAGATACAGCCCCATCTATACAAAAAAGCCCAGATATGGTCCAATCTGTGTAAAAACCTAGATATGGCCCTTCTATATAAAATAACCCAGATATGGCCCCTTCTATATAAAAACCCCAGATATGGTCCCATCTATAAAAACCCAGATATGGCCCCATCAATATAAAACACCCAGATATGACCCATCTATTTTTTAAAACCCAGATTAGGCCCCATTTATATTTTTTAAAATCCCAGATACGACTCATCTATATTTTTAAAAACGCAGATATGGCCCCATCTACATTTTTAAAAACCAATATATGGCCCCATTTATATTTTAAGAAACCCAGATATGGCCCCATTTATATTTTAAGAAACCCAGATATGGCCCCATTTATATTTTAAGAAACCCAGACATGGCCCCATTTATATTTTAAGAAACCCAGATATGGCCCCATTTATATTTTAAGAAACCCAGATATGGCCCCATTTATATTTTAAGAAACCCAGATATGGCCCCATCTATGTTTTAAGAAACCCAGATGTGATCTCATCTATATTTTAAGAAACACAGATATGGCCCCATAATTTATTTTAGGAATTTATGTGATAACAGACGATTCTTAGTCAAAACAGTATAAAATATCAGAAAGATGTTTCAGTAATCCTTTTAGCTTTAACGGTCCTCTTCTGTTGCAGTAGTTCTCAACTTTCTGGTCTCGAAACGTTCTTTACGTGTAAAAGTTCTGTCATAAAGAAGTTCTGGTCTCAAAACGTTCTGACGTTAAAAAGTCCTGTCATAAAGAAGTTCTAACGTCAAAAAACTCAGAAATCGACAAGTTCTGATTTCACAAAGCCGGCGAGAAGTACACATCAGCTGTTATATGCCCTTGGTGTGGACTTAACGTCCACGTATTTCTCTGAATGAGATTCTATAGGATTCTCTTGCGACTGTTGGCACGCAATGACCCCTGCCAGCTCCTGTAAAATCGCACGTGTTGGCCTCATGGGGCATGACAAGGCGCCTACTTAACATACCCACATGTTCTACATGTGAATCTTGAAAAGCCGGCGGGATTCGAAACTACTGTACGTTTTTAAATGGGATAAGAATGTAAGGACTCATATTGTAAGATGCGAGAAATCGCAGGAAAACAGCTTACAATAGAAATAAGACACGGGATCTTAAACAAGTTCACTAAACAGAAAGGAACAAGTCACCATCTTCCGTCTCCGAACAGGACACAGCCGACTCCGAAGTCATATGTATACAAAGTTTAAGGTTGGTACTACTAATCTATGTACATGTGCCCAGGTGCCCCAAACTGTGGAACATATCCTCCAGAACTGCATCAACTACGAGACACTGAGAAATAATTACTGGCCCAGTGAAACCACTAAAGAAGATAAGCTCTACGGTTCCATACATGAATTGCAAAAAACAGTGAAATTTATCCAAGAGACAGGACTGCAGATATAGACAGACAGTGCGAACGAAGAAGAAGAAGAAGAAGAAACAAGTTCATGTTATTGTAGTATTTCCAAATAAAATGCGAAGCTGGATACTCCTGCGTAAGAGATTGATTCAGAACACACGCATAACGTAGTTAGCTGTAGAGATTTTATTAAAGTCATGGAACAGATCTATAGAGCTGCCTCTTTAACAAGCTCCACCACCAGAGAAACTTTGACCCAAGTGAATTAACGGACCACAGCGCTGTGGGCTGGACAGGATCTGGACCTTTAAACTGGGTCCAGCTCTATTACTGGTCCTGGAGAGTTGCCTCAATACGCAAGGGGACAATGCCCGTACGTTTGTTCGACCTTTGATATCATGACGTTCTTCAATGTTTTTTTTAAAACGGGAATGATTCCACTGATGTGTTGGTTATGTGTTGCAGGTGATACTGTCCTTTGTTTTAATTGGTCGGTGTTTGGTTTGATCCCGATGGCGTGGTCATATCCGCCGCAAGTGCTCCTTAAAGCTAGAACCTCTCTTTTAATGTTTCCTCCAATTGCCGTCGACTGTTCGGATAAAGCTCGGCCCCTGCGTGCTCTGTTATTGTTTTGCTGACCGTGTTTGTATCGCGGTAATGTCCACCTTCATTTACGCACGCGAAAGGTGGAAAACAACTAAAGTAATAAGCAATTAATTAGACTCTTTTGAAACTTGTACTTGCACGAACTCCCTGTAACTGCGAGCTGTTGTTCTTTGCAGCCGATGCTGTAGCGATGTTGAGGCACAGCATCGTAGCGGCGTGGGGGCGGGTTATGGCGGCTACTTTTTCAGTCCCGGAGTACAGCTAAAAAGCAGGGGGTGTGCAATGCTTCTTTAGCAAACTCCACCACCATGGGGACTATGGCGATCCCTGCCCCGTTAGCCAGGCTAGGCCTGTTACTAGGGGTGCCAGGGAAAGGTGGGACAGGGTCTTGGTCAACTATGGGTCGCTAACCCTGACTCTGGCATATCAGTTATGGGTCGCTAACCCTGATGCTAGCATATCAGCTATGGGTCGCTAACCCTGACTCTGGCATATCAGTTATGGGTCGCTAACCCTGATGCTAGCATATCAGCTATGGGTCGCTAACCCTGACGCTGGCATATCAGCTATGGGTCGCTAACCCTGACGCTGGCACATCAGCTATGGGTCGCTAACCCTGACGCTGACATATCAGCTATGGGTCGCTGACCCTAACGCTGGCATATCAGCTATGGGTCGCTGACCCTGACATATCAGCTATGGGTCGCTAACCCTGACTCTGACATATCAGCTATGGGTCGCTAATCCTGACTCTGACATATCAGCTATGGGTCGCTGACCCTGACTCTGACATATCAGCTATGGGTCGCTAACCCTGACTCTGACATATCAGCTATGGGTCGCTAACCCTGACGCTGGCATATCAGCTATGGGTCGCTAACCCTGACGCTGGCATATCAGCTATGGGTCGCTGACCCTGACTCTGACATATCAGCTATGGGTCGCTAACCCTGACTCTGACATATCAGCTATGGGTCGCTAACCCTGACTCTGACATATCAGCTATGGGTCGCTGGTTACCTTAACTGGCGTCTTCATCCCCGACTCTCTGGAAAAGAAACGCCTGAGGAATGCACTTGATATAAAGTGGAGCTAATTCAAGAACAACCCAGAGATGAAGCAGATGAGCAAACAACAACAACCAGTCTCGTGGGTGATCAGAAAAAAAGGATATGGATGTCACGTGATGAGAAGAAACAGTCAGGTAATCCCAAAACAAGCTATCAAGTGGAGCACAACAGGACGAAAGAAAAAAAGGTCGACCACCTGGCACTCTAAAGACGACATTGTTAAGAGAGGCCAATTTAGTGGGCGTAAAATCCCTTGATGAGTTTGAAAAGGTCGCCGAACTACCATGCGAGCCCTGCATGACGTTGAACAGTGAAGGATGTAAGATGTAAGACGAAGACATGTGAGTTTGATTCACTCAAGTATTGAACAAAAAACATTCAAGAGAGCACACTGCCCTAGCTCCCCTCAATCTTCACAGGTTCTACTAATTAGCTCAGACAACTCACATTGCAAATAATCCAGATTCCCTTCAGTAGTCACTAAATCAAATGTGTATGATGGAGGTCTTCCGTGTTAAATTAATACTCCCAACTAAAAAAAAACATACAACTGTTACTGCAACTCGTCCTATCTTGGACTGCCTGTCGCCATCTTTGCTCCAACTATAACTTGTTGCAGGCGTCTTCTCGAGTTGGTCAGTCTGTATGCAGGAAACTCTACTGTAGAGAGCGGAACAACACCACAACTCCTTCAGATCATCAGAGGAAGCCCCCCCCCCCTTCTGACAAGTGTTTCGGCCCTATTAAACTCCTGACACTCTAAGGGGGGTGGGCCCCTCTGGGTCATGACTCTCAGAGGTCTTGTATGAGTTGTTGCCTTTTTTTCATCCCGGGATTGAACCCATGATCTTTCACTCGACACTGCACTTTGAAGTGCGTCTTTAACGATTTAGCTACGAAGGACTGGTATTAGTTGTGACAAACGAAATTACTTTGCTTAACAATCTTCAGCACTTGTTATCACTAACCTTCTCGAGAATTCGTTGACCTATACCTTGTATCAGAGGTCTGGCCTCAGCTTGTCCATCCGACACAAAATTCTCATGGCCCACCCTGACTTTTTCTTTCCTATCTCCCTAACCTGTGACGTCATACTTCCAGCCAGTCGCACGCAGTCATTCCACACCTTAATTCATTCCCCTCACAAACGAACAAACATAAGAGACAACTAACACAAACGAGCAAACATAGGAGACAACTAACACAAACGAACAAACATAGGAGACAACTAACATAAACGAACAAACATAGGAGACAACTAACACAAACGAACAAACATAGGAGACAACTAACACAAACGAACAAACATAGGAGACAACTAACACAAACGAACAAACATAGGAGATAACTAACACAAACGAACAAACATAGGAGACAACTAACACAAACGAACAAACATAGGAGACAACTAACACAAACGAACAAACATAGGAGACAACTAACACAAACGAACAAACATAGGAGACAACTAACACAAACGGCTACAGAATTTCCTGTCAGAGAAGCAGTCAGTCTAAGATGAAGATGATTGAAACAAACTGTTGGGAATTACAAATTATGCATGCATTAGCTGAGAGCCCCATAAACATTGTAGTAAAAAGACTACACGAAAGTATTGCATTTTGAGCGGCAAGAAGAATATGCTAGAGAAAATTCAGGCTGATTCTCCAAGGCAAGAGCAGCCTATCCACAGCTGGCAGCAATCAACGTCAAACCAATCATCCAGTAAACTACCAAGAGGCGAAAACCATAATCCGTAACTAGTTCAGGTCTGAATGGAAAAAAAAAAACTGAAATGCAACAATGAACCAGATTCACTACAGCAACTTACAAAGACATCAGCAAACCATCCTCTTTCGCCTAAAGACAGGCCACTGCAGACTAATGAGCCACCTGCATTGACTCACAATGTCTCACACAGACAAGTGTCCATGTGGCAGTGGAGTCCAGACCCCAGAACATATCATACAAGAGTGCCCAAACCATGCAGACCTGAGGCGTGAGACATGGCCAGAGGACACAGTCTTGGGGCAAAAGCTTTGGGGCTCCTATGAGGATCTGGAGAGGACTGCGGGCTTTGCCATGTCAACAGAGATCAGGATCTGAAGTAACCAACAACCTGGAACGAAGAAGAAGAAGAAGAAGATCAGCTGGTCAACTCAGCTGTCCTAGAGAAAGCGTAAGCAATAGACTGAGCAGACATCTTCAGTACTATAAGAAAAGATGCTCGAACAAAGAACTTCACTGACAAATCTGAATCAGGGTCGTTCTCAATGAAAAAAAAAAGAAGTTGGAGTGATGTGGAAAGGGGGAGGGGGTGAAACTTGCGGTCGAGCTCCAGAAGGATGGTCAACCAAAATAAAATACATGCAATCAGTTACCGTACGCTGAAGTAGATATCGAGGAGATTAGAGCACCTACAGATGTGTCCAGAGTGTGTGGATGATGGTCCATCCTAACTAACTAACTGACTGACTAACTAACTAACTAACTAACTGACTGACTAACTAACTAACTAACTGACTAACTAACTAACTAACTATCTAACTAACTGACTAACTGAATAACTGACTGACTAACTAACTAACTAACTGACTGACTGACTGACTGACTGACTAACTGAATAACTAATTAACTAACTATTTAACTAACTGACTGACTGACTAACTAACTAACTGACTGACTAACTAACTGATTGACTGACTAACTAACTGACTGATTAACTAACTAACTGACTGACTAACTAACTAACTGAATGACTAACTAACTAACTAATTAACTGACTGACTAACTAACTAACTAACTGACTGACTGTTTAACTAACTGACTGACTGACTAACTAACTAACTGAATGACTAACTAACTAACTGAATGACTAACTAACTAACTAATTAACTAACTAACTAACTAACTGACTGACTAACTAACTGACTGACTAGCTAACTAACTAACTAACTAACTAACTAACTAACTAACTAACTGACTGACTAACTAACTAACTGGCTGACTAACTAACTAACTGACTGACTGACTAATTAACTAACTAACTAACTGACTAACTAACTAAATAACTAACTAACTAACTAACTGACTGACTGATTGACTGACTGACTGGCTAACTAACTAACTAACTAACTAACTAACTGACTGACTGACTGACTGACTAACTAACTAACTAACTGACTAACTAACTAACTAACTGACTGACTGACTGACTAACTAACTGACTAACTAACTAACTAACTATTTAACTAAATGACTGACTGACTAACTAACTAACTGACTGACTAACTAACTGACTGACTAACTAACTGACTGACTAACTAACTGACTGACTAACTAACTAACTAACTAACTGACTGACTAACTAACTGACTGACTAACTAACTGACTGACTAACTAACTAACTAACACTGGACGAGATCTTCATAACGGTTTCGCTCCACATAAAGATGGTCTCCGTCTTTGGGTGGAATATTCCTCAACACTACTAAGTCAGGTATCAATTTCTCGAACAGGGTCCGTTGCTGGGCGCCAGTGCAGTTCCCCGGCCTACAATATTCACGACTAGAGAACACGTCACTATCGACTAGTCTATTCGCATCCTTTACAATTAAGTCAAGGTGAATCTATCACACATAGTTCACACAAAGCGTTCTGTGATTTACTTGATATTTCACTCCAGAGAGCTTTGGGATAGATAAACTGAATTCATGACCATGCAAATCTTTCTCTGCAGACAGGAAGTTACAGAGGTCAAACATTCAGGAGAAATCAATACCGCGGGATTTTTTAATCTGTCCGTCCAGCGGAATGACCTGTACAAACAATCAGTAGCCAACTCTTAGGGGCTAGCGAGAAAAGTATGTCTTGGCCGTGACGTAGTCTCCCTTCAAGAGATTTTCCAGGCGCGTCTGAGAGATTGACAAGATTTTCCTCCTCGTCTGTGAGAGATAAGTAAGTTTCTCTCGGGTTTGCGTTTATTAGCAGATCTTTGATCGTGACGGATTATATCAATGTGAAGATGGATAACGGAAACCTACACATCATTCTGGGAAATATTCGCAGGCACAGGTGGTGGAGCTATTCGTGGAGTGTCTTGTTGGCGATGATACCGAGAATCTAATACTGACTACAGAATATTGAATACCTACACATCAAAACCGTTGTGTGTGTGTGTGTGTGTGTGCGCGAGCGCGCCCGCTATCATCACCATCACCATCATCATCATGTGCCACCATACTGGTGGACATTGGCTGATACGCTTCTTCACAGATCTAGTTCCGTGATATTTTCCATCAGCTCCGCTGGTGATTTTTTTTTGTTTTTTGGTGCAGTTAGACTGTCCATGACTTTTTTTTTCTCTTGCTCTTCCCCTGCTTCTCTTCCCGTTTATCTTCCCTGTTGTTGTTTTGTCTTCGAGCCCTCTTCTTCTCATTATATATCCAGTGGATGATGACTGTCGTTTTCTTGTGTATTTAATTAGGTTCCTTTCTATATATGTTTTTGTCGGACACTTTCTGTTTGTCATCTTAGTGTTAATGGTATTCTTAGCATTATTCTGGGGCCGGCTAGAATAGTGGTTAGAGCACTCGTCTAGCAACAGAATGGTCGAGGGTTTGAATCCCCAGCTGAGCGGGATTTTTGTGTTCATGCCAATACGGCCCCGAGGTCGACCCAGCCTCGTAAAATGGGTACCAGAGAAAAATCTTGGAAGGAAAGGCCGCGAGGAAAGGGACTGGCCACCCTACCTCATACGCTGATGGCCCAGCATAATGAGGTCTCTAACGCTTCATCCCCTACGGCATTTGCTATAAGACTACCTTTACCTTTACTTAACATTCTTCTAATGAATTTACATCTCTGTTGCTTCTAGTGATCTTTCCGTCCATCTGTTGATTGTCTATGACTCAGTTCCATAGAGTAAGATGAGCTCCTTCTAATGTTCATTCATACATATGGATTGCACAAGATGTTTCTCTCTCACAGCTGTTTTGACTTGACATATTCTGTTCTTGATTTCAGGGGTGATTTCCCCTCTGATGTTACTCGAGTGCCCAGATATTTAAATGTATGCACGTGTCTCGGGATTGTTCTGTGTACTTTAACATTGCATTTAGTGTTGTTGTTTTTTTTTATTTGTTTGTTTGTGATACGACCATTGTTTCTGTTTTCTTGATATTTGGGGCGAATCCTTTCTTCTCTCTATCTGTCAGAATGTATCTAATAATTTCTACAGTCTCTTTTTTGTTTTTATTTTTAGTACTGCATCATCTGCGTATCGCAGCCACTATTTCGAGTTCATGTTTCATTTTTTTTTTATTTCAATCATGTACATTGAGAAAAGGAAAACATGCTGAATTCGACTATCAAAGGAAACATCTGAAATGAATTCTCCTGACAGTCAAACGCGAGCCAGGGCTGCCTGCAGTTTAGACCGAGTGTTGCCGGAGGTACTTCAACATCCCATCTCAGTGTAGTCCATAAGGTTTCATTCTCTTTGTCAGATGAAAGAACAGTCTTGGCTCACTCCTTGCTTTATTGCTCGATATCTGCCTTATAAAATGTGCTATGTAGATACGTAACTGTGTATATGTGTTGGTGAGACGCGTGTTCTTGTATGTAACATGTGTCTGTGTGACTACCAGTCAGACCAAAACAGTTAAAATTTACTACTAGTTCAACAAATATGCTTCATAGCTTGACTAGTTTTTCAGCATATCTATCTATCTATCTATCTATCTATCTATCTATCTATCTATCTATCTATCTATCTATCTATCTATCTATCTATCTATCTATCTATATCTGTCTGTCTGTCTATCCGTCCGTCCGTCTTTCCATCCATCTATTCTTTGTTGAGTGCTTTGCGTTTTCTAGACCAATCAGCTAATCATAGGAACATCTGAAATCTTAAATGTATAAAACATTGAGCCTCCCCAAGAGTTTTTCCACAAACACCTGTCATTTGCATTTTTTTCCCCGCTCCTGCCCAGGTGAGCCCTCTGTTTGCTCAACATCCTCTATGTTGCTCATCTCCATGTCTGCCTTGGTCTACCCTTACTTCTGTTCCCCTGTGGTGTTTATATTAGTGTTATCTTTGGTAGTGAGTCGTCAGTTATCTGGAGCACATGTCCCAACCATCGCCAGCGTCTTTCCTCAATAACTGTTGTCAGTGGCATTTCTGTCAACAAGATGTTGTTCACCATATATCCCCCCCCCCCCTGAATTAACAGCAACCAGCACATCACAGTTTTAAACCATTCATGGGCATCTTGTTATTTCTGAGCAATGGTTTGGAGGTTTTGGGACCTAAGTCTGCCCGATTTGGCAGAGAACTGTTCGGTAGAGGGTGGGGGTGGGGGTGGGAGAGAAACATCTGCAGGAAAACATGCTCAATTCGACTATCCAAGGAAACACTTGAAATTGAACTCTCGTGATAGTCAAACCCCTCGCTGTCATGCTAGCCTCGGAACTGGTGAATCATAGCTGTTCAAGACCCTGTCTCACTTCGCGTTTGGTAGCGACAGTTAACTTTAAGAAAACACCTCCCAGCTGATTTTTTTTGTTTTTGTTTTGCAAATAAAGACTTCTGAATTCACAGTCCTCGAAAATTGAAGAAAACTGTTAAGCGAAAACTGCAGAAGAACAATGAAGAATGGTGAAACAGAGGGCGGAGGTTGGTTCAGCATACAGTCACAATGTTCACTGCTTATTCTACAGGACATTCAGTAAAGAACAAGGAAACAAGTATCACATCAGAGGCAGGAACTAGAAAACTTTCATTTATTGTTTTGTTAAAAAACACGAAAACTCGAAACCGGATGTTTCTTTACCCCCCCCCCCCCCCCCCAGCGGGAAGCGATGGCGGTCAGATTACAAGCTAGTAAATCAGACTCTCTTCAGCTGCCTGCTTTTGATGGGGGAGAGTTCAACGCTGGATATCAGTGCTGATCTGATTACGTGTCGAAATGCTAGTCAGAAAACACTGACGGACAATTAAGAGACCAAAGAAAAAAAAAAACGTTTGCAGTAAGAATATAGCTGTGGTGAAGCTCTACAACGCATAGAATATCTGTTTCACAAAAAGGGACTACGATCTGTAGATCCTGCCTAATTGTGTCACAAGCCTTACTTACAGGGCTGATAATACTCTCCAATACTTATGGTGTGTGTGTGGGGGGGGGAGAGAAACATCTGCAGGAAAACATGCTGAATTCGACTATCAAAGGAAACATCTGCATGAAAACATGCTGAATTCGACTATCAAAGGAAACATCTGCATGAAAACATGCTGAATTCGACTATCAAAGGAAACATTTGCAGGAAAACATGCTGAATTCGACTATCAAAGGAAACATCTGCAGGAAAACATGCTTAATTCGACTATCAAAGGAAACATCTGCAGGAAAACATGCTGAATTCTACTATCAAAGGAAACATCCGAAATGAACTCTCGTGACAGTCAAACGCGAGCCAGCCCTGCCTGCAGTTTAGACCGAGTGTTGCCGGAGGTACTTCAACATCCCATCTCAGTGTAGTCCATAAGGTTTCATTCACATTGTCTGCTTCATTCGAATCCTTGGGAAGACTTGAGTGTTTCAAGTACGGAAATTATTGTGTTTGAAGTTTGCTTATATCAGCTCAGATGATACACTTGACTGATCACTTAATCCATGTTAATTGGGGTGGGGTGGGGTGGGGGGGGGGGGGGAATATGCAATAGAATAATAGAGCGATAGAACTACAACTACAAGAAAAGTTCAGGAAAAGTGTGATGGCGACTGCAGTAAAACTGCTTATAGTGGAGTTAGACGAAAGTGTATCGTACAGTTTTATTTTAAAAAATAATAATAAAACTGGTTCTAGTAAAGTTAGACAAAGGTGTATAGTACAGCTTTACAAAAACTGGTTCTAGTAGAGTTAGACAAAAGTATATACTCATTCATTCATTTGCATGTCCCTTGCGGAACTTTGCCTCCCAAACAGCACTCCTGTAGGCCTCTCGGTTGTGAGCAAGATGGCCTGCTGCTGCTGCATCCATTTCCAGATCGTCAACGGTGTCTTGCAGCCATCTTCGTTTTGGTCTTCCTCTCTTTCTTTTTCCCATTATGTATCCTTCCAATACGGTCTTCTCTAAATTATCATGACGTTTAATGTGTCCAAAATATTTCAGTTTTCTCTCTTTAATCCTCTTTAATAGCCAGCCTTCTTCAATATTAAGCTCTTGTAGTATAGATATATTTGTTCTTTTTTTGTGTCTACGATATCTGGAGAACTCTTCTGTAGCATTTACATTCAAAGGCATTTATGTGTTTCTCAGCTGTTTAGTTAAGTGTCCAGGTCTCACAGGCATATGTTGCTATGGGAAAGATGCATAGCCTTAAAAATCTTATTTTTGTGGTTCTGTCTGCTCCTCTCCACAGATTCTTTATGTGTTTTACTTTCTGAAGAGCGATATATGTCCTCCTTTGTGTATACTACAGTTTTACAAAAACTGGTTCTAGTAGAGTTAGACAAAGGTGTATAGTACAGTTGTATAAAAACTGGTTCTAGTAGAGTTAGACAAAGGTGTATAGTACAGTTTTATAAAAACTGGTTCTAGTAGAGTTAGACAAAAGTGTATAGTACAGTTTTATAAAAACTGGTTCTAGTAGAGTTAGACAAAAGTGTATAGTACAGTTTTATAAAAACTGGTTTTAGTAGAGTTAGACAACGGTGTGTAGTACAGTTTTATAAAAAATTGGTTCTAGTAGAGTTAGACAAACGTGTATACAACAGTTTTATAAAAACTCGTTCTAGCAGAGTTAGACAAACGTGTAGAGTTTTGCAAAAACTGGTTCTAGTAGAGTCGGCGAAGATGTAAGGCGAAAAATTAGCAACAGAAGATTTAAATAAAATAGTGCAATGGTTATGAAAAGGAAAAAAAAAACAATACAATAACGTAACTTTAGCTACAATAAAAATCAAATAATTAACCACTTATAAAAACTTCTCCTCAGTACATTTTATGGACATCTGTACTAAAATGAACAAAAAAAAACACTCAACTAGAACTCTTCTCTCTCTCTCTCTCTCTCTCTCTCTCTCTCTCTCTCTCTCTCTCTCTCTCTCTCTCTCTCTCTCTGGCGCATATCTTTTAACCTGCTGGACTAGTCGTACCAAATTGTTGTAAATATTTGCTCAATCTGTCAGCGTCTTACAGTATCTCAGACACAATTTGTAGCGTGTAAGTCCCGGTGTTTACTCACTGCGGTGAGACCGGGCATAAACTGCCAGGAGACAAATTTACAGTAAATGTCTAAAAGACCGCGTTCCATTCTCTCGCCGCTGAGAATGTCAACTTTATTGCGACTGCAGAAGATAAGAACTGGATAACGTGGATAACGAAGATAAATAGGTTTTTGTTTCGTTTTGTTTTTATTCGAGGCAGCAGTTCTCTTTTCTAAACTGGCGTCTAGGAAAACTTCATAATTCAATAATTTCAAAATGGTGTCCGACGGGAATTTGGGAATTCAGGGGAACATAAGGGATCTATAGTCCCGCTTGCCAGATTGATTATCCATTCTGTTTTCGATCATTACGAGCCCCTCTCTCACCTTCCCCCTCGAAGCTCTCCAGACCATTCCTTAAAACAGGGGGAAGCCCTTTGGGCCCTTAAGCAATGTAGCAGCTGAACCCCCCCCCCCAAAAAAAAAAAAATCACTATATCTGTAATGTACCCATGAAGGGGTCTTTTGGTAATAATCGATGCTGTACCTGCAAAAGGGGTCTTCTGGTAATAATCGATGCTGTACCTATGTAGCGGTCTTCTGGTAATAATCGATGCTGTACCTATGTAGCGGTCTTCTGGTAATAATCGATGCTGTACCTATGTAGCGGTCTTCTGGTAATAATCGATGCTGTACCTATGAAGGGGCCTTATGGTAATAATCGATGCTGTACCTATGAAAGAGTCTTTTGGTAATAATCGATAATAATAAAACAGATCCGATACAAATAGTTTCATTAGATCAATTTTTCGAATCCTGTGAAGATTTTTTTTCCTGTAAAATCGATTTGCTGACTGTGTGCAAGAAACAGGTGAAATCTCAGCTTTTCAGCATTCTAGGACAAGCTGCGTAAATATCTGCTGATCACTGCTGCACGGTTACTTGTACTCACACAGGTCCATTAAGGAGGGATGGGGGTGGGGTGGTTTGGGTTATATCCCTAAGGTCCGAGCTATTGAGGGCCCAACTGTCTTGTCCCCCCCCCCTGTTTTTTCCTGTATTTATAAAGCGGGCCTGACAGTAACTGACCCTGGGGTCCAACCTGGCCCTACACGGCCCTGAGTATTCCTGTGGTAATATATACACTTGTATATACCCTCGGCTGTTAATCAAATTACGACAAAGGCCAAAGCTGACTGTCATAGTCTTCCTCGTGCTGCAAGAAAGGATGATCGATGCCTAGGGCTCTGTTGTGCTCTCTAGGCAAGACCGTATTGTGCCCCTCAAATGTCAGCGTCTTACTCCTTTGAGGTCTGCGATTAATCGGCTGCATGGTTGGTCTAATGACAGCACCAGGGCCGGACATCGCGCCAAAGAAATTCTCAGCAATGTCATAAGTAAGCACCAGAAATAAACGCGCGACATATCTGTCTTTAGCATGCCTGAGCGTACAGATAGGAGGTTCACTCTTCTACCAGGAAAAAAAACAAGGAAAAACAAGGCTTGTAAGTCTAGAAATCTAAAAGACTTAATAGTAAACTCTTTCAATAAGTTCCAAAGGAAGGACAAGGTCTGTACGTTTATAATCTAGAAGACTAATGATAAACTCTTTCAATAAGTTCCAGTGGAAAGACAAGGTCTGTAAGTCTAGAAATCTAGAAGACTTAATGGTAAACTCTTTCAGTAAGTTCCAAAAGGAAGGACAAGGTCTGTAAGTTTATAAATCTAGAAGACTAATGATAAACTCTTTCAATAAGTTCCAGTGGAAAGACAAGGTCTGTAAGTCTAGAAATCTAGAAGACTAATGGTAAACTCTTTCAATAAGTTCCAAAAGGAAGGACAAGGTCTGTAAGTTTATAAATCTAGAAGACTAATGATAAACTCTTTCAATAAGTTCCAGTGGAAAGACAAGGTCTGTAAGTCTGGAAATTTACCAGAGCTGACTGATATGCTAGAACACGGGTAGAAAAGTTTCATCACTAGACTTATCACCCTACCCCCCTCCCCCACACAGATTTTCTTCCACTACGTGGCCCTTAC
This sequence comes from Achatina immaculata, assembly GCA_009760885.1. Lineage (NCBI taxonomy): Eukaryota > Metazoa > Mollusca > Gastropoda > Stylommatophora > Achatinidae > Lissachatina > Lissachatina immaculata. The sequence goes on along the minus strand of CM019709.1, from coordinate 18,856,327 downwards.
ATTAACGGTCACTCCCTCTCTTCTGTTAAAGTTTACTCCCCTTGTTTTTCATTAATCCCCTTGTTTTTCATTACTCCCCTTGTTTTTCGCTTTCCAGAGACGCTCACAAGACAACTAGTAGTAACCACAGCACAGCAGCGGGCGGGTATGACCACAGTGTGCAAGGGCGAGTCAAAAAGTAACCACAAATCCTTGGGTGTGGCCACTGAAAAAAAAATGTGAAAAAACTCAGTCTTTTTTCAATTGTTTTGTCAGGAAAATCAAGCAACTTTAACCACTGACAAAACAAATGAAAAGAACTTTTTGACTCGGCCTTCAGTCTTTGCTTTTATTTTATTCCGTGGTTACATCCCTTGTTTGTGTTGTTTCAGTCGCACTCGTAGAAGAAACAAAAAAAGCCCATTTCGGTTTGAGCAACATTGATAGTTTTAGATAAAACGTTCGTTAAAATAAGTTTCTCTGGTTATGAAACGTGAATAAAAATATGCATAAGAGGAGACGGAAACATGTGACATTAAAATAGCTAGTGTGAGCGAGAGGATTCGTAGCAACATCAGTATACGACCTATGTAAGCAACTGGGCATAAAGGGACAAGCAAGAGTAAATGCCTTTCAGAAACAGCAGAAAAGGCCTCATGCTGGCTGTGGAGTATGCGAAACAAGCATTGAGAACATAAATGTCGTTTGCCAAAACCAATACCAAATCGCTAAAGACGCACTTCAAAGTGCAGTGCCAACTCAATCCCGGGACGAAAAAAAGCAGCAACTTACAAGACCTCTGGGAGTCATGACCCAGAGGGGCCCACCCCCTCCTAGAGTGCCAGGAGTTTAGTAGGGCCGAAACACTTGTCTGGGGTTTGGGGGGGGGGGTACTTCCTCTGATGATCTGAAAGAGTTGTGTTGTTGTTCCGCTCTCTACAGTAGAGTTTCCGTGTACATAATGAGTCACACACCGTCTTATAGAATGTCCAGCATTCAAAGATTTATGACAGGGATACCTGCCTGAAGAACACCCAGACATCGAGAACATATTATATACGAACTCGATCTTGTCTTGCCTTGTGCTATCTCCCTGTAACTGTGAGCTGTTGTTCTTTGCAGCCGATGCTGTAGAGATGTTGAGGCACAGCATCGTATCGGCGTGGGAGCGGGTTATGGCAGCTACTTTTTCAGACCCGGAGAACAGCTTTTAAAAAAGCAGTCGGGTGTGCAGTGCTTCTTTAGCAGACTCCACCACCATGGGGAGTATGGTCATCCCTGCTCCGTTAGCCAGGCTAGGCCTGTTACTGGTGGGGGGGGGGGGTACCGACGGAAAGGTGGAACAGGGTCTTGATCAGCTATGGTTCGCTGACCCTGACTCTAGCTTGTCAGCTATGGTTCGCTGACCCTGACTCTAGCTTGTCAGCTACGGTTCGCTAACCCTGACTCTAGCTTGTGATCTATGGTTCGATAACCCTGACTCTAGCCTGTCAGCTATGGTTCGCTAACCCTGACTCTAGCTTGTTAGCTATGGGTCGCTGAAGACCTGCAGTTACTTTCCCTTCGCTTCGAGCCGAAGAGCCCAAGCTGAAACCGCTGCTGGATAGGAGAAATGAAATGAAAATTCTTTCCATAAAAAGGGAGTAAGGAAAACAAGGATAAATGAATGGACAGGAGAAATGAAATGAAAATTCTTTCCATAAAAAGGGAGTAAGGAAAACAGGGATAAATGAATGGACAGGAGAAATGAAATGAAAATTCTTTCCATAAAAAGGGAGTAAGGAAAACAGGGATAAATGAATGGACAGGAGAAATGAAATGAAAATTCTTTCCATAAAAAGGGAGTAAGGAAAACAGGGATAAATGAATGGACAGGAGAAATGAAATGAAAATTCTTTCCATAAAAAGGGAGTAAGGAAAACAGGGATAAATGAATGGACGGGAGAAATGAAATGAAAATTCGTTCTGTAAAAAGGGAGTAAGGAAAACAGGAATAAATGAATGGATAGGAGAAATGAAATGAAAATTCTTTCCATAAAAAGGGAGTACAGAAAACAGGGACAAATGAATGCCAGTGTAGTTTTACCTTTGTTGATGTTAAAACATGAGAATTGTTTTATCCTGGAGTTCGAGCTAATTTCCTCATTTATTACCGCTGTGATAATCAGGGGAGATAATCTCTGGTAGACGACGTGGCTTGATAACAAGATAAAGCATCTCAGCAGCTCTCGTATACCTGGTCGGCCGCCACGAACGGTCCGTTTCGCTTAGCCTCATCAGTGCTAGAGACACGAAACCGCTGCCAATGGTTGCTAAGTGGTTCTGACAGGTTGGAGATTTAACGTTTAACGCAGAACATTTGCTGTAATCATAGAGTAGCCAAGCCATAATGCAGGGGCTCCGACAGACACTTTTTAAAGCCGGTCTTGTCTTGTCTTGTGCTATCTCCCTGCAACTGCGAGCTGGTGTTCTTTGTAGCCGATGCTGTAGAGGTGTTGTCGTACAGGATCGTATCGCCGTGGGGGCGGGTTATGGCGGCTACTTTTTCAGTCCCGGAGTACAGCTAAAAAGACGGGTGGGGGGTTGCAATGCTTCTTTAGCAGACTCCACCTCTACGAGGACTATGGTGATGCTTACCCTGTTAGCTAGGCTATGCCTGTTACTGGGGGTACCAACGGAGAGGTGGGACAGGGTCTTGGTCAGCTATGGGTCGCTAACCCTGATGCTAGCATATCAGCTATGGTTCGCTAACCCTGATGCTAGCATATCAGCTATGGTTCGCTAACCCTGATGCTAGCATATCAGCTACGGGTCGCTAACCCTGATGCTAGCATATCAGCTATGGGTCGCTAACCCTGGTGCTAGCATATCAGCTATGGTTCGCTAACCCTGGTGCTAGCATATCAGCTATGGGTCGCTAACCCTGGTGCTAGCATATCAGCTACGGGTCGCTAACCCTGGTGCTAGCATATCAGCTATGGGTCGCTAACCCTGGTGCTAGCATATCAGCTATGGGTCGCTAACCCTGGTGCTAGCATATCAGCTATGGTTCGCTGATTGCCTAATTGGACAGCTCCCTCCCCCCCCCCCCCCCGGTACAAAACTTACCCCAAACTGTACTAGCACCCCCCTCCCCATACTACTCTCTCTTAAAACAAGAAATTCCGTCCGGACCTGGAGCAATGCACAGCGTGGACTACCCTGTCATAGGGCCTGCCATCAGGTACATGTATGAGAACTGACAGATTTGTACACACAGCAGGTATGACGCAGAGCACATTCATCTTTGCTTATTTTGTTTTACACAGAGGATGTTGAGCAATAGAGGGCTCACTTGGGCAAGAGTGGAAAAAAGGCAAAAGACAGGCATTTGTGGAAAACCCTTGGGGAAGCCCCATGTGCCTTGGGCACTTAAGGTTCAGAGAGAGATAGGGAGAGAGAGAGAGAGAGAGAGAGAGAGATTCTGTTTCATCATCATCATCATCATCATCATCACCGTCAGTAGGCGTTGAAGGTCATGATTCTCTCACACATCTCTCTCTCTCTTCTCTCTCTTCTCTCTCTCTTCTCTCTCTCCTCTCTCTCTTCTCTCTCTCTTCTCTTTTCTCTCTCTCTTCTCTCTTCTCTCTCTCTTCTCTCTCTTCTCTCTCTTCTCTCTCTCTCTTCTCTCTCTCTTCTCTCTCTCTTCTCTTTCCTCTCACTCTTCTCTCTCCTCTCTCTTCTTTCTCTTCTCTCTCTCTTTTCTCTCTCTCTTCTCTCTTTCCTCTCTCTTCTCTCTCCTCTCTCTCTTCTCTCTCTTCTCTCTTCTCTCTTTCTTCTCTCTCCTCTCTCTCTTCTCTCTCTTCTCTCTCTCTTCACTCTTCTCTCTCTTCTCTCTCTCTTCTCTCTTTCTTCTCTCTCTTCGCTCTCCTCTCTTCTCTCTCTCTCTTCTCTCTCCTCTCTCTTCTCTCTCTTCTCTCTTTCCTCTCTCTCTCATTTCTCTTCTCTCTCTTCTCTCTTCTCTCTCTCTCTTCTCTCTTCTTCTCTCTCCTCTCTCTCTCTCTCTCCTCTCTTCTCTCTCTCTTCTCTCTCTTCTCTCTCTCTTCTCTCTCTTCTCTCTCCTCTCTAATCTGTCCAGGTACCCTACTGAGTACCCATTCAGCTTTCATCCAATATGGGCCCATATTTCAGTCCCTACACCTTCCCCTCACCCCTTTCGGACACAAACTTACCCCACCCCCACCCCCCCCTTCCATCTTTCTGCTTATCAGTCCGGGCTCATCTTTAAAAGGGTCCGGGACCATGCACCGGCTGGACCCCCCCCCCCCTTTTTTTTTCCTCGTAGAGCATACTCAGCAACCCCCCCCCAAAAAAGTCTTTCCTAAAAAAAAAAAAGAAGTCTCCGGACTCTATAGAAATGTACCGGCTGGACAAAAGGGCCTCGTTTGTCTGTAGTGAACATTGCAGTGCTTTGTTTATCTCCACGAATCACTTCTACAGTTAGATACATCTTTATCACACGTTAAAAGTTATACACACCTTATCACACGTTAAAAGTTAGGTACACCTTATCACACGTTAAAAGTTATACACACCTTATCACACGTTAAAAGTAGATACATCTTATCACACGTTAAAAGTTCGGTTTAGATACATCTTATCACACGTTAAAAGTTAGGTACACCTTATCACACGTTAAAAGTTAGGTACACCTTATCACACGTTAAAAGTTAGGTACACCTTATCACACGTTAAAAGATAGATACATCTTATCACACGTTAAAAGTTAGATACATCTTATCACACGTTAAAGGTTAGGTACACCTTATCACACGTTAAAAGTTAGATACATCTTATCACACGTTAAAGGTTAGATACATCTTATCACACGTTAAAGGTTAGGTACACCTTATCACACGTTAAAAGTTAGATACATCTTATCACACGTTAAAGGTTAGGTACACCTTATCACACGTTAAAAGTTAGATACATCTTATCACACGTTAAAAGTTAGATACATCTTATCACACGTTAAAGGTTAGGTACACCTTATCACACGTTAAAAGTTAGATACATCTTATCACACGTTAAAGGTTAGGTACACCTTATCACACGTTAAAAGTTAGATACATCTTATCACACGTTAAAAGTTAGATACATCTTATCACACGTTAAAAGTTAGATACATCTTATCACACGTTAAAAGTTAGATACACCTTATCACACGTTAAAAGTTAGATACATCTTATCACACTTTAAAAGTTAGATACAACTTATCACACGTTAAAAGTTAGATACAACTTATCACACGTTAAAAGTTAGATACATTTTATCACACGTTAAAGATTTACTAGATCAGCTAGTTTCTGCTGCCCCAGTCCAGGTAACTTTTACCTTACTAGACAAATGTTAACTGTTTTGTCCAGCATAATTTTGTCGTGCAATCTTGAGAACTCTTCTCTGAAGAGCCTTGAGGAAAAAAAGAAACATTTAAGAGTGCACCCGACAAAAATGATATCCTCAAAGGGACGTAACTGTACAAAAAAGTAAACAGCTACACGGAACGACTCCTGATATCAGCACTTCTGCAACTTAACTCCTCTTGGCAAGATGTTAAAGTAAGGCTTGTCTTGAGTGTACAGAACAGATGAGTCGCCCGGGTTCTGATGAGGAAAGGGGGGTGGGGGTGCTTGAAGGTGGATTTGTGATGAGGATATTTCTGGTTTGTGCTCCTCCTGTGTTTAGAAAGAAATACGGTCCAGAAACAAAGAGTTAATGGCTCATAAATGTACGGACAAAAAAGAAAGATGCAGCAACTACAGACAGCAGTGGTTCCCAAACTGGAGTTCGCAGGGAGTCATATAGGAGTCCACATAAATAAGTCTAAATTATAGCATTATTTTACACATCATTAACAGTTTCAATACGTGCATGGACAGCGACAAAATTGAATGTGGAAGTTCTGAAAGAGACACAAGAAACGAAGATCAGAAAACGACAATCTGAATTTGTGGGGCATGTCTGGAGGAGAGGCGGGCTAGGGCAGCTAATGACAACAGGGAAGATCGGAGGTAGAAGAGGCAGAGGTAGACGGAGAGCAAGATGTTTGATGGTTTGGCATCCTGGCACGGGAAATGCTCAGTGACAAGCTTGTTGAGATGTACAAGGGATCGAGGGTTGTGGAAGGACATGATATCCTACGCCTGTCAGAAGGGACCTTGTGCGTGTGAGAGAGAGAGAGAGAGAGAGAGAGAGAGAGAGAGAGAGAGAGAGAGAGATTGAGAGAGATTGCATACATTCTCAGAAAATACGAATAGTATTAATTTAATACGAATTGGGCAGGACAAGAATCTATGAACCTACGAATCATGTCTAGGAAATGGAGGTGGATTGGCCACATGCTGAGGAAACCCGACACCAGCATAGCAAGACAGGCACTGACATGGAAACCTCTCAAGGAAATAGAAAACGAGGAAGACCTGGACTTACTTGGAGAAGAGAAATTATGACAGTGCTCTGAGACATGGAAGGAAGCAGAGAATAATTCCAAGAACAGGGATGACTGGAGAGCCTTTATCCGTGGACTCTCAAGGGAGTGAAAGGCGGTGATGATGATGGTGATGATGATGATGATGATGACGACAACGACGACGAATTTATGGTAAGTGCGAGAGAGTAGCCGCAGAGAATTATCATTCTCTTCAGGGGTCCTCAATATGGAAAAAGTTGGGAACCACTGCCAGACAGAGTTTAAGATACGCTTTCAGCCTCACTGGAAAGAAAAAAAAACCTAGACTGTCTAACAGTCAATGTTCGCTATCTTACAAATAGTTTGAGATCCCTTGAGAACACATTATGAACATGATAACGAAAATATGGCGAAGGTTCGGTTAATGAAAGAATGATTGCTCCTAATTTGAAAGAAACGAACATTGGCTGAGACAGACTGAGCAGAAGTCGATCTTTCTAAGGGTCAGTCATCCAGACCTGACTTTATGGATACAGCTGAAGGCTTTCCTAAGGGCTTTAGTGGGGATGACGAAATATTTGTAGCGATTTACTGGATTGGTCCATAAAGTCCCAGTCATTCTGGCATATGCGGTGAAGAAGAAGGAACTGAGATATGACGGAATCCTTGCATGTTCCAGGATGAGAGAAGCGTAAGGCCTTGTCTTATCTTCACTTTGTACTCCTGGCAACATTTTGACTATAGAGCAATGGCAGCTGGGATGGAATCAGTTGTTGTCAATCAAAGAAACTGCTGCTATCGGTCCACTCGGCGACATTTTTATATTTCAGATGCGCAATGGAAAACAAGCCCTCCACTTTGCCTGACCTGGGACAAGGAAACTGTTCATTGTTTTCTAAGTTGGGATGATACACTTTAACAGAACACAATGATTTCCCCTTGGAGGTGGAATAATCAAGAGGAAAAGAAAGAGGAGGCAAAGAAAAGAGAGAGAGAGAGATGAAAGAGATGGGGTGAGAGTGAGATGGGGATGAATGAGAGAATCAAAGAGATTAGGGGAGAGTGAGAGGAGATGAGGGGAGAGTGAGAAAAGAAAAGAGATGAGGGGAGAGTGAGAGAAGAAGAAGGGAGAGTGAGAGAAGATGATAGATGGGGGGGGGGGGGGGAGGCGAGAGAAGGAGAGAGATGAGAGGAGAATGAGAGGAGAGTGAGAGAGAGTTGAGAGGAGAGTGAGAGAAGGAGAGAGAGATGAGAGAAGAGTAAGAGAAGAAGAGAGATGAAGGGAGAGTGAGAGAAGGAGAAAGATGAGAGAGTGATAGAAGGAGAGAGAGGAGGGGAGAGTGAGAGAAAGATGAGAGGAGAGTGGGAGAGAGAGGAAGGGAGAGTGAGAGAAGAAGAGAAGAGAGTGACAGAAAATGAGAAATGAAGAGAAGGCGAGAGAAGGAGAGAGATGAGGGGAGAGTGAGAGGAGGGTTGAGAGGAGAGTGAGAGAAGGAGAGAGAGATGAGGGGAGAGTGAGAGGAGAACGAGAGAGGGTTGAGAGGAGAGTGAGAGAAGGAGAGAGATGAGGGGAGAGTGAGAGAAGAAGATATGAGGGGAGAGCGAGAGAAGAAGAAGGGAGAGTGAGAGATGATGATAGATGGGGGGGGGGGGGGAGGCGAGAGAAGGAGAGAGATGAGAGGAGAATGAGAGGAGAGTGAGAGAGAGTTGAGAGGAGAGTGAGAGAAGGAGAGAGAGATGAGAGAAGAGTAAGAGAAGAAGAGAGATGAAGGGAGAGTGAGAGAAGGAGAAAGATGAGAGAGTGATAGAAGGAGAGAGAGGAGGGGAGAGTGAGAGAAAGATGAGAGGAGAGTGGGAGAGAGAGGAAGGGAGAGTGAGAGAAGAAGAGAAGAGAGTGACAGAAAATGAGAAATGAAGAGAAGGCGAGAGAAGGAGAGAGATGAGGGGAGAGTGAGAGGAGGGTTGAGAGGAGAGTGAGAGAAGGAGAGAGAGATGAGGGGAGAGTGAGAGGAGAACGAGAGAGGGTTGAGAGGAGAGTGAGAGAAGGAGAGAGAGATGAGGGGAGAGTGAGAGAAGAAGATATGAGGGGAGAGCGAGAGAAGAAGAAGGGAGAGTGAGAGATGAGAGAGATGAGGGGAGAATGAGAGGAGAGAAAAAGACAGATGAGGGAAGAGGGAGAGAAGGAGAGTGAGGGAAGAAGAGAAATGAGTGAAAGAAGGAGAAAGAGAGAAGGAGAGTGAGAGTGAGAGAATGAAAGAGAATAGGGGAAAGTGAGTGAGAGACAGAGAGCGATGAGGGAAGAATGAGAGAAGAAGAGATATGAGGGGAGAGTGAAAGAAGGAGAGAGAGAGAAGAAGAGTGAGAGAAGGAGAGTGAGAGAATGAAAGAGAATAGGGGAAAGTAAGAGAGGAAGAGTGAGAGGCAGAGAGAGATGAGGGAAGAGTGAGAGAAGAAGAAATATGAGGGGAGAGTAAAAGAAGGGGAGAGAGAGAAGGAGAGTGAGAGAAGGAGAGTGAGAGAATGAAAGAGAATATGGGAAAGTAAGAGAGGAAGAGTGAGAGACAGAGAGAGATGAGGGAAGAGTGAGAGTAGAAGAAATATGAAGGGAGAGTGAAAGAAGGAGAGAGAGAAGGAGAGTGAGAGAATGAAAGAGAATATGGGAAAGTAAGAGAGGAAGAGTGAGAGACAGAGAGAGATGAGGGAAGAGTGAGAGAAGAAGAGATATGAGGGGAGAGTGAGAAAAGAAGAGAGATGAGGAGAGAGTGAGAGAAAAAGAGAGATGAGGAGAGAATGAGAGAAAGATGAGGAGAGAATGAGAAAAGAAGAGAGATGAGAGGAGAGTGAGAGAAGAAGAGAGATTAAGGGAGAGTAAGAGAAAAAGAAAAATGAAGGGAGAGTGAGAGAAGAAGAGAAAGAAGGGGCGAGTGAAAGAAGAAGAGAGTTGAATGTAGAATGAAAGATGAAGAGGAGAGGAGAGTGAGAGAAGAAGAGAGATGAGGGGAGAGTAAGAGAAAAAGAAAAATGAAGGGAGAGTGAGAGAAGAAGAGAGCTGAATATAGAGTGAAAGAAGAAGAGAGATGAGAGGCGATAGTGAGGGAAGAAGAGAGGTGAGGGGAGAGTGAGAGAAGAAGAGAGATGAGGGGAGAGTGAGAGAAGAAGAGAGATGAGGGGGAGAGAGTGAGAGAAGAAGAGAGATGAGGGGGGAGTGAGAGAAGAAGAGAGATGAGGGAGGGAGAGTGAGAGAAGAAGAGAGATGAGAGGGGAGAGTGAGAGAAGAAGAGAGATGAGGGGAGAGTGAGAGAAGAAGAGGGGGGAGAGTGAGGAAGAAGAGAGAAGAGGGGAGAGAGTGAGAGAAGAAGAGAGATGGGGGGGAGTGAGAGAAGAAGAGAGATGAGGGGAGAGGAGAGTGAGAGAAGAAGAGAGATGAGAGGGGAGAGTGAGAGAAGAAGAGAGATGAGGGGAGAGTGAGAGAAGAAGAGAGATGAGGGGGGAGAGTGAGAGAAGAAGAGAGATGAGGGGAGAGTGAGAGAAGAAGAGGGGGGAGAGTGAGAGAAGAAGAGAGATGAGGGGAGATGAGAAGAGGAGGAATAGGGGAAGAAGAGAGAGATGAGGGAAGAAAAAGATACGACAGAGAGAGGAGACAGATGAGGGGAATCGATCGAGAGAGAGACAAGAGAAAAGAGATTATTAGAGACTGCAGAGAGACTAAAGATGGAGGAGAGGGACGATGGGAGTGAAAAGAGAGGAGAGAAAGAGATGAGAGGAGAGTGAGAGCGGAAGCGAAAGAATAGAGAGAGGCGAGAGAGATAAGAGGAGTGTGTGTGTGTGTGTGAGAGAGAGGAGAGAGAAGGAGAGAATGAGAGGAGAGTGTACAACGAAAACCTCATCCATTAACATGTAAAAAGTAGGTTTTCCTGCAAACCATTAGCCAATGATGTCCAAATCTGAAGGAAAAAAAAAAACCACATAAGTACAGGGATATATCTTGAGAACATACGCATTTTTCATTTTTATATACAGCTATTTAAAATGTAACATTTCAAAACATTGGCTTTGTAACCCTGGCAGTCCATTGTGCTTGTATTATCTATCTTCCCGAGGGACTGTAGTCTTTTTTTTTTTTCACTTTTGTGTGTAGGAAATTGCGTAAAAACCAATCTCTTATCACATAATGTAAATTGAAGCTGGTGAATATACTGCTATCTCCGCTGAAGTTGCTGATGACATTCCCTGATTTCTCCGTCCGCCTGTTTCAGGGGTAGCCAAACTTTGGGCGAGATAGCAGATAAGATAAACTTTTCATGTCTAAGAGCTGCAGGACATGAACAAATATTACACAAATATCACGCTGCTTTTAGTTGTTACATGCACATTTTATTTTGTTTTCTTCTTCTTCTTCTTCTTCGTTCACTTCTACCACCAAAAACCGCACTGTGAACCTACTGAATTCACGCATGTGGTCCTCGTTAGGTCCCGTGGTCCCCTGTGTGGTCCAAAATAGATCACACGAGTTCCACGAAAGGACCACAAGGGGTTCAGAGTATCACAGTGCTTTAGCCTGTATTCTTGGTGGGTCTCAGAAGCGGGATTGCGTGACACCGTGGTTTTCATTGCACCAGTTTGGTCTAGGGTTGGACTTTCTCACCGGAAGACCTCGACGTGTTTGGAATATCAGAGCATCCCCGCTGGGTGAGAGGCGTCAGCCCACCCAGGTCAGAGTTGGACTTTCTCACCGGAAAACCTCGACGTGTTTTGAGATACCCGTGTATCACCGCCGGGTGAGAGGTGGATGCCCATCCAGTCCAGGGTTGGACTTTCTCACCGGAAAACCTCAGCGTGATTAGGATACGCAGACATCCCCGCCGGGTGAGAGGTGGTTGCCTATCTAGACTTCCCTGGTCCAGTGTCTCCGACTTCAGCATTTTGCAGTCGTGGCCGCTACCTTCCTAGTTGTGACCAGGATGGAGCTTTTGTCCAGGAGGATGAATCCTCGCCACTAGTGACTTCTACCCCTGGGTTGAGCCGGTTTAGGCATTATCCCAGTATGGGCGTGTTTGGGACGGGACGACCTCTAGGGCAGAGGTACTGTGACATCATAGCCTTCAAGATTCACCCCTGGTATGAGCCGGTTTAGGCAAAATTCACCAGTATGGGTGTTTATCAGGCGTTACCGACCTCTAGAGCGGAGGTGGCATGACATGTCTAGTCATCGAGTTCGACCCCTGGTGTGTGCCGGTTTAGGCATATTTCACCAGTGTAGGTGTATTTCGGACGTAGGCGGCCTCTAGAGCAGAGGTGCCGTGGTATAGCTCTCGTAGCGATACTACTGGACATACCAGGTTAAACTTCACTTTCCACCACCTTTTCCCATCGGCGCCGCACAGCAACCTTTATTTCCGCATTTACTTCCTTAACCGGGAGGAGCTTCACTCCACGCACGGCATTTGAAGAGTCTCGCCAGCAGTGACTTAACCTCTGGGACAAGCTGGTTCATGCATTTCACCCGATATGACTGCACTCAGGACGTGACTGACCTCCAGACCAGAGGTGCCGTGATTTGACTGTTTGCTTCGCTTTATTCTTTCAACCACCTTTTTCGCAGTGATGCTGCGCGGCAACCTCATCTGCAAATTTCTTCATTGGCCGGGAAGAGCACCGCTCCACGCACGGCAGCTGAAGATCTCGCCAACAGCGGCAGATGAGCTACCAAACGTGACACTCATCTACCCTAAGTAACTGGTTTTCAGGCGCCAGATATTCGCCCTCGCCCCTTCTCCTGTCAGTTTAAACAGTTCTGCCACGGGAAGGCCAGGAGCTGGACTTGACTGCCAGAGGCTGTTTGTGGCGCGTTTGCAGTCCTTAGAACCTTTATTTTGTTTAATTTGTGAAAATAAATATTAAGAAACACGTGTAAAAGGTAAAAAATATTTTTAAAATCCACTTTTCCAAGTCATTAAGACACACTGGGGATACGGTGTTAGGCCTGTGTTTCCCAGACCTTCGGCACATGAAAGTCTGATGTGGTCAGTATAACTTCTGGTCGCGTTTACGTTCCCAGATTTCTCCAGTACACATTTTTAGAGGGCTCTGTGGAATCTGGTGTCTTTTGTGTGTGTGCGTGCGTGCGTGTATATGTGTGTGTTGTCTTATATCCTTCCCGTGCCGTTAAACGTTACATACGGCTCGCAAGGTAGTTCCCCAATTTATCTTGTTTTCAGCGAGCTTTTCAACCTCATCAAGGGATTTTATGCCTATTAATTTGGCCTCTCTTAGCAATTTCTCCTTTAGAGTTTAATTTGGTCTGCCTCTTTTTCTTCGGCCTGTTCTGTTCACTTGATAGCTTGTTTTGGGATTCTCTGATCGTTTCTTCTCATCAAGTGACCAACATATGTCCATCTCCTTTTCCAGATCATCCGTGAGACTGTTGTTGTTCAGTCATTTGTCGTATCTCTGCATTGTTCTTGAATTTGTTCTACTTTATGCCGAGTATTTTCCTTAGGCATTTATTTTCAAAAAAGTCTAATTTCTTGTCTATTTCATTAGTTGTTTTCCAGCTTTCGCATGCATAAATGAGGGTGGATATTACATTTGAATTGAATAGTCTTAACTTGGTATTTGTGTTTTTAACTTTTGAATTCCATATGTTCTCAAGATTCTTGATGATCGATGCTACTTTTGCAATTCTAATTCTAACTTCCATTCTGGTGTCACCATACTGGTCTATGTAGCTGTCAATATATGCAAATTGATTGACTTCTTCAATATATGTCTCTATATATATATATGTTATATGTTATAATGGGAATTTTCATTATTTTTGTTTTGTCCTTGTTAATTTCAAGTTCTATTTTGCTAGCCAGTGAAGACAGGATATATGTTTTTTCTTGCATAGAACTCACATCGTTACTGATAAGAGTTATGCCATCAGCAAAATCAAGATACTCTAGGTGGGTCCCATGTACCCAGTCTTCTTTTTCTTCTTCTTCGTTCACTTCTACCACCAAAAACCGCACTGTGAACCTACTGAATTCACGCCTGTGGTCCTCGTTAGGACCCGTGGTCCCCTGTGTGGTCCAAAATAGACCACACGAGATCCACGAGAGGACCACAAGGGGTTCAGAGTATCACAGTGCTTTTGCGTGACACCGTGGTTTTCATTGCACCAGTTTAGTCTAGGGTTGGACTTTCTCACCGGAAGACCTCGACGTGTTTAGGATATCAGTGCATCCCCGCTGGGTGAGAGGCGGTAGCCCACCCAGGCCAGAGTTGGACTTTCTCACCGGAAAACCTCAACGTGTTTTGAGATACCCATGTATCACCGCCGGGTGAGAGGTGGTTGCCCATCCAGTCCAGGGTTGGACTTTCTCACCGGAAAACCTCAGCGTGATTAGGATACCCAGTCAATATCTGTTACCTGTGCAGCATTTTTCCATTATGAAGTCTACTGCAATTCCAAAAAGTAAAGGAGACAGTATACATCCTTGTTTCACACCTGTGAACCATTCTGGAACCATTCACTCATCTCTTCTTCTGTGCTGATTGCACAAACATATCCATTGTAGAGGTCCTTAATGATGTTGACAATTTTAGATGGTATTCCATATAGACTTAAAATTCTCCATAATGATTCTCTGTGTATGCTATCAAATGCCTTTTTAAAGTCTATGAAGTTCAGTATTGATGGTTTCTGCTTCCCAATATGTGTTGTGTTACTAGAAAAAAAAAATCTCAACTGGTGGGACTTGAACCCGGTACCACAATATTAGTAGACCGAGAGCCTAAATACTTATCCAACTAGGCCGCCCGATATTTCTGATATTGAAAAAAGCGGGGGGGGGGGGCGCGGGGGGGGGGGGGGGGGCGGTGATCTGAAATGATGGCGCGAATTTCAAGGTTAAAGCTTAACAGTTGCAGGTGGCGTTAGAAAATTTTCTGGCCGTATGTGTGGAAAGAGAGCACTTACTCTGCCCGATGAAGTCGCAGATTTGAGGAGGGGGGGGGTTTCCCCTGAACGCCTCTTGGCTACTCACTCACTTTATGGATACAGATGAAGGCTTTCCTGAGAACTTTGTGGCGATGACGAAATATTTGTAGAGATTTACTGGACTGATCCATAAAGTCCCAGTCATTCTGGCCTATGCGGCGAAAAAGAAGGAACTGAGATATGATGGAATCCTTGCACGTTCCAGGATGAGAGAAGTGTAAGGTAGAGACGTACGGCTGTCAGTGGTCTTGTAGAACACAAAGGTGGAAAGATTGTCAGTCCCGACAGGTCTTTGGTGTCTAAAACGTTGACGGGCTTCTCGGAAATTTCAGAGGTAAATTTGATGCTCTTTACTGAATGAGTTGGCAAACTCAGTGAATTTTTGTAGTTCGTTCTTTGGCACGCCGGGGAACATTCACAATACTTCAGTTCTGTTGTGATTTCCTGTATGTTTCCTTGTGGGTTGTTTGTTGTTTTTAGAGATCGCAGAAGTGCCCTGCAGTCTGTGGAGAAGGCTGTTTTGTGTGATGGGTTCTGGTTTTCTGTTTTAAGTGTTCTGAGGGCTTCAAGGAGGGCTCTTGTTTCTGCCCTGTAGTCTGTGGAGAAGGCTGTTTTGTGTGATGGGTTCTGGTTTTCTGTTTTAAGTGTTCTGAGGGCTTCAAGGAGGGCTCTTGTTTCTGCCCTGTAGTCTGTGGAGAAGGCTGTTTTGTGTGATGGGTTCTGGTTTTCTGTTTTAAGTGTTCTGAGGGCTTCAAGGAGGGCTCTTGTTTCTGCCCTGTAGTCTGTGGAGAAGGCTGTTTTGTGTGATGGGTTCTGGTTTTCTGTTTTAAGTGTTCTGAGGGCTTCAAGGAGGGCTCTTGTTTCTGGCCTGTAGTTGGAGGAAATCCTTCCCGCTGCGAAGGCCTTTTTGGTTTGTCTCCCAATTGAAGCACCTTACAGTGTCAACAACTGTGACTTTATAACGGGTACAATCCCACTGAGAATAGCTGGCAATGAAATAGCTGACAGTCTATCCAAAGCTGCCACCAATCAAGATCAAACAAATCGTCCAGTAAACTACAAAAAATATAAAACTACACTCAGTGCAGATTTGAATTGAAAAAGCAACTGAAATGCAACAACGAACCAGACACAATACACCAACTACAAAGACATCAGCAAACCATCCTCTTTCGCCTAAGGGCAGGCCACTACAGACTACTGATCTATCTATATCGACTCAAAATGTCTCACACAGACGAGTGCCCATGTGGCAGTGGAGTCCAGACTCCAGAACATATCCTGCAAGAGTGCCCAAACCATGCGGACCTGAGGCATGAGACATGGCCAGAGGACACAAGCTTGGGGCAAAAGCTTTGGGGCTCTTATCAGGATCTAGAGAGGACTGCAGGCTTGCCATGTCGACAGGGATCAGGATCTGAAGTAACCAACAACCTCGAACGCAGAAGAACACGAAGGAAGAGGAGGAGGAGGATGAGGGGGAGAAGAAGAAGAAGAAGACAATACTTCACTTCACGCACTTCCAGGCCCAGCTTCTTGCAAGTCACAGCTAAGTGCCCCATTTTTTCTACTGTTTTCTTCACCTTTGTTTGTTGTATATGATTAGTGACAGTCTATATTTTCTCTTCCTTTCCTATCTTTGTCCTTTATGCTTTTGTATGTTTAAGGTGCAGACAGAGAGTTACAACTGTGTGTACGTTAATGAATAGAGATGTTCCTACTTTTGTTTTAAGTAGTCTTACACTTTGTTATCACAGCTTCATTGCAGTGGTTATCACAGCGTTACTGCAGTGGCTTTGTATATATTTATACCCTATATAGGTCAAAGGCCATCAACAAGGGTTTCCGTTTTACAATATAACTAAAAACTACTCGTGTGTCATGAAATTTCTTTAATTTGTGGCTCGGTCTAGCCTTAAAATTAGTATTTAAATTTGTAAATATGTTTAATCGCCATGAATATTAATCTTCCAGTTTAATCCCGCGGACTATCAGTTTATGCCAGCTCTCTCTCTCTCTTTCTCTCTCTCTCTCTCTTTCTCTCTCTCTTTCTCTCTCTCTCTCTCTCTTTCTCTCTCTCTCTCTCTTTCTCTCTCTCTCTCTCTCTCTCTCTCTCTCTCTCTCTCTAAACCTTAAGTGCCCAGGGCACATGGGGCTTCCGCAAGGGTTTTCCACAAATGCTTGTCCTTCGCCTTTTTTTCTGCTCTTGCCCAGGTGAGCCCTCTATTGCTCAACATCCTTTCTGTTGTTCTTCTCCATGTCTCTTTTGGTCTACCCTTACTTCTGTTCCCCTGTGGTGTCCATCTTAGTGCTATTTTTGGTAGTGAGTTGTCAGTCATTCGGAGCACATGTCCCAACCATCGCCAGCGTCTTTCCTCAATAATTGTTGTCAGTGGCTTCATCTGCATTTCTGCCAATAAGATGTTATTTCTTATGGTGTTTGGCCAAAATATTTTCCTAATTCTTCATAAACATTTAGTCTGAAAAGAATTCAACTTGTTTTCTATGGTTTTTGGTGATTTTCCAGCTTTCACTTCCATAGAGTAGTACACTTAGAACATTACTCTTAAATATCCTGATTTTCGTATTTATGCTTAGTTTTTTTTTTTTATTTCCATATAGTCTGCAGCACTGCAAAAGCTTGGTTTGCTCTACTAAGTCTACTGTTGATATCCTCTGTGCTGTCTCCATTTTCTACTACTCTACTGCCAAGGTATACAAATTCGTTGACCTCCTCCACTAACTTGTTATCTACTCTGAGTACATTTCTGTTGTTCACATTTTGCTTCATCAACTTTGTTTTTCCTACGTTGATCTTTAGTCCTATGTTGTTTGCATTCTGAGTTAGCTTGTTTATTTTATCTTGCATATCTTTATGACTGCTTGATAATAGACAAATGTCGTCCGCAAAGTCAAGGTCCTCCAGCACTGTGTCAAGGGTCCATTGTAATCCTCTGCGTTTGTCTGATGTTGTCTCCTTCATTAACCTTATGCCAGCTAAATAATTATAATCTTTTTAAAAAGTTAAAATTTTATTTTGCCTTTTTTATATTAAATATGGTTACAAAATAGATCAGCCAACATAATTCTGCGAGAAGTACATTATGTGTCAGAGAGCCGCGTGCTTCAAGTGGACCGCGAGCCGCGGTTTGACTACCCCTGTCTATTACAACAACAACCTACTTCTTCCAGCTCACTATAGCGCCGACCGTCTACGGTCGCGTCCAATCAAAACATCATCGCTAATTCTCTCGCGAGTTTTGGCGAGAAATCAATGTCCGGCCAAGTACTCCAAGATTGTCTGGCCACAAACGGATAAGTCTTACTTCTATTTATTTCCCCCCGTTATCTGTAACTACATTCGTGGGGACATCTCCTCACTAAATTACTTTTTATCTAGCAACATAATCTGATCGCAATTCATCATATTTGTTATTTATCAACCGGTTTTCAGGAATCTCCCTCCGCGCAAAAGGTCCGGTCAGTTTGTGGGCTTGTCGTTTCCCAGTATTATCAAGAAAGAAAAGTTGACTCTTGTTTCACAAGTTTTGTGATAAATATTTCTTGCAGTCGCAAATCCTGATTCCAAAAATGGCATTTCATCGTTTCAGTTTCTGAGCCGTAATAGTAATTATAAATAGTAGTAGTAGTAGTAGTAGTAGTAGGAGTAGTAGTAGTAGTAGTAGTAGTAATAGTAGTAGTAGTAGTAGGAGTAGTAGTAGTAGCAGTAGCAGTAGCAGCAGTAGTAGTACTAATAGTTGTAGTAGTGGTGATAATAGTAGTAGTTAGTAGTAGTAGTAGGAATAGGAGTAGGAGTAGGAGGAGCAGTAGTAGTATCAGTAGTACAGGTAACAGAAGTAGTAGCAGTAGTAGCAGCAGCAGCAATAGTAGTAGTAGTAGTAGTAGTAGTAGTAGTAGTAATAGTAGAAGTAGCAGCAGTAGTTATGAGTAGTAGTAGTAGTAGTAGTAGTAGTAATAGTAGTAGTAGCAGCAGCAGCAGCAGCAGCAGCAGTAGTAGTAGTAGTAGTAGTAGTAGTAGTAGTAGTAGTAGTAGTAAAAAAAGGTAAAGGTAAACGGAATCCTCTCATGCCTTTAGAAACACATAGGGATATGGTATTAGTGCAGTAGTAGTAGGAGTAAAAATTGTAACAGTAGCAGAAGTGGTAATAGTAATAAAGATAGACTGAGGTGTATGTTTCAGCTTTACAGAAAGATAGAAAGAGTGAGAAAAGAAGGCAGGAACGAGAGTGCTAGGAAGTAAATACGTTATAAAATGAAGAACATACAACAATCCAATATTTCGGCAAATGTCTTTTTCAAAAACCACGTTTAAAAAAACACAACAAATTAAAAATACAATATAAAGATGAAAAACTAAGAATCTGACACTTTTGGCATCTTCCTCGTATGAAAGAGTGGCACATTCCATTGTATTATCTACTTTCCCGAGTATGATACAAAAAAAATAAATAAATAAAAACTTCCAAATTTTTCTATTACATTTCCCGGTTTTCTTTCATTTGTGTTGCTTTTCGCATATGGTCCGCGAAACAAGGCATTTGCTGAAATATTGGATTGTTATATGTTCTTATCGTGCTTAATATCCGAAGACACGATTTCGCATGATAGATTCAACGTGAAAATGTTTCTCATTCCTGGGGTTCGAATATCTAAAGTAAATTAAGAAATTCAAGAAGACACGATCTTGGTAATGATAGTGATATCTAAAATTACGAACTGTCGCAAACATTGAAAACTAATGGCGCTTTCAAGTTTGGTTTTGTTTTTTAAATGCGGGAGTAGTTCATTCTATTGAATAATCGGATAAAATTTGTTTTATTCCAGACTACCAAAGTTAATATTGCTGAAGTCATCTTCTCTAACGTGTTTTCTTAAATGGGCTACATTGAACAGATTATCTTTTGACACACAGTAACGTTTTATAATTTGTAACGTCTCATGCAGACGGTTTTGAGGAGCAGACAGAACCACAAAAATAAGATTTTTAAGGGCATGCATCTATCCCATCGCAACATATGCCTGTGAGACCTGGACACTTAACAAAACAGCTGAGAAACTCATAAATGCCTTTGAATGTAAATGCTATAGAATAATTGCTCAAGTATCACGGATGCAGAAAAGAACAAATATATCCATACTACAAGAACTTAATATTGAAGAAAGCTGGCTAGTAAAAAGGATTAAAGAGAGAAAACTTAAATATTTTGGACACATTAAACGACATGATAATCTATAGAAGACCGTCTCGGAAGGGTACATAATGGGAAAAAGAAAAAGAGGAAGACCAAAGCGAAGATGGCTGTAAGACATCGTTGATGATCTGAAAATGGATGCATCAGCAGCAGGCCATCTTGCTCACAACCGAGAGGCCTACAGGAGTGCTGTTTGGGATGCACAGTTCCGCAAGGGACGTGCAAATGAATGAATGAATGAACGTCTTATGCAGCGTTTTACGGTAGTTTTTCGCAAATATTAGTAAATGCACAAGTAGAAACACTTACGCGTCCAAGATATGTTATCAGTAATTTCATATTTCACAAATGAGTATTGCTAATTTGCGTTGAACAATTCTTAAATTAAAAAAGAGCCATAAAACACTCTCAGTTATGATAGCCCTCCCGCCACAGATGAATGCGATAACGAGAGTTAGGAAGCGTGAAGCAACAGGACGAACGGACTGTGAGCTACACATTAGGAGCCACCCCTGTCACGTGATGTTTTGTTATAGACATAGTGACCCGCTATCACATACCTTACCACCCCAGCTTCATTACTCTCGAACCAGCCCATTGTTATGAGGAGCTTCGCGCAACGTAAAGCTTTCTAAGTCAACCAGACCCTAGTTGACTCCTCGAGGAATTTGACTCATCGTGAGACTTAACATGACTTCGGGTTATGAACCACTAGCCAACTGTGTTTCTCCAAGATGGATCAGACACATATTATGGAACCCCTGTTTTTAAGATGACGAAAATAACAGGCCGTGACCCGGTGGTACTGAAAACCGGGTCCACCCGTAACGAGATGTGGACCATACCCCTGGCATTCAATGTGTCGGGCAGGCCTAGGACATCTCGTTTAATTAAAAAATAACGACGCTTTTGTCTTAAACAAAGGACTTTTTATCAGGGTACATGCCAAGAGGACACTTTGACCTTATCCCTTTGATCTTAGCCAAAAGACCAACCGATATAACTTTTTTCTTCTGTTTTCTGCTAGTCGTGGAATTACATTGAAAATATCCAAATATTTCGAGTGCCAAAATATGTTCAGAACTGGAAAATTTATTTTACAGAAAGTGGCCTATAGCGATAATTCTTATAGAAATGAATTACCAATAATCATACAGATATACAAATTATTGCACACAAATTTGATACACTATATGTCAGCGCTCTTCAATGGGAGTTATAACAAAAGAAAGAGCGATTACATTTATAATATTGTAAACTTTATTCAGCTTTTTGTAAATAAGAACATTTCAGATTTCTTTCCTGTTTAAAATCGGCATCTTTGTTACTTTAGGTTGGTAAAAGTCTAATTTTTTTATAAGCAATAGCATACTCCTGTCCAGCGCAATACATGACAGAAAAAATACGAGTTAATAAAAAAAGAACAATGGAAATATAAAATTTTATGCGCTTTCAATACCAACAGTACTGTTCAGTAACTGAACATATTTTATCAGCATTAACCTCTATTCTTAGATCTTTACGTTCAAATATTATCATTACCAACAAATATGAACAAAGTGGAAACTTTACAAAATAAGAAAAACTAAATTATGCAATTGTTCTTTTAATAAAAAACTAAAAATCTCAGGTTTTTGGTACTTTATGTTAAAAGTGTTTGTCAATAGTTGTCCACAGAATATTTATGAAAAGAACATCAGTGATATTAAACTATAGTACGTGTACCAGTAACCACTTTAGTTTCTACCTTAATTTTTTTTTAAGATGAAAAAAAGTAAATATAACGATTAACAGATCAACACTTTCATAATTTCCTGAGTTTTTATTCCTCATAGTGCCTACGTTAACGTCAACAGGTATACGCGTTTATGATAATGTCAAAGGCATACAGGGTCCGGCATAAAGCATAGCTGGATTTAACTGACGTAGTGCATAGAAGCTGAATACGTGTGAAAGAAAAATGACATCAGAGATGAAGCAGACAAACGATCATTTTTAACAATGGCTTCTTGCCAAACACAACTTCGTGCATTCACCGTTGAAACTTATTTTAAAAGTGGAGAATCGTCTATTACTGTACAACGAAAGTTTTGTCGCCATTTTGAGCTGCATATCGGTGATAATGTTCCCGATCAAAGGACAAAACAAGTTTGAGGTGGGTCAAAAAATTTAAGGAAACCGCTAATTGCCTTAATAACAAGTCTACTGGTCGTCCAAGAACTCAACAGACACCTGAACGAATTCAAGAAGTCCGCAACGCATTGCTGAGTAGCCCTCGGCGATCAGCTGTTAGGAACGTTTTGGCACTGGCATCCTCTTACTGTTAATAGTGATCTTTATGTGCAGATGCTAACTGAATACTTCACTCCAGATTTGGCCAATAGAAATAATAGACTAATATGGTTTCAACAAGATGGAGCAACTGCCCACACAGCCCGTCAGTCCATGTCCATGCTGCGACAAGCATTTCCCAATCGTCTTATTTCCAGATTTGTGGATACTCATTGGCCGGCAAGGTCACCAGATTTATCGGCCGCAGACTTCTTTTTGTGAGGGTATCTCAAGAACACAGTGTATGCTCGTCGACCACAGTCAGTTGCAGACCCAAAAGATCGAATCAGACACTGCATTCAAAATATCCGTTTGAATATGTTAAATGGTGTTATGCAGGAATTTTCCAGACGACTGGCTGAATGTATCAAATATAATGGCGGTCATCTAACTGGCGTAATTTTCAAAACCTAAATATGATTGTCAGTAATAATACCCACTTTTCTAAGTTTCATTTCACTTTTTTTTTTTACCAAACACATGTGTAGCGCTTATTCATTTTCCATTTTTTTAAAATCCAGCTATGCTTTATGCCGGACCCTGTGTTTTACTTGTAACCTGTGTACTCTCTCTCTCTCTCTCTCTCTCTCTCTCTCTCTCTCTCTCTCTCTCTCTTAAAAACGTACGAATGTTGGAGTTATTTATACATACATTTTAAAGCTGAAATATCTTGAGAAAAATGATAAAAACAGCAAAAGCAAATTTCACTCGAATGAGTCGCAGTAATCTTTCAGTGTTTGTTACATCGTGAAATTTTACACATCATCTTTATCATGATGGTGATGACAATAATAATTTATAGTTTATCCTATGTTTTAATAATTTATAGTTTATCCTATGTTTTTTTCTATTAATTTATAAATTGTTTATAATGCTACTTAAAATTAATTGTTGGACTTATTAAACTTATTTAACATCTTACATCCTTCCCGTGCCGTTAAACGTCACATAGGGCTCACACAGTTGTTTGTCAAGTTTACCTGTTTTCGGCGAGTTTTTCTGCTTCATCAAGGGATTTTATGCTCACTAAACTGGCTTCTCTTAACAATGTCCTCTTTAGAGTTTCACGTGGTCGACCCCTTTTTCTTCGATTTGTTGTGCTCCATTTGTTTTGATATTCTCTGACTCTCTCTCTCTGAACCTTAAGTGCCCAGGGCACATGGGGCTTCCGCAAGGGTTTTCCACAAATGCCTGTCTTTCGCCTTTTTTTCTGCTCTTGCCCAGGTGAGCCCTCTATTGCTCAACATCCTTTCTGTTGTTCTTCTCCATGTCTCTTTTGGTCTACCCTTACTTCTGCTCCCCTGTGGTGTCCATCTTAGTGCTATTTTTGGTAGTGAGTTGTCAGTCATTCGGAGCACATGTCCCAACCATCGCCAGCGTCTTTCCTCAATAATTGTTGTCAGTGGTTTCATCTGCATTTCTGCCAATAAAATGTTATTTCTTATGGTGTTTGGCCAAAATATTTTTTTAATTCTCTGACTGCTCGGTTACAAATGTTGCGAGATTCCATACCGGCGAGTTTTTCCCCATTTAAAGTCGCCTCCTGATAGGTCTCAGGATGAGGTTGTTGTCCTCACGCCCAACTCCCGTTTTACGATGTGTGGCGACGTAGAAGACTCATATGCAAGTATGCCGGCAAGAGCGTTTAAAATCTCCCGTCATCTTTTACGTTACCCGGACGCGAAAACTTAACATAGTAGGTTTTAAATATTACACCGGGAGATGGGCATAAGGCTAACAACCTTATCCTAGGACCTATCTAGAGGCGACTCCAGATGGGAAA
Organism: Achatina immaculata; assembly: GCA_009760885.1. NCBI lineage: Eukaryota > Metazoa > Mollusca > Gastropoda > Stylommatophora > Achatinidae > Lissachatina > Lissachatina immaculata. Next base: position 18,832,589 of record CM019709.1, on the reverse strand, counting down.
AAAATATCGTTACGGAAACTCGCAGAGAAACCAACCGAGCATCAGGGATGTCAGCTCCGAGTAGCTCATTCGCCGGTCCCAAACATGTGACAAAGATTGGATTCAGCAATGTAAGAACCATCAGCACCAACAAAAACTACTCAGGTCATCAAAGAAATGGAGAGATACCACCTAGACGTACTGGGCATCAGTGAAATGCGATGGCCAGAAGCAGGTAAAAGATCGGCAGAAAACGGTAAGGTAATAATACATTCAGGCAGAAATGACGGTAAACATCGTGATGGGGTAGGAATTATTATGTCAAATGTAGCAGCAAAGAGCCTTGTAGAGTGGAAACCAGTGAACATTCGTATAATAACAGCACGATAGAACCTAAGACACGGAAGAATGACAGTAATACAGTGTTATGGACCCACGAACGATGCAGATGATGAGGTGAAAGTCGACTTCTATCACCAAATCATCAACAAAGTCCCTAAACACGACATCCTATTTGCTATGGGGGACCTCAACGCTAAGGTAGGGAAAGATAACACAGACGTTGAAAAAGTAATGGGGAAAGAAGGAATCGACATGGTTAATCAGAACGGAGAAAGATGAATTGAAATATGTCTAGCAGAGGGCATGGTCATTGGAGGCACACTATTTCCACAAAATAAAACAACGTGGATATCTCCAGATGATAGAGCTAGAAACCAGATATATCATTTTTTTATATTAGAAAGCAATACAGAACATCTCTCATAGATGTAAGGGCTTATAGGGGTGCAGATGTCAACAGTGATCACAACCTGTGCATAGGGAAAATAAAACTAAAATTGAAAAGCTAACACAAAAATCAGTACACAGAAAGATAAACAGCCACAGCCTACAAGAAGAGAATACTAACAGTAATTTCAATCAGGAACTTGCCAATCATTCCAAAAGATCCAGTGAAGTAGAGAAGATAACTATAGATGAGTTATGGAATTCTTACACCATAGCCATAATCACAGCAGCAAAAGCAAGCGCTGGACTGAAAAAACCAAATAGAAAAGCATGGATATCAGATAAAACATGGAAGTACATACATGAAAGACGAGCAGCCAAATTAGACATGTTAAATGTAAAAACAAGTCTTGGAAAAGATATGGCAAAAGCAACATACAAAGAAATAGACAAGAAAGTAAAAAGTTCAGCTAGAAGGGTTAAAAGAGAATACATAGCCAATATGGCGAAAGAGGCAGAAAAAGCAGGAAAAACAGGAGACAACAAAACTTTATATAACATACAAAAGAGGCCAACAGATACTATTACATCTAAAGAAAGATCATCCTTAGCAAAACTGGAACCCTATTAACATCAAATAAAGACCAAAAACAAAGATGGGCTGAACACTTCCAAGAATACTTAATCGACCACACCCAAAAGAATTGTTAAACCTTGAAACTGACTTAGCAGATCCACAACTAAATGTCAGCCTAGATGAAATTACATTGCATGAAATTGAAACAGCAGTGAATTTAATGGCTAACAACAAAGCTGCAGGTGAAGATGAAATAACAGCCGAAATGTTACAAGCTATCAATAGTGACAACATGAGACAACTACAGAGAATGTTTAACAAGATTTTGAAAGAAGAAAAGGTCCCTTGTAATTGGAAAAAAGGAATCATTGTTAAAATACCAAAAAAAAAAGGCAACCTTAGTGACTGTAACAATTGGAGAGAAGTAAACTTAATATCAGTTGTATCAAAAGTATTTTGCAAGGTCATTTTGAATAGACTTAAAGATATAGTGGATACCGCAATGAGAGAAGAACAAGCAGGATTTCGAAAAGGGAGAAGTTGTCTCAACCAGATCTTTACTCCAAGAATAATACTTGAAGAACGTATTGAAAAGCACAAACCATTAATACTGAACTTCATAGACTTTAAAAAGGCATTTGATAGCATACTCAGAGATTCATTATGGAGAATTTTAAGTCTATTTGAATATCATCTAAAATTTTCAACATCATTAAGGACCTCTACATTGGATATATTTGTTCAGTCAAGACAGAAGAAGGGATGAGTGAATGGTTCCAGACTGAAACAGGCGTTAAACAAGGATGTATACTGTCTCCTTTACTTTTTGGGATTACAATAGACTTCATAATGAAAAAAATGCTGCACAAGTAACACAGGTATTGACTGGGTACATGGGACCCAACTAGAAGATCTTGATTTTTCTGATGACATAACTCTTATCAGTAACAATGTGAACCATGCAAGAAAAAACAGATAGCCTGTCTTCACTGGCTAGCAAAACAGGACTTGAAATTAAAAGGACAAAATAAAAATAATGAAAATTCCCATTAATCCAAATGGAAAAATACACGTAGAAGGGTCAGATATTGAAGAAGTCAATCAATCTGCATACCTTGGCAGCTACATAGACCAGTATGGTGACACCAGAAATGAAGTTAGAATTAGAATTGCAAAAGCAGCACCAATCTTCAAGAATCTTGAGAACATATGGAATTCAAAAGTTATAAGCACAAAAACAAAGTTAAGACTTTTCAGTTCAAATGTAATATCCACCCTCATTTATGCATGCGAAAGCTGGAAAACAACTAAAGAAATAGAAAAGAAATTAGACTATTTTGAAAACAGATGCCTAAGGAAAATACTCGGCATCAAGTGGAACGAATTCAAGAACAATGCAGAGATAAGACAGATGACAGAACAACATACAGTCTCATGGTTGATCAGGAAAAGGAGATGGACATATGTTGGTCACTTGATGAGAAGAAACGATCAGAGAATCCCAAAACAAGCTATCAGGTAGAACACAACAGGCCAAAGAAAAAAAGGCAGACCGCGTGAGACTCTGAAAAGGACATTGTTAAGAGAGGCCAAATTAACAGGCATAAAATCCTTTGATGACGTTGAAAGACTCGCCGAAGACAGGAAAAACTGGCGAACTATCTTGCGAGCCCTATGTGACGTTTAACGACACGGGAAGGACATAAGATAAGATAAGATAAGATAAGATAAGATTCGTGAACTGGGTAAATCGGCAAGGTATGCTACTGCACGGGGAGGCAAAATTCCTATGGCCGGCCCTGTATTTAATGACTGAGTTTCTTATAATTCTTTCCTCTATCTGATGATTGAGCTTTCACTATTCTTTATCTAATAGTTACTCACTATTATTTATTCTACTGATGACTGAGTTTCTCACTATTATTTATTCTATCCGCTGATTGAGTTTCTCACTATTTTTTCTCTATCTGGTGACTGAGTTTCTCAACATTCTTTACTCTATCTGGTAACTGAGTTTCTCGCCATTCTTTCCTCTATATAGTGACTGAGTTTCTCGTTATTCTTTTCTCTATATGGTTATTGAGTTTCTCGCCATTCTTTCCTCTGTCTTATGGTTAAGTTTCTCGCCATTCTTTCTTCATGTCGTTTAATCCCAGAATACACATGGTACGACGTACTCGAGTTACGAAGACCCGAAGTTACGACCGCCGGCTTTTTTATGATTATTTTGTATTAAATTATTTTTCTTTTAAGATGACGAAAACAACAGGCCTGTGGTACTGCAAACCGGGCCCACCCGTAACGAGATGCGGACCTCCCCCCGGCATTCAATGTGCAGGGCGGCCTCAAACACCTCGTTTGTTCCAAAATAACAAAGTGTACATTCTACAGAATGCAGAACTACACTATGATCTTAGTCAAAAGGCCGAGAAGCGATTTGTATTAAATTAAGTTGGAATGCTACATGGTATTTTATGTTAACATTTCAATCGCTTGACATTTCCTGTTTTCTAATCTTCTGAAGCAAATAACAGATTTATTAATAGCTATAATAGTGAAAATTCCGAATGACTGACAACTCCTTACCAAAAATAGCACTAATATGGACACCACAGGGGAACAGAAGTAAGGGTAGACCAAAAGAGACATGGAGAAGAACAACAGAAAGGATGTTGAACAATAGAGGGCTCCCCTGGGCAAAAGCAGAAAAAAAGGCGAAGGACAGGCATTCGTGGAAAACCCTTGCGGAAGCCTCATGTGCCCTGGGCACTTAAGGTTCAGAGAGAGATAATAGTGAAAATGAATAGACAAACAGTGTAATTAGATGAGATGTTCAACGTATGTCGGATCTCACGTAAGACGGGATCACCGATAAAGAACCTCGTCACAAATCGAGCACTGTTGGTATTTCGAACAAGACATCGTCACTTTTAGAATGGAAGCAACTCTAAATAGATAATATTGCTCAGAATAAAGAGTTGCGTCCCTTCTCTGGGATCACTCTGTATGTTACGGTAGATAACTCACCTGCTGTTGCCATACCTGGACATTAACCATGGCACACTTTTATCAGGTGTACAGGGTCACGTCCTACAGGGTGGCATTACTGAATCTCTACATGAGTTCGTGTCTTTGTCTTGATACATGATTTTATACATAAGAAGTCCACACCAATAGTAGAAATGCAGAAAATAGTTGGTGTTCAACCGCTAAAGGAACGTAGAGACACAAAGGTCATGACCATGGGAGAAAAATTCCTTAGCTCTGTAAGCCATCCCCTGAAGGAGAGATTCAATAACTTGGCATTAGGACGGCTTAAAAGAAGCAGCTTCATTCATCAGGCCAAGCGTATGCGTAAGCTGATACCTGACCTTCCAACTGTAGTCACTCCATTATCATCTGTACCAGAGCATACACCATGGAAAGAAGCAGATTATACACAAATAACTATTCAGATTGAAGTGAAAGGTGTGCAGAATGGTGAGATGCAGAGCAGTCTTGTAAGATCAGTAGCCACACTTAGTGTTCTAGATGACAAATATCCATGTGACACCTGGATACGTGTGTATACAGATGGATCTGCACATAATGCCATAAAAAATGGTGGGGCAGGAGCATATATTGAATATCTAAACAACACCATTGACAAGATTTCCATACCCACTGGTAAATACTGCAACAACTTTGATGCAGAAGTTAGGGCAATTATTGCTGCAGTTGAAAAACTATCAGACTCCAGAATTGATACATGTCCTGTAGTAATTCTCACAGATGCAAGATCAGTACTGGAGGCTCTTCAGTGCAACAAACTACCAGACCTTAAGGATGCCTTGTCAAAAATTGGCTTACAACATGGAGTCACTTTGCAGTGGATTCCCTCCCACTGTGGGATACCAGGCAATGAGAAAGCTGACCATCTGGCCAAAGAGGGCACTGAAATGGAGCAACCAGACATACCAGTCACCTATAATCAGAAGAAAAGCATGATAAAAACCTACAGGAAGCCACAAACACCACCACATGATGACTATCACATGCTAAACAGAAAGGAACAAGTCACCATCTTCCGTCTCCGAACAGGACACAGCCGACTCCGAAGTCATATGTATACAAAGTTTAAGGTTGGTACTACTAATCTATGTACATGTGCCCGGGTGCCCCAAACCGTGGAACATATCCTCCAGAACTGCATCAACTACGAGACACTGAGAAATAATTACTGGCCCAGTGAAACCACTAAAGAAGATAAGCTCTACGGTTCCATACATGAGTTACAAAAAACAGTGAAATTTATCCAAGAGACAGGACTGCAGATATAGACAGACAGTGCGAACGAAGAAGAAGAAGAAGAAGATACATAAGAAGAAATTCCGAATATCGCCGTGAAATGATTCTGTTTCACTGAATTTTCTAGTCTATTTATATCACTGTCACATTCTTAAGAATATGACAGTGATATAAAACTGGGACAAGAGAATTCATTAGGAATATGACAGTGATATAAAATGGGATTAGAGTTCATTAAGAATATGACAATGATATAAAACAGGGACCAGATAATTCTCTAGTCCTTTTTTTATATCACTGTCATATTCCTTATGATCTCTCTAGTCCCTGCTTATATCACTATTACATTCTTAAAGAATTCTCCAATCTGTTTATATCAGTCACATTCTTAATAATACATTTGATACAATTAACACAAACTATCCAGATCAACAGGCAGCAGTAAGTATAAATGGTGAAACTACAAGTTGGTTTGACATAAAACAAGGGGTCTGTCAAGGGTGCATATTGTCGTCTTACTTATTTAACTTTTATACTGAAAATATAATGAGGAATGTTAGCGAAGATACAGACAAAGAATATTATGATGCCATAACAATTGGAGGCTACGAAATACCAGTGATTAGATACGCTGATGATAGAGTATTACTGTCCACAACACAAAAAGAAATTGAAAGACTAATGTCAGTCCGTAAGAATAGTCATCATCATCATCATCATGTGCCGTGCCGACTGGCGTTGGCTATTATGCTTCTCTAGAGTATCCAATCCTTCATATAGGCCATCAGCTCAGTTGGTGATCTCCTCTCACACTATCCCGTCAGAACAAGAATAGTGAAGAGCAAAAACATCTATCTTAATGCAAAGAAAACTAAATTGATGACAACTGACAAAACAAAACAAATCAAATCAAATAAGTATCAATTAGGAAAAATTGAAAGAGGTGGAGAGTTTTGAATATCTTGAATCATTACTAACTAATAATGGAGATACAATGAAGGAAATTAAAAAGGAGGACATCTATTGCTCTTCAAAAAATAAAACAACTAAAGAATCTGTGGAGAGGAACAGACAGAACTACAAAAATAAGATTTTTAAGGGCTTACGTCTTTCCCGTCGCAATGTATGTCTGTGAGACCTGGACACTTAACAAAACAGTTGAGAAACACATAAATGAATGTAAATGCTACAGAAGAGTCCTTCAAATATTATGGACACACACAAAAAAAGAACAAACATATCCATATTACAAGAACTTAATATTGAAGAAGGCTGGCTAGTAAAGAGGATTAAAGAGAGAAAACTTAAATATTTTAGACACATTAAACGTCATGATAATTTAGAGAAGACCGTATTGGAATGATACATAATGGGAAAAAGAAAAAGAGGAAGACCAAAACGAAGATGGCTGCAAGACATCGTTGACGATCTGCAAATGTATGCCGCAGCAGCAGGCCATCTTGCTCACAATCGAGAGGCCTACAGGAGTGCTGTTTGGGAGGCAAAGTTCCGCAAGGGACATGCAAACGAATGAATGAATGGGTTTCCTCAGAGTATGGCCAGTCCACCTCCACTCTAGACATGATTTGTAGGTTCATAGGTTCTTATCCTGCCCTTTCCCAGACCTCCTTGCTCCTGATCTTGTCCTGCCATTTAATGTTTAAAATCCTCCTCAACCATGAATGTTCATGAATGTTTGTATCGTCTGTTGTGTTGTCTTGGCCATATAAGGAGACTGGGGGATAGGCCAACGACCCTGTTCCCAGTTTTAAAAAAAACAACAACAACAACAAACTGGAGCATTACAGAAACATGGAGAGGAAAACCAGTAGCTGATGAGGACAGTTAAATTACAGTTAATTTTATTAGTCCGTCTGCACGGTTTTTATCTTCAGTTTCAATTCGTAATAAAAAAAAACCTTCTTCTTGGTGTTCACCTTTATTAGAAAGTTGTTTGTGTTTTGTCGCTAGTTGACTGTTGGGCGCGTGTGTGGAAAGGGGAGGGGGTTTGTATGTGTTTCGCCAGTGATCATGTCTTTCATGAAAATTACCTGGAAGTTCACTGAAGAGGAGTTCATGTTATTATGTCCTGGACAGACTGGCATTATTTTGTCATGGCGTAATGGTTTTGTTGGCTGGCTATGACTGTGTTTCAGAAGTTCTCTTTAAGAGTCTTACTAACCATTTGAGTATTGTGTTCATGTACATGTTTTGTTGTGTTGAGGATATGTGTTTTAATGGACACAAAAAAAGAACAAATATATTCCTGCTGCTAATGCATCCATTTGCAGATTATCAATGATGTCCTGCAGCCATCTTCATCTTGGTCTTCCTCTCTTTTTTTTTCCCATTATATACCCTTCCAAGATTGTCTTCTCTAAATTCTCATGCTAAATTCTCATGCTGGTGGAAATTAATGTGTCCAAAATATTTAAGTTTTCTCTGTACTAGCCAGCCTTCTTCAATATTATTAAGTTCTTGTAGTATGGATATATTTGTTCGTTTTAATCGCTAGCTCAACCAAACCATATCCTGCAAACACTGGTCATCCGAACTGTGCTTAACAAGCTGTTGTGGTCCTATACCCTAGAAAACTGAGTCGGAATCAACATATGATGTTTCGTATTACATGGAGGTACAACCTGCTTTTTGTATTTCATGGAGGTACAACCTGCTTTATCATTTTTCTGATTATTTATTGCTCATAAAACTTCTTCAATTGTCAGTTCAGGTTCTTTCTCTTCCTATAATAATTCACACTGTTGATTCTTGCTTTCACAGACAAATGTTATCATACATTCCTCTGCAATATTCCTTCCATATTTCTAGAAGTTCCTATGTCTCTGTCAAGGTCTTTCCTATCTTGTCAATGTCTTCATTTCTTTAAAAATTTCAGTATCTCTTCCACACTTCTGATGTCCTTCTACTCTTTCACAACAATCTTGTATGCATTGTCTTTTCTTATGTTTCGTCTTACTTCTTTTGTTAAAGATTTATATTTCTCTTTGTTGTTGTTGGTCACTTTCCATTTTGTCTTCGTTTCTCTACGTTGTTTAATTAGTTCTAGTGTGCCTGTTGTAATCCATCCATTCTTTTGTGTTTTATTTACTGGAACCATGTCTTTAGCTGTTGTTATTAAGATATCTCTGGCCTGAGTAGCCAATTCATCTGGTGTCATCTCCTCCTGTACAGCCATCAGGGTCTCGAAATGGTTCTTCTCTTGTATATCGTATTGTTCTGGTATTTTTGTAAGATCAAAGTGGAGTGAATTTGATCCCCTAATTGTCTTTGTTATCTTTATCTTCATGTCTACTATTAATAACTCATGGTCCGTGTCACAGTCAGCACCTGGTAAAGTTTTTGCTGATATTATACTTGACCTTCACCTTCTTTGCACTAAAATGTAATCTACTTGATTCTTGGTTTTCCCATCAGACAGCAATGAGAATAAATGGTGAAGCAGCAATTTGGTTTGACATAAAACAAGGGGTCCATCAGGGTTGCATATTGTCGCCTTATTTATTTAACATGTATACAGAAAATATAATGAGGAATATTAGAGAAGATGTAGACAAAGAATATTATGACACCATAACAATTTGAGGTTATGAAATACCAAAGATTAGATATGCTGATGACACAGTATTACTGTCCACAACATGGAAAGGAATGGAAAAACTAATGTCAGTCCGTAAGAATAGTGATTGGGTGATGTTGCCAGCCACGGGTTGACCGCCACCATGGTGAGTGGAAACTGAAACTGGGTTGCCTGGTTGGCAAGGAATCCACTACAACAGCAGGCACACCCTGCAAACCCTCAGTCTTTGCCGACATCTAAGAGCAAAAAAAGGGGGGGGGGGTAAGAGAAGAAAAGTGCAGATATGGAAAACTATGGGGCAAGCATGAATAACTCCTGTTGACAGCTGGATTCATGGAGGCAACCCTCCATGGAGAAATCTGCCCTTAGCGATGGAGTTTGTGCTGACAGCAATACTACAATACTAGTTTGCAGTTTCTGGTCATCTGCTGACTAGGGAGCAGAAAACTTATGTTCTGACTGTGTGTGAAGACGCTGATTCACATTTGAAACTGAAAACTGAAGTAAAGTGATCTCACTACAGGTTTACTGCAGGGAGCCCAGAAGTTCACAGCAACCGGTACACCATCAACCTAGTTTTTTTTTCTTTTAAAACCAAAAACAATGCTCAAAACAAGAACAGCAAAATCAAATGATGTGTACAAAAAAAAAAGAGAGCAAATTTAATCCAGTCATATACTACATATATAAATATATACACATATAAACTTAACTATCAAATGATATACTAAAATGTTGAATGAGTAATCCGGTGAACCGTCAGCTGTTTTTTTTTTTACCAAGGACACTGTACCTGTTTTGACAGTTCACAAATATTTTATCACAAACGAACATCGTCATTTCACAAGCTGAAATTAATTTTAACATTTTTCTATTACTCACAGCATGTTTGCTTTTGAGACATTTTTTAGAGTCTGTGAATATTATTACAGATTCTCTAGGAGCTATATAAAATTATCAACACCAAAATGCTATACAAAACGGACAAGATGAGAATGAAAAAAAAAAACTGCGCAAAAAGAACTCTTTTCCTACAGCTGGCCACATACATGGCTTTGTGTGTGTGTGTGTGTGCGTGTGTGTGTGCGTGCGCGAGCGCGCACAGAGATAATTATCCCAAACTAATGATTATAAACTGATGCACTAAATAGAGTGAGCTAGTAAGAGACCTGAGGGATGCAAGGGGGAGAGAGAAAGAGATGAGAAGCAGAGAAGAGCGTTAATTATAAATGTGTTGTCTTTCAGTTATGACGGGATCGAGAACCCAGTAATGGGGACTGGGGAACACCAGAGAGCAAGAAGAAGTTGTACAAGTGGGTGGAGTTGAAGAGCAGTCAATCAATCAATCAAGTGCCATGCCGTGTGGAGTAGGCAATCATTTCTCTCCACAATTCCCTGTCTTTAGGTTTGATTAAGAGATCCGCCAGTGACTTTCTTCCTAGCCACACTGTCAGCCAGTCCAGTAACTTCTCCCTCTGTCTTCCTCTGTCTCTTCTTCCCTCAATTTTTCCAGTTGCCACAGTGTGTTCCAATTTTCCTCTTCTCAGGAAATGTCCTACAAATCTCGCTTGTCTGCCTCTGATCTTTGCTGTAATTTGCCTTTTAACACCAGCCTCTCTTAAGACTTCTTCATTGGTTTTCTTAGCTGTCCATGGTACCTTCAACATCCTTCTTATAAACCAGATTTCCATGGCTTCCATTTCTTCCTGTACTCTCTTATTCATGGACCATGCTTCACATCCATAAAACAAAATGAAGAGCAAGCCAGTCAGAAAAAATAGTCATTTATGTGGACAGAGTCCAGGCCTTTTGTGTTCATATACTAAACCTGTTGGCTGGTGTTCTAAGCGGGTCTTCTTCTCTCTCAGGGAGGCCACAAAGGGAGATTACCCCGATGCAAGACCTGACACATTATACAGTGAGTTACCCATAGTGAGGGTTTGAACCATTCCAACTGGTCAGTGACAACTGCTGCACAATACATCAAGGCCCATATCCCTAGCAGGGTCCCATTCTTCGTTATTTCTTGCAAGAGCCTCTACACTAAGATTCCTCTTGATTATACAATCCAGGCAAGTTTAATGTATAATAACATGCAAACTATTAACTTTAGCTGAAAATAACACATTACACTATATAACGTTCTAAATGTGAAGATTGTATTATTACAGCCAAATAAAATAAAGGGTCATTACATAAATTCCCTCACAGCTTAAAATATAAACAATTTCTGTTCTATCTTGGTTTAAAAAAGCAATCTGTAAAATTTTCTACTTTGATTTTTTTAAAAATCCATAAAATATTCTATTTGAGAAGAAAAAAACACACACACACAATCCACACAATGTTCTATCTGAGATTTTAAAATTCACAAAATGTTCTACCTGAGATAAAAATAACAATGCATAGAATGTTCTATTTGATTTTTTTTTAACTTCCATAAAGTGTTTCAGTGAAATCATTCATTCAAGTTTCAGCATATTTCACATCAGAATATTTAACCACCATCTTTGGATATACAAGGACACAAATCTGAAGCTACACAAAAGCACTGTATCTTTCATCATCTGCATGACATTAATGACCATATGTTAATGATCGTTACAAGGATATGCTCAAAACTTCACCCAAAGCCTTTAGGATAGACATAAACTCTTGGGAGGCCATAGCACAAGTCCGCCCATCATGGAGGGCTTTAACCACCCTAGTTGCTCAGAGAGCAGAGCGCTCAAGAATTGAAAGTGCCCAGCACAAACGTGCAATGCAAAAAGCCAAGGCAGCACAAGCACCCACAACTGAATCTGGACATATATGTTCCGTGCGTGGCAAAACCTTTAGAGCTCGTATAGGGCTAGTTGGTCACGCATCTACACATCTCTCCTTACTTTGACTAAGATGAATCTGTGGTCATCATTGAAGACGATGGACGAACAACAACATTAATGATATTAATCATCCTAGTACAGACACCATTTAAACGGTGGCCAATGGCTTAGTCCTTTGTTTTCAATCCAAAATAAAGAAAGAAAAATAAAGAAAGCAAAATAAAGAAAGCACCATATAAAGCATAAGAGAGCATTTGTCTTGTAAAACAAATGAAGAAAAATTAAATAAACTTTTATTAAACTACTTTTTTTCTATTAAATTTTACTATGACTATTTAATTAAAATATTAACTCATATACTCTCTCTGAACCTTTAGGTGCCCAAGATATATGGGCCTTCTGAAAGGATTTTCCACAAACGCCTGTCCTTCACTCTTTTTTTTCCCCTCTTGCGCAGGAGAGCCCTCTACTACTCAACACCCTCTCTGTTGTTCTTCTCCACGTCTCCTTTGGTCTACTCTTATTCTTGATTCCCTGTGGTGTCCAGTTCGGTGCTATTTTTGGTAATGAATTACCAGTCATCTGGAGCATATGCCCCAGTCATTGCCAATTTTCCTCAATAACTGAAGTCAATCGTTTCATATCCATTCCTGCCAGTAAGGTATTATTATTTCTTATGATATTTGGCCAAATTAATCATCTAATTCTACATAAACATTCAGTCTGGAAGGAATTCAGTTTGTTTTCTATAGTTTTGGTGGAACTCATATACAACACTGTATAAATGCACCTCCAGCAGAACAGCAGTTGTTAATGTTTTAAATTGTTCAAGAACTTTACAATGACCTTACTTGATCCTAGATCATTTCAGGAAACTGACAGCCATGAGAGATCGACCATTCTGAGATCAAACAGTAAGAATGAGGCCCTGAATTCCTCATCAAATATCACAAATTTTAAACAGAGTGTAAAAACTTACTGATCAGTGAATCAGTAATGTGTGATCCAGTTCATTCACATTGTATATATACAATTACAGCTGAAATCCTACAGCAATAGGATTTTGAGCGAAACAGGACAAAACTTGATAATCACAAAGCGTTGCAAAGAACTCAACACAGCTCAGAAAAAAAAAATTCAGACAGGAAATAAATTTACAAAATCAAGTGTTTTTGGACAAATCAGGCTAACAGTGATTAGGTAATCAACAGAAGAGTAAGCAAAGAAGGCAATCCACAGACAGAAATAAACAGAGATAGGCAATCAATAGAGGAGTAAGCAGAGATTAAGCAATCAACAGATAAAAATAAACAGAGATTAGGCAATCAACGGATAGAAATAAAGAGATATTAGGCAATCAACAGATAGGAGTAAACATAGATTTTCAATCAACAGACAGGGATAAAAAGAGATTTGACAATCAACAGATTGTAAACAAAGATTACCCAATCAAAATATAGCAATAAAATCCCACAAATCATTGCTTGGCACAAGATAATGGACTAATTAACAGATTAAAAAAAAAAAAGCATAACAGGACAGCATGTTAACATTATCAAATCAATGGCTTACGAATTAATAATAATCTCTCCTGCTGATGTCAATGACACGATAAATCTTTTTATTTTCTTTTTAACTTACAAAAAAAAATGCGTCCCATGTGTGATTCCAACATATTTCCAAATGAGCACATTTTGCCGGGGAAAAACTGGGCAATCAACAAAAAAATCACACATAACAGAAAGTTGCTCCAATAAAAACATCTCATTTTTTTTTGGATGATGCCGAAGCTTTTGTGTGGAGCTCTAAACCAACAATGGTCTTGATCTCACTGACAAGTGCCTGTAGGGAAAACAACAAGTAACAGTCAAAAAAAAAAAAACTTCCAAGTGTCTGGATGAATAAAAACAGAGGGCAATCAAAAACACTTCAAGTGAGTGAACAAACAAAAACAGAAGGCAGTCAAAACACTTCACATCAGCCGGGCAGAGCCAAGCAGAGCTACACAGCATGGGCTGCTGCTGCACAGGCCAACCGTTCTTTTTTCTAAAAAAGCACTCTCTATTTCCGTGCGTGGGGAGAAAGGTTTTCGCTCCCTTCCTGGATGGCGAGAGTTAAGGTGTTTCGATGCAGAAGCAAGTGGTTCATCCATCGAGCAAAGCCTATAAATGGCTAGCCAGCCAGGTTCATGCTAATGCGTCGGTAGTGTACTACGATGTTGTCAATTGATGGTCTCGAAATTGGCCCATCTCTCGCAAAGAGTATCAGGTCTGCAGTATGTATTGTGCTTTGGCTGTTGGTACTGCACTTTCTTCTCGTTCGTTAGAGCAGAGAGAGCCAGCCGCTGTCGCCATTGGTTAAAGGAAATGAAATGCCACCGGGGTTGAAAGGGATCTGCTCTGACCAGAGTACTGTCTCCTTTACCCCGCTTCGGTCTGTCAGCAGATATCCAACTAAGGTTCATTGAAGAAAGCTATCTGGTTGATCCTGCCAGTACCGCTGCTGGTGAGATTCTTCAGCTGTCATGTAAGGGGTGGGGCCCCTCCCGGCTAGTGAAGAAAGGTGTGATTGGGGTTGCAGCACGGTACCACCATGGAAAAGGTGAAAGAAAGGATTAAGTGAAGTAACCAGTAGTCTTGAGGTCAGGACCGCTCAAATCACGGCACCTCTGCTTTGGAGGCTTGCCACGTCCTATGTGCACCCATACTGGGGTGAATTGCCTTAACTGGTTTAACCTAGGGGTTAAACTAAGACACTGCTTTGTGAGATTCTTTGGCTGCCAAGTGTGGGGTGAAACTTCTCCCAACCAATGAAGAAAATGCGAAAAGGGTTGCCATGCGGCGCCGCTATGAAAAGGTGATGGAAAGGATCAACTGAAGATTAATCGGTATATACAGTAGTCTCATAACGAGAGCCACTCTTACCATGGCACCACGAGAGCTACTCTTACCACGGTACCTCTGCTCTAGAGGCCGGCCACATCCAATATACACCCATACTGGTGAAATATGCCTAAACCGGCTTAACCCAGGAGTGAAACTTGATGTCATGGTACCTCTGCTCTAGAGGTCGGTCACCTCCTTGACAAAAGCTCCATCCTGGTCGCAACTAGGGAGGGTAGTGGCCAGAACCACAAAAAGCAGCGCAGTTTAGACAATCACCTCTCTCTCGATGGGGATATATGCGTATCCTAATCACGCTGAGGTTTTCCAGTGAGAAAATCCATGCTAGACTGGATGGGCTACCACCTCTCACCTGGCTGGGATATATGGATATCCAAAACACGTCGAGGTTTCCTGGTGAGAAAGTCCAACTCTAGGCTGGATGGGCAACCACCTTTCATCCAGTGGTGATATACTGATATCCAAAACATGTTGAGGTTTTCTGGTGAAAAACTGGTGCAATGAAAACCACAGTGTCACATAATCCCGCTTTGGCAACCCACCAACAATACAGGCACAAACCCCATGATACTCTGAACCTCTTGTGGCCCTCTTGGGGATCTCTTGAAGAAGAAGTAGAAGAAGAAGAAGAAGAAGATCCTGCCAGTAGTCACATGCTTGTCTCAAAGATTAAGCCATGCATGTGAAAGTTCACACTGTCTCACGGTGAAACCGCAAATGGCTCATTAAATCAGTCGAGGTTCCTTAGATGACATGATCCTACTTGGATAACTGGCAATTCTGGAGCTAATACATGCTTACCAAGCTTCGACCCTCGTGGAAAGAGCGCTTTTATTAGCTCAAAACCAATTGTCAGTGCCTGTTGCAGGGCGCTTCATCCCAACTGGTGACTCTGGATAACTCTGTGCTGCTCGCATGGCCTTCTGTGAAAGCAATGCATCTTTCAAATGTCTGCCCTATCAAATGTCAATGGTACGTGACATGTCTACCATGTTTGTAACAGGTAACGGAATCAGGGTTCGATTCCAGAGAGGGTGCATGAGAAATGACTACCACATCCAAGGAAGGCAGCAGCCGCTCAACTTACCCACTCCTGGCACGGGGTGGTAGTGACGAAAAATAATAATACGGGACTCTTTCAAGCCCCCGTAACTGGAACGAGTACATTTTAAACCCTTTAACAAGGATCTATTGGAGGGCAAATCTGGTGCCAGCAGCTGTGGTAATTCCAGATCCAATAGCGTATATTAAAGTTGTTGCAGTTAAAAAGCTCATAGTTGGATCTCAGGTGCAAGCGGCCGGTCTGGCACGTGCCAGTTCACTGCCCGTTGTCTCCTTCCCTACCGCCTGCTGGCTCTCTCCCTCGGGTACTCTTCGCTGAGTGTCCCGGTTGGGTGGCGCATTTACTTTGAAAAAAATTAGACTGTTCAAAGTAAGCCCCAGCTGCTTAATTAATGGTGCATGGAATAATGGAATAGGACCTCGGTTCTATTTTGTTGGTTTTCGGAACTCAAGGTAATGATTAATAGGGACAACTGGGGGGGGGGCATTCATATTGCGGCATCAGGGGTGAAATTCTTGGATCACCGCAAGATGAGCTACTGTGAAAGCATCTGTCTGTTTTCATTAATCAGGAATGAAAGCAGAGGCGTGAAGACGACCAGATACTGTCGTAGTTCTGACGAAAAATGATGCAGACTAGTGATCTGCAAGAGTTATTTCGATGACTCTGTGGGCAGCTTCTGGGAAATCAAATTTTTTGGGTTCCGGGGGAAGTATGGTTGCAAACCTGAAACTTAAAGGAATTGACAGAAAGGCACCACCAGCAGTAGAGCCTACAGCTTAATTTGACTTAACACTGCTGCTGGCGAGATTCTTCAGCTGCCGTGTGTGAGTGAAACTAATCTAGGCCAATGAAGAAAAATGTGTTTAGAGTTGTCACGCAGCGCCGCCATGGAAAAGGTGAAGGAAAGGATTAAGTGAAGTAACCAGTGGTCTCGAGGTCAGGACTACTCACATCATGGCACCTTTGCTTTAGAAGCTGCTACATCCTATATGCACCCACACTGGGGCAGATTGCCTAAACCAGCTTAACCCAGGGGTTAAACTTAAGACACTGCTGGTGAGATTCTTCGGCTGCTGCGCATGGTGTGAAACTCCTCCCAGCTAATGAAGAAAAAGCGGAAATGCAAGTAGGGTTGCCTTGCTGCGCCATTGTGAAAAGGTGATGGAAAGGATAAAGTGAAGTTTAATCGGTATGTCCAGTAGTCTCGGGGTGAGAGCTACTCATACCACGCCACCTCTGCTCTAGAGGCCGGCCACATCCGATATACACCCATACTGGTGAAATATGCTTAAACCGGCTTAATCCAGGGGTGAAACTTACTTGTAGCGAGGATACGTCCTTCTGGACAAAAGCTCCATCCTGGTCACAACTGGGAAGGGTAGTGGCCACGACCACAAAATGCTGAAGTCAGAGACACTGGACCAGTACAGTCTAGATAGGCGACCACCTCTCACCCGGGAGGGAGGGGAATGTATGCTTATGCTAATTATGCTGAGTTTTTTCATGAGAAAGTCCAACGCTGGACTGGATGGGCAACCACCTCTCACCCGGGGGGGATATACTGATATCCAAAACATGTCGAGGTTTACAGTGAGAAAGTCCAACTCTAGATTAAACTGGTGCATTGAAAACCACGGTGTCACGCAATCCCACTTCTGTGACCCACAGAAAATACAAGCTCAAGCCCTGTAATACTCTGAACCTCTTGTGGCCCTCTCGGGGATATCTCTTGTGATCCTCTCGGGAACCTCAGAAGGACCACAGGGCCTCTCAAGGACCACAGGAGTAAATTCAGTAGGATCACGTGGCGATCTTGGTGGTAGAAGCGAATGAAGAAGAAGGAGAAAAAACTTTGAGTGAGTGAATGAACAAACACAGAGGCCAGTCAGAAAACTTCAAGTGAGTATACAAACAAAAACAGAGAGCAGCCAGAAAACTTCAAATGAATGAACAGACAAAGACAGAAGGCAGTCAAAAAACCTCCAAGTATCTGGGAGAATAAAAAAGGGCAGGCAGAAAATGGGAAGTGTCTGAAGAAAAAAAAGAACAGAAGGCAGTCAAAAAACATTAAGTGTCAGGAGGGAGACAAACAAGAGACAGTCAAAAAACATTAAGTGTCAGGAGGGAGACAAACAAGAGACAGTCAAAAAACATTAAGTGTCAGGAGGGAGACAAACAAGAGACAGTCAAAAAACAGCACAGAAAGAACAAATATGTGGAAAGAAAGTCAAAAACAGCACAGAAAGAACAAATATGTGGAAGGAAAGTAAAAAAACAGCACCGAAAGAACAAATATGTGGAAAGAAATTCAAAAACAGTACAGAAAGAACAAAAATGTGGAAAGAGTAAGTAAAAAAACAGCACAGAAAGAACAAATATGTGGAAAGAAAGTCAAAACAGCACAGAAAGAACAAATATGTGGAAGGAAAGTAAAAAAACAGCACAGAAAGAACAAATATGTGGAAAGAATGTCAAAAAACAGCACAGAAAGAACAAATATGCAGAAGGAAAGTCAAAAAAACAGCACAGAAAGAACAAATATGTGGAAAGAGTAAGTCAAAAAACAGCACAGAAAGAACAAATATGTGGAAAGAGTAAGTCAAAAACAACACAGAAAGAACAAATATGGGGAAAGAGGAAGTAAAAACAGCATTGAAAGAACAAATATGTGGAAAGAGGAAGTAAAAACAGCACAGAAAGAACAAATATGTGGAAAGAGGAAGTAAAAACAGCACAGAAAGAACAAATATGTGGAAAGAGGAAGTCAAAAACAGCACAGAAAGAACAAATATGTGGAAAAAGGAAGTAAAAACAGCACAGAAAGAACAAATATGTGGAAAGAGGAAGTAAAAACAGCACAGAAAGAACAAATATGTGGAAGGGAAGATAATAAACAGCTGTCAAAACTAGAACACAAAAAGTGTCTGGGGGGAGTCAAAATACAGATGAGGATGTATGATGGAGTTTTTAAAAAGTAAGAGGTTCTTACCTACACAGTCAACACAAACCAGATGATATGCATGCAAACAAACCTGGAAATGGATTGGTCATGTGCTTCAAAGAGACCCCAGCAACATCATTAAATAATCATCCAAAGAGCACTCAAGAGAAAAGATAGAGAAGCTGACCAAATGCTACCTGCAGAAGCAGAAATGAGCAGCACGCAGCTCAGCTGTAGCACAATACAAAAGCTGGCCTCTGACTGCAAGAGCTGGAGAGAATTTGTTGCTGCCCTGTGAGATGCCACAGGGCTTACTGGGTGGTGATTGCTTAGCTGATCACTGACCAATAACATAAGTGGGTCAGTGGGTGGATGGATGGATGGATGGATGGATGATGAAGAGGTTCATGTGCTGCAGGAAAAGGCAATGAAAAAAATAAGATAAATAACAGGCAATCAGAGGCTCCTGGACTTGACAATTATGTGCTCGACATAAAAGACACCAATAAATAATATAATGTTAGCATTTAAATATTTTTTTTAATCAGGTACGAAGTTTATCTCATATATTTTTTTTTAAATCAGGTATGAAGTTTACCTCATATATATTTTTTTTTAAATCAGGTATGAAGTTTACCTCACCTCTTTCACCAACCTATGTTGCTGCACTGTATTTAGGCCCACAAAGGATGGTGACTCTATACATATTTCATACATGGCACCACAGCCATCTGCAAATAGCAGATTCAAATGAAGTAAAACCACTTCAACAACAACAAAAAACAACATTTTAGCCGGGAAACTGTAAAACACACATCACCGACATATTATATTCTGTGGCCAGTTACCTATTAGGTTGAGCAGGTTAAGGCATAATGGCCAAGAAGGGAGGGAAGCTCGGCATCAGGGGGGGGGGGCCTACAAATTTTGTTTACATTAAAACAATTAAAGAAGTAAGCAAAAAGTTTACAGAAAAGTAAAAGACCACCACTGACATATCAGTTATGTTTGGTATGTGTAATCTCATTCTCGGTTTGAGGTTGTTGGTTACATCAGATCCTGATCCTTGTCGACAGGGCAAAGCCCGCAGTCTTCTACAGGTCCTGATAAGAGCCCCAAAGCTTTTGCTCCACATTCATGTCCTCAGGTCTCATATCTACATGTTTTGGGCATTCTTGAAGGATATGTTCCAAAGTCTGGACTCCACTGCTGCATGGACACTCACCTGTATGATAAATTTTTACACGATGTAGGTGGCTCAGTAGTCTGCAGTAGCTTGTCCTTAGGCAAAAGAGGATGGTTTGCTGATGTCTTTGTAGTTGGTGGGTCTGTGTAACATAAAGTCATGTAGTAACAGTTGCCATTTCAACTAGAGGAGGGTCAGGCCATATATCAGGGGATGAGCAATATAGGTCAAAGGGAGGAGGGGCCCTTAATAAGTTTATCCTAGGGTTGGTGAACCCATCATTGCTTATATTAGATGCAGAAGAAATTACGCATGAATCTGCGTAATTTTTTTAACGAACACAAACTGAATGAGGTAAGAAAATTGCTCTGGTCCACCATCAGCTTTTAAAGGCAGGTTTTACCATTTGAAACTGAGTAAGAAGCTTTTTTCAACCCTCTCCCAAACTTCCACAGCACACCTGTGGACCCTATGCAGCATGGCTGTGAGCCTTGGTAATGTGACTGGTCCAGTAAGGAAAACCTAGAAACACCTGGTGAAGAAGTCTTGAAGCAGAGGTCAAAAGACTGACTACATCTAGAGACAGAAAGAAGAAACAAACGATGAACCCTTGCTGACGGTCTATGTCCCAGACAGGAGTAAAGAAAGTGGAAGGAAGGAAGGAAGGAAGGAAGGGAGAGAGGGAGGGAGGGAGGAAGGATAGAAGGAAGGAATCACTGGTACACACTGTCACAAGAACAAAGCTTGTCTGTTTAGCTACTTCATCATATCTCCATACTGCTACTGCTATTTTTTATACTTTGCAATTTTATCCACATATTTTCTGAGATAATATATACAACCAGGTCCCATCAGATCCCCTCTCCTTTTCTCAGCAATGACTTAAGACCAGCCACTGTAGAGTTTTAGCCTCCCTACTCTTGAAGCCATGGAGAAGGAGTTTACACTTTTAAAAAATACTGACAATATGAACTATGTCCACAGCCATACACACCTGAGACATCAGTAACCTGGATATGAGTTGCTTCTGGAAAGGCTACTTGAAGTCTGGCAAAGATCCGTTGCTCTCCAACCGTCAGATCACCACCAAGTGCTTCCCCTTCGCCCATCCCTGTTGTCAAAGGACGAAGTCTCAGAGAAGATGAGATAGTTGCCCGGAGAACACATCTGAACTTTGGAGCAGAAAAATGCGTGATTATTGTGACATTGTTTTGGAAGTTCACTCATCAACTCAGATGTTAGAGCTGTTGAACCTTGTCAGACAAAGATCCTACCTCACTTCTTAACAGTAATCCTTAGAAAAAGTCTGCACCAGAACTGGCCAGGTGAATCTTCTTCTTCTTCTTCTTCGTTCACTTCTACCACCAAAAACCGCACTGTGAACCTACTGAATTCACACATGTGGTCCTCGTTTGGTCCGGTGGTCCCCTGTGTGGTCCAAAATAGACCACATGAGTTCCACGAAGGACCACAAGGGGTTCAGAGTATCACAGTGCTTTAGCCTGTATTCTTGGTGGGTCTCGGAAGCGGGATTGCGTGACACCGTGGTTTTCATTGCACCAGTTTGGTCTAGGGTTGGACTTTCTCACCGGAAGACCTCGACGTGTTTGGAATATCAGTGCATCCCCGCTGGGTGAGAGGCGTTAGCCCACCCAGGACAGAGTTGGACTTTCTCACCGGAAAACCTCGACGTGTTATGAGATACCCGTGTATCACCGCCGGGTGAGAGGTGTTTGCCCATCCAGTCCAGGGTTGGACTTTCTCACCGGAAAACCTCAGCGTGATTAGGATACGCAGACATCCCCGCCGGGTGAGAGGTGGTTGCCTATCTAGACTTCCCTGGTCCAGTGTCTCCGACTTCAGCATTTTGCGGTCGTGGCCGCTACCCTTCCTAGTTGTGACCAGGATGGAGCTTTTGTACAGGAGGACGAATCCTCGCCACTAGTGACTTCTACCCCTGGGTTGAGCTGGTTTAGGCATTTCCCAGTATGGGCATGTTTGGGACGGGACCGACCTCTAGGGCAGAGGTACTGTGACATTCATAGCCTTCAAGATTCACCCCTGGTATGAGCCGGTTTAGGCAAAATTCACCAGTATGGGTGTTTATCAGGCGTTACCGACCTCTAGAGCGGAGGTGGCATGACATGTCTAGCCATCGAGTTCCACCCCTGGTGTGTGCCGGTTTAGGCATATTTCACCAGTGTAGGTGTATTTCGGACGTAGGCGGCCTCTAGAGCAGAGGTGCCGTGGTATAGCTCTCGTAGTGATACTACTGGACATACCAGGTTAAACTTCACTTTCCACCACCTTTTCCCATCGGCGCCGCACAGCAACCTTTATTTCCGCATTTACTTCCTTAACCGGGAGGAGCTTCACTCCACGCGCGGCATTTGAAAAGTCAAGCCAGCAGTGACTTAACCTCTGGGACAAACCGGTTCATGCATTTCACACGATATGACTTCACTCAGGACGTGGTCGACCTCCAGACCAGAGGTGCCGTGATTTGACTGTTTGCTTCGCTTTATTCTTTCAACCACCTTTTCCGCAGTGATGCTGCGCGGCAACCTCATTTGCAAATTTCTTCATTGGCCGGGAAGAGCACCGCTCCACGCACGGCAGCTGAAGATTTCGCCAACAGCGAGTTTTGAACTAATAAAAGCGCTCTTTCCACGAGGGTCGGAGCTTGGTAAGCATGTATTAGCTCTAGAATTGCCACAGTTATCCAAGTAGGATCGTGTCATCTAAGGAACCTCGACTGATTTAATGAGCCATTCGCGGTTTCACCGTGAGACAGTGTGAACTTAGACATGCATGGCTTAATCTTTGAGACAAGCATATGACTACTGGCAGGATCAACCAGATAGCTTTCTTCACCGAACCTTTGTCGGATATCTGCCGACAGACCGACGCGGGGCAAGGGAGACAGCGCTCTGCTCAGAGCGGATCCCTTTCGACCCCGGCGGCGTTTCATTTCCTTTAACCGGCGGGGGCGGCTCTCTCTGCTCTAACGAGCGGAAAAGAAAGCCTGGCCACCCACAAACAACACACGTTACATACTGCAGACCCGATACTCTTTGCGAGAGATGGGCCAATTTCGAGACCATCGGTCGACAAAACCGTACTACATCGTTATCACGAACCTGGCTGGCTAGCCGTTTACATGCTTCGCTCGACGGACAAACCACTTGCTTCTGCATCGAAACACCTTAACTCTCGCCGTCCGGGAAGGGAGCGAAAGCCTGTCTCCCCACGCACGGAACTCGAGAGCGCTTTTTCGCCAAAAGAACGGTCGGCCTGCGCAACAGCAACCGCCCGCGCTGTGCAGGTCGGCGCAGCTCTGCGCGGCTGACGCCAGGTGAATGAAATAGGGATCAACATCACAGCTTCTGCATTTTTAAAGCTTTTATGAAAATAATTGTTCTATAAATCACCAATGACAACCAGTAAATAGGATCATTGACAGCATCTGTCTTTTCACTATCAGGATTGTGTATTCATAACCTGCTACTAGTGCTCACTAGTTGATCCAGCTGTAAAATCTGATATCTGACATACCAATTCAATTCAAGTGCCATGCCGCGTGGCGTAGGCGATCACTTTCTCTTCACAATTCCCTGTCTTTAGATTTGATTATGAGATCCACCAGCGACTTTCTTCCTAGCCACACTGACAGCCCATCCAGTAACTTCTCTCTATGTCTTCCTCTGTCTCTTCTTCCCTCAATTTTTCCAGTTGCCACAATGTGTTCCAATTTTCCTCTTCTCAGAAAATGTCCTACAAATCTCGCTTGTCTGCCTCTGATCTTTGCTGTAATTTGCCTTTTAACTCCAGGCTCTCTTAAGACTTCTTCATTGGTTTTCTTAGCTATCCATGGTACCTTCAACATCCTTCTTATAAACCAGACTTCCATGGCCTCCATTTCTCGCTGTACTCTCTTATTCATGGACAATGCTTCACATCCATAGAACAAAATTGGCTCCATGTAACATTTAAGTACTCGGAATCTTGTTTCCATTGATATGGATCTGTTGCACAAGATGTTTCTCATTTTCTGGAATGCTGACTTGTCCTGAGCACGTCAGCTTTTTATTTCGTTGTGACATTTCCCAACAGCTGTTATAATTGTTCCTAAGTACTTGAATCTATCAACTTGTTTCAGCTCTGTGCTATCGATGGTAATGCTACATTTTGGTGGTATTCTTTTCTTTGAGATGACCATCACTTCAGTCTTATTTTTGTTCAGGCTGAGACCTTTATTTTTACTTTCATGAACCACGATGTCCAGAAGAGCCTGCAGCTCCCTTTAACTTTTAGCAATCAGGACTGTGTCGTCTGTATATCTTAAGTTGTTATGGTCGTCCCCACCAACTGATATTCCTGGCATGTTCTCTATATGTTATTATGTTTTTGCTGTACAAGGAGAAGAGATCAGGAAATAAAACACATCCTTGTCTCACTCCCAATTTTATGCCTTGGAATGCTCCTATTTGGTTCTCGACCCTCATTGCTGCTGATTGCTGCCAATATATGTTTTTGATAAATTTCAGATCTTTCCCATATATGTTGATGTCTTCCAGCATAATTTCTGTGTTTCTCACTTTATCAAATGCTTTACAGTAGTCTATGAAGCATAAGTATAGTTCCATCATTACTTCTATTGATCTCTCCATCAATGTTCTTATTATATATATGGTGTTACTTGTACCTTTTCCTTTGATGAAGCCACACTGTTCTTCAGTGACTTCTGGTTTTATTTTGTTCCTGACTCTTCTCATAACAATACAAAGTAGGATTTTGGTAACATGGTTCATAAGACTAATGGTTCAATTGTCTTCACATTCAATTGCACTTTGTTTCTTTGGTAGGGCAATAAAAATTGATTGCAAAAGGTCTGATGGGACATAGTTACTGTTATAGATGTCATTCAACAATCTGATAATTATTTCTACACCAAGCTCTCTTAATGCTTCCAATTATTCCTTGGTGATGTTATCTGGTCTTGGTGCTTTGTTGTTTTTCGTGTGTTTGATGGCTTCTTCTACTTCTGCTTTTAAAATATGAGACCCTTCATTATTATTTCGTATATCTATTTCACATCTATTGTCCTCATAGAGTTCTCTAATGTATTCACTCTATCTTGCCATTATTTCATCTCTGTCCATTACTGTATGCCCCTCCTTTGACTTCAGGCAACCAGTCTTGTGGTATGTCCTTTTGTTTGTTAACTCCTTTATTTGTTTGTACATATCTCTTGTGTTTCCATGACGGCGTGTCTCTATTTCACTACATTTCTTATTTAGCCACTTCTCTTTAGCTTTATTGCATTTGTGTCTTATTTCTTTATTTATTTTGTCATATTCATCTTTATCGTCCTTAAGACTTCTTCTCCAATCCATTAGTTGCAAAATTTCTTCTGTCTTCCACCCCTGTTTAGCGTATCTTTTATTTGGAGGTAGGATTTCAATAGATGTTTGCTGAATAGAGTCTTTGAGCATATTCCATTATTCATTAATTGTTTCAGTCTTCTCTATAGCATTATATCTATTATGTACTATGGTTCTATATTGTTCTTGTATTGCTTTATCTTTCCTTAACAGCTCTCTATCTAGTTCTTTGTTTTTAGCTGCTACTATTAATCACTTTAGCCTGATTCTCACTTTTCCTATGACTGAGATGTGGTCACTGTTGCAAACTGCAATTGGTCTTGTTTTCATAGATATTAGTGAGTTCCTGAATCTTCTGTTGATCATAATGTAATCTATCTGGTTACGTACATTATTATTTGAGCTTTTCCATGTCCATAGTCACTAGGGTGTTGTTGAAACCAAGTATTCTCTATTATCATTTTATTCTTTTCTGCCCACTCAATCAGCATCTCTCCTCTTTTGTTTCTGATTCCTAGTCCATACTTGCCAGTAACTTCATTGTCTTGTTCAGTCCTTACTTTTTTGTTTAAATCACCTAGCACGAAGTTCCCATGGTTTGCACTGTTTCATTGCCATGTCCAGATTGTTGTAATATTCTTATATCTCATCATCAGAGCTTTCTGAAGTTGGTGCGTATACTTGGATGAGATTTGTGTCTATTGGGTGGCCTTGTAATTTAACCATTAACACTCTGTCTGATGTGCACCAGAAGTCTTTCACAGTTCTTGCTGTCCTCTTATCCAATATTATGCCAACTCCATTTCTATGCTGGTTTCCCCAAGTTTTATGATCTCTGCTTCCTGCTCCAGTCCATCTCATTTCAATAAACCAAGGATGTTAATTTTCATTCTTTTCATTTCTTGCTTGATGTTTTCCAGTTTCCCAAGCTCTGTTAATGTTCTAATGTTCCATGTTGCAATTACTGTGGCGTTGCCTTTGTTTTTTTTGCATGCAGTAGTTGGATGACAATCTGGTATCACCTGTCGCACGTGA
This sequence comes from Achatina immaculata, assembly GCA_009760885.1. Classification (NCBI taxonomy): domain Eukaryota; kingdom Metazoa; phylum Mollusca; class Gastropoda; order Stylommatophora; family Achatinidae; genus Lissachatina; species Lissachatina immaculata. The sequence goes on along the minus strand of CM019709.1, from coordinate 18,806,079 downwards.
TAGTCCCTACCGGACGAGGTGGTTCCACTGGAACCCCTATTAATGTCGTTTATGATTCAAAGAATTGTGGATTGTCATGACTGTTCTTGAGAATGTACTGTGTTGGTTTCCCCTTGCCTTCCACCGGTTTGTTTATGGTTTACTCCACTAGCCTTTGACTCTGCCAGAGCCGACCCTACAAGGCAGAAAGGGATTTGAAATCAGTTTTCCTAATCCTAGATGAGCTACCAACCAAGACTATTGAGTCTCATCTACCTGAAGCTTCTGATTTTCAGATTCTAAGGACTGTAATAGCCGGAGGCTGGGTGGAGGATAAGCTCTCCACTCCAATTAAATGTCTCCAAGGTGTGCTTCTCGAATAGCCTCTGACAGTCCAAGTCCAGTACCTGGAGTTCTCATGGTAGAATTGTTTAAACTGACAGGATAAGGGGGAAAAGGTGAGATCTGACATAACAGAAAAATAAAAAAAAAATTCACCCAAGCCGCACCAAATCTTGAATCTAGGAATTAGCATCATCGCACCTGGGGCCCACCCATACATGCTCCACTCTCTGTTTCAGTAACCACCAAAGAAACACTAATTGTGCAACTAATTGTTGGTTCTGGCAACCTCAAATTCTACCAGACAGCCACCTATATCTTCCTTCCTCCCTCCTCTATCCTTCATCCTCTGTAGATATATATTATCATCACGTGCTCTTTTCTCTTCCTGCCACAGTTCCTCAGCCACCAAATTCAGTACATCCATCCTGTACACAGGAATCATACCTGTTGCAAGCAAGATCAGCTGACTCACTGTCTCTCACTCCCACATGTTCTGGGCAATATACCCACATCAGCCTGGTAACACTGGATTTTCCCAAATGCTGAACCTATTCATGATGTAGCAAACCCCTATCTTGGGAAGCATGCTTTGAGAGTCTGTCACCACCACCCACTGTGTGTATCAACCTGCTGAAACAACCAGGACACAATTTTGGTTGCTGCCACAATGCGAATGTGAAAGAAAAAAAAACCTCATCCAAAAGCCAGGTGAATGTGAAATAAGAACAAAAATTCACCCAAGTCACAGCAGGTGAAGGTAAAATAAGAGAGAGAAAAAAAATTAATAACAAAAAATGGACCAGATTATCAACATTTCCTAATCTTTAGCAACCACTGGTTTAGACCACATGAACTTGATTGTAATCATAACTTTAAACTGGGACCAAACCACAGACTGACAGACTCAAACTGTTGAAATATTGATCTTTCTAAATTGCAAATCAATATTCCAGTGGTCTGAGTCTGTCAATCTGTGGTGTCAATTAACCCCCCCTCCCCCTACAACCCCCTTTTTTCAGGTGGGGGAGGGGGTCCTCACAGGTTGTGAATCCTTGGTAGAAGGAGTCCATGGTTTTACCATGACTTGTTATAACAAACATAACCAACAGTACACTTCCATACATAAATCACAGTCTCTGCTTGGGTTGAATATGTAAGTACTTAAGCAGAATAAGACAGTGACCAATGAACCATGACTGGCTGCTTGCGTCAGTGCTGGTAAACCATAGTCAACTAAGACACTATTCTACTTCCCAGTAGTGTCCTCGAAAATAGACGCCGAGCGAATAGGGGATCACAGTAGGAACCTAGTCTTCAAAATACACGAAGCCAAAGGCGGATGTGTTAATCTGTGCATGGCGTACAGAAGCAACATAGCGCATCAAACACCCTTTGTTAGGGCGAATGCTGAAAATAAGACGTCTTTTCAAGAACGAATCACTATTTTGTCTCAGCCTATCTTCCGTTAATTAAGATTCCCACATTCGGAAGATTATGTCACTGGGAAAAAATAAGCCAGGTCAAAGGTGTGACATATTCATTCATTTGCATGTCCCTTGCGGAACATTGCCTCCCTAACAGCTCTCCTGTAGGCCTCTCGGTTGTGAGCAAGATGGCCTGCTGCTGATGCATCCATTTGCAGATCATCAACGATGTCTTGCAGCCATCTTCGCCTTGGTCTTCGTCTCTTTCGTTGCGCCATTTTCTGCCTTATTTCGAAAACTTTCTACCACAAAGTCGCTGTCTGCGTCTATGTTTGAGCATATGCATATTTTTTACGAAGAGAAAAAAACCAATATCCCTAACTCAATCTTCGTGTACGGAATGTACAATGCGATTACCCGAGCCAGACATACCGGCCGTTACTTGCTTCATTATGAGAGCGTGTTGGGCAAGGTCAGGGCATATAAGACCAAACCATGTGACACAAGCTTGGCATATACATCGCAGCAAGAAACAAAATTACCTGATTGATACACTGTGCTATAACTCGGTGCATCTTCTTTGCTATTCTTTAAGCGAAGCGCAGCGTCAAGTCATGAAAACTCCCAAGTTTACTGAATGAATCGGGTGAAAATGCATCCATGTTTGCTTATTGAAATAAATTGTAAATTTAGGGAGTCCTGATTGTTTGCTAAATACAGTTATCATGCAATACATCATTAAACTACTGTTTATATAAAAATAAAATACTTTATTTCTGAATAATTCAAACTTTCTCTCTTCGTTAACACTTCTTATTTGAAATGCACTTATGTACTGTTGTGTTAAATGTAGAACAATAATGTATCTTTGAACCTTAACCCTTGTCAACAAATATGGCCACCGCGTCTGCTCGAAGAAAGTTTCTTCAAAATTTGGTATTATTCTCATGATCGAGTTTCTCACCATTCTTTCCTCTGTTTGATGATTGAGTTTCTCATTACTCTTTTCTCGATTTGGTGATTCAGTTTCTCACCATTCTTTACTCTGTGTATTGACTGAGTTTCTCAATATTCTTTCCTCTATCTAATGATTGAGTTTCTCGTCATTCTTTCTTCTGTCTGATGACTGAGTTTCTCACCATTCTTTTCTCTATCTAATGATTGAGTTTCTCGCCATTATTTCTTCTGTCTGATGACTGAGTTTTTCGCCATTCTTTCCTCTATCTAATGATTGAGTTTCTCGCCATTCTTTCCTCATATCGTTCCATCCCAGAATACACGTGGTACGACGTAATCAAGTTACAAAGATCAGAAGTTACGACCGCCGGCTTTTTTATGCTTGTTTTGTATTAAATTAAGTTGGAATGCTACATGGTATTTTATGTTAACATTTCAGTCGCTTGGTATTTCCTGTTTTCTAATCTTCTGATGCAAATAAATTATTTATTAATAGCCATAATAGTGAATAATACTTGAAGAACATATTTAAAAGCAGAAACCATTAATACTGAACTTCATAGATTTTAAAAAGGCATTTGATAGCATACACAGAGATTCATTATGGAGAATTTTATGTCTATATGGAATACCATCTAAAATTGTCAACATCATTAAGGACTTATACAATGGATATGGTTGTGCAGTCAAGACAGAAGAAGGGATGAGTGAATGGTTCCAGATTAAAACAGGTGTGAAACAAGGATGTATACTATCTCCTTTACTTTTTGGGATTACAATAGACTTCGTAATTAAAAAATGCTGCACAGGTAACACAGGTATTGACTGGGTATATGGGACCCAACTAGAAGATCTTGATTTCGCTGATGACATAACTTTTATCAGTAATAATGTGAATTTCATGCAAGAAAAAACAGATAGCCTGTCTTCACTGGCTAGCAAAATAGGACTTGAAATTAACAAGGACAAAACAAAAATAATGAAAATTACTCTCAATCAAAATGGAAAAATACACATAGAAGGGACAGATATTGAAGAAGTCAATCAATTTGCATACCTTGGCAGCTACATAGACCAGGATGGTGACACTAGAAAGGAAGTTAGGATCAGAATTGCAAAAGCAGCATCAATCTTCAAGAATCTTGAGAACATATGGAATTCAAAAGTTATAAGCACAAAAACCAAGTTAAGACTATTCAATTCAAATGTAATATCCACCCTCATTTATGCATGCGAAAGCTGGAAAACAACTAAAGAAATAGAAAAGAAATTAGACTCTTTTGAAAACAAATGCCTAAGGAAAATACTCGGCATCAAGTGGAATGAATTCAAGAACAATGCAGAGATAAGACAGATGACTGAACAACAACCAGTCTCATGGTTGATCAGGAAAAGGAGATGGACATATGTTGGTCACTTGATGAGAAGAAATGATCAGAGAATCCCAAAACAAGCTATCAAGTGGAACACAACAGGCCAAAGAAAAAGAGGCAGACCGCGTGAAACTCTGAAGAGGACATTATTAAGAGAGGCCAAATTAACAGGCATAAAATCCTTTGATAAGGTTGAAAGACTCGCCGAAGACAGGAAAAATTGGCAAAATACTTTGCGAGCCCTATGTGACGTTTAATGGCACGGTAAGGATATAAGATATAAGATAATAGTGAAAATGAATAGACACACAGTGTAACTAGAGGAGATGTTCAACTTATGTCGGATCTCACCGATAAAGAACCTCGTCACAAATCGAGCACTGTTTGTATTTCGAACAAGACATCGTCACTTTTAGAATGGAAGCAACTCTAAATAGATAATATTCATCATCATCATCAGGTGCCGTGCCGAATGGCGTTGGCTATTATGCTTCTACAGAGTACCCGATCCTTCATGCAGGCCATCAGCTCAGTTGGTGATCTCCTCTCACACCATCCCGTCAGACTGTCCAGTATCATTTCTCTTGGTCTTCCTCTTGATCTTCTTCCTTCTATTTTTCCTGTTGTTATAATATTTTCAATGCCCCCTCTTCTCATTGCATGTCCTATGAAAGTACATTGTCTCTCTCTTATCTTTTTGACAAGGATTTTTGTCTCTCCAGCTCTTCTCATACATTCTTCATTAGTTATTTTTGGTGTCCAGGGGATTCGCAACATTCTTCTAATAAACCACATTTCTGCTGCTTCCAATGATTTTTGTGCAGACTTGCCTATTGTCCATGATTCACTTCCATATAACAAGATAGGTTCAATATAGCATTTTAGGACTCGTTTTCTAACATTCATTGATAAGGATGTGTTGGCTAATATGTTTCTCATTCTCTGAAATGTAGTCTTTGCTTGGCCTATTCTGTTCCTAATTTCTGTTCTGCATTTCCCATCTGAAGTTATTATTGCTCCAAGGTATTTGAATTTCTGCACCTGCTTTAGAATAGTTCTGTTTAATTTAATACTGCATGCTGGTGGATTCTGTTTCTTAGATATAACCATAGTCTCTGTCTTTTTGATGTTCAAAGTAAGGCCTTTCTGTTCACTTTCTTTGGCGACTTTATCCAAGAGATTTTGCAGGTCTTGTTGGTTATCAGCTATCAGTACTGTGTCGTCAGCATACCGAACGTCAGCATACCGAACGTTGTTAATATTGTATCCTCCAATTTTTATGCCTGGTTCTGTGATGATTGTTCTTAGAATATTCTCGCTGTACAGAGAAAAAAAGGTCTAGAGATAGTACACATCCTTGTCGCACCCGTTGTTTTAGAGGTTGATATTTTCCAGTTTTATTTTCAACTCGAATTTCTGCTTATTGCTGCCAGTTTAGATGTTTTACAATCCTCAGGTCTTTGCCGTCTATATTGATGTCTTCAAGCATTTTAATTTCACTATGTTTCACTTTGTCAAATGCCTTGGTGTAATCAATGAAGCATAAGTAGAGATCTTTCTGTACTTCTAAAGCTCTTTCTGTTAGTGTTCGTAAAGCATAAATGGCATTGTGTGTTCCCTTTCCTTCAACAAATCCAAACTGTTCATCTGCTATTTCCATTTTTATCTTTTTCCTTGTTCTTCTCATAATTATTCTCATAAGTAGCTTCGTTATGTGACATGAGAGGCTGATAGTCCGGTGATCGTCACATTCCTTTGCACCTGATTTCTTCGGTAGTGCTATAAACATGGATTTAATCAGGTCACTGGGAATATAACCACTATTGTAAATGTCATTCAGTAACTTGGTTATTATTTTTTATTCCTGTCTCCTCTAGTGCCTCTATTTCTTCTATTGCTATATTATCAGGCCCAGTCGTTTTTCCTTTCTTTATGTGTTTAATTGCATCTATGATTTCATCATAATATTGCTCAGAACAAAGAGTTGCGTCCCTTCTCTGGGATCACTCTGTATGTCATGGTAGATAACTCACCTGCTGTTGCCATACATGGACATTAACGATGACACACTTTTATCAGGTGTACAGGGTCACGTCCTACAGGGTGGCATTACTGAATCTCTACATGAGTTCGTGTCTTTGTCTTGATACATGATTTTATACATAAGAAGAAATTCCGAATATCGCCGTGAAATGATTATGATTCATTGAATTTTCTAGTCTATTTATATCACTGTCACATTCTTAAGAATATGACAATGATATAAAACAGGGACTAGAGAATTCATTAGGAATATGCCAGTGATATAAAACAGGGACCAGATAATTCTCTAGTCCTTGTTTATATCACTGTCATATTCCTTATGAACTATCTAGTCCCTGTTGATATCACTGTCACATTCTTAATAAATTCTCTAGTTCCTGCTTATATCACTATTACATTCTTAAAGAATTCTCCAATCTGTTTATATCAGTCATATTCTTAATAATCCATTTGATACAATTAACACAAACATAAACTGTATCCAGACCAACAGGCAGCAGTAAGTATAAATGGTGAAACTACAACTTGGTTTGATATAAAACAAGGGGTCTGTCAAGGGTGCATATTGTCGTCTTACTTATTTAACTTGTATACTGAAAATATAATGAGGAATGTTAGCGAAGATGCAGACAAAGAATATTATGACGCCATAACAATTGGAGGCTACGAAATACCAGTGATTAGATACGCTGATGATAGAGTATTACTGTCCACAACACAAAAAGGAATTGAGAAACTAATGTCAGTCCGTAAGAATAATAAAGAGCAAAACATCTATCTTAATGCAAAGAAAACTAAATTGATGACAACTGACAAAACAAAACAAAGCAAATGAAATAAGTATCAATTAGGAAAAATTGAAAGAGGTGGAGAGTTTTGAATATCTTGAATCATTACTAACTAATAATGGAGATACAATGAGGGAAATTAAAAAGGATGACATCTATTGCTCTTCAGAAAGTAAAACAACTAAAGAATCTGTGGAGAGGAACAGACAGAACTACAAAAATAAGATTTTTAAGGGCATACATCTTTCCCATCGCAATATATGTCTGTGAGACCTGGACACTTAACAAAACAGTTGAGAAACACATCAATGAATGCTACAGAATAGTCCTTCAGATATTATGGACACACAAAAAAGAACAAACATATCCATATTACAAGAACTTAATATTGAAGAAGGCTGGCTAGTAAAGAGGATTAAAGAGAGAAAACTTAAATATTTTGGACACATTAATTTCCATCCGAGTGAGAAAATAGCATGAGAATTTAGGGAAGACAGTCTTGGAAGGATATAAAATGGGAAAAAAGAAAGAGAGGAAGACCACGGCGAAGTTGGCTGCAAGACATCGTTGATAATCTGTAAATGTATGCATCAGCAGCAGGCCATCTTACTTACAACCGAGAGGCCTACAAGAGAGCTGTTAGGGAGGTAAAGTTCCGCAAGGGACATGCAAATGAATGAATGAACTAATGCATATCATGATTTGTCAATAGGGCCAGCATTGGGAAGTTTGAATCTCCGTTTTTTTTTTTTTAATGCCCGCATGGGCTTGCTAGATAATTTTACCACGTGTGTGGTGAGGGTTTGTTGATTAAAATAGCCAAAAGGCCGAGAAGCATTTTAAAACCGGTTATATTAATTAATTCAGTTTTAACATGTCCGGCCACTTATGAATTAAAATGGGTGAAAAAAAAAAAAATCAAAAGATCATCGTCATTGTGGTCGTCGCCATCGTCATCAATATAGTCCATCATCATCATGATTGATTTTTAAAACTACTAGTTGTTGCAATCACTGGCGAAAAATATTAGAAAGCTTACTAAGACTCAATGAAGTGTTCCTGATTTGTTTCCCTTAGTTTATAACTAATAATGGAGATACAATGAGGGAAATTAAAAGGAGGACATCTGTCGCTCTTCAGAAAGTAAAACAAATAAAGAAGATGTGGAGAGGAGCAGACAGAAATACAAAAATAAGATTTTTAAGGGCATGCATCTTTCCCATCGCAACATATGCCTGTGAGACCTGGACACTTCTGCTGAGAAACACATAAATGCCTTTGAATGTAAATGCTACAGAAGAGTTCTCCAAATATCGTGGACACAAAAAAAGAACAAATATATCTATACTACAAGAAATTAATATTGAAGAAGGCTGGCTAGTAAAGAGGATTAAAGCGAGAAAACTTAAATATTTTAGACACATTAAACGTCATGATAATTTAGAGAAGACAGTCTTGGAATGGTACATAATGGGAAAAAGAAAGAGAGGAAGATCAAGGCGAAGATGGCTGCAAGACATCGTTGATGATCTGCAAATGGATGCCGCAGCAGCAGGCCATCTTGCTCACAACCGAGAGGCCTACAGGAGTGCTGTTTTGGAGGCAAAGTTCCGCAAGGGACATGCAAATGAATGAATGAATAAATGAGTTTATAATGAAGTGAAATATGCTTTTGAAGCTTTTATAATTTTTCATCTCGATATTCCGACTTCAAAATGTAGAAATATTTTTTCCCTTTTCTTTTAAGACTTAAATTAAAGTGGTTATTGACCACACGTGTTGTATTTTAATATCGCTGATTTTCTTTTCATAAAAATTCTGTGAAAAAATAGTTACTATTGGCGCAGTTTTAACATGAAGTATTGAAACCATAGACTGTTTCAGTAGTGTTTTTTTTTTTAAGAACCATTGCACAATTGAGTTTTTCTTATTTCATAAAGTTTCTACTTTGTTCATATTCGTTGCAATGATAATATTTTCACCTAAAGAACTGAAAATAGAGGCAAACGGCTGATAAAGTGTGGCCAGTTTTGCTGTTGGAAAAGAAAGCATATAAATAGTGAAAACATCTGGATGTCGTGATGTCAGCCTGAAGTTTATTGTTTCTATTTTTTTAATAACTCGTACATTTCTTCCTGTCACACATTATATTGGACAGAAATATGCGACTGTTTAAAAATTAGAATCAAACACCAACCTACAGTAACAAATAAGCAGACGTAAACAGTTTCTAAACAAATCCGACATATTCTCACGAACACAAAACTGAATAGTTCACAAAATCATAAGAGTGATCGCTCTTTGTTTTGTTATAGTTATTTACCCTGTTGAAGCACGCTAAAAAAATATTGCATCAAACTTTGTTTAATAAGTTGTATGTCTTTATGATTATCATTAATTCAATTGTATAAGAACTATTGTTTTATGTTACTTACTTTGGAATAAATTGTATGTTTCTGATAACGATTTAGCAGTTGAAATATTTGGATATATTCGGTGTAATTCCACCACGAACACAAAATAAGAAGTGCTATATATAAGCAAACCCGTATGCATTGTAAGTGTTCAGCCTTCTCGGGGAAACCCGGTTGGTTACCGGCTTTTTACCCATACCGTCGCTTCTCGGCCTTTTGGCTAAGATCAAAGTGGCTGAGGTCAAAGTGTCCTCTTAGCAGGTAACCTGATCAACATGCCCTTTGGTTAACAAAAGCGTCGTTATTTTTTTAACTAAACGAGATGCCCGAGGCCTGCCCTGCACATTGAATGCCGGGGGTATGGTCCACATCTCGTTACGGGTGGACCCGGTTTGCAGTACCACCGGGTCACGGCCTGTTGTTTTCGTTGTCTTAAAAAAAAAAAAAAATTTACCCATACCGTCGCTTCTCGGCCTTTTGGCTAAGATCAAAGTGGCTGAGGTCAAAGTGTCCTCTTAGCAGGTACCCTGATCAACATGCCCTTTGGTTAACAAAAGCGTCGTTATTTTTTAACTAAACGAGATGCCCGAGGCCTGCCCTGCACATTGAATGCCGGGGGTATGGTCCACATCTCGTTACAGGTGGACCCGGTTTGCAGTACCACCGGGTCACGACCTGTTGTTTTCGTTGTCTAAAAAAAAAAAAAAAAATTTACCCATACCGTGTTAAGACTCACAGAGTCAAGGTCCTCGCAGAGTCAACTAGAGCCTGGTTGAATTGTAAAGCTTTAGGTCGTGCGAGGTTCCTCCCATAACACACGGGTCGAGGGTTATTATGCTGGGGTGGTAAGGTAGGTAGTGGCGGATCACTTCACGCACATCAAAACATCACCATGTGACTGGAGTGGCTTATAGTGTCTAGGCATTATCTCACAGTCCATCCCGTTGCTGCTTCACACTTCCTGGTGCTTGTGAACGCATTCAGCGTTGGGCGTGGAAGGTATCCATAGCTGGGAGCGCATTACCACTTCTTTTTTTTTTTCCTTGCCGCATAAGTTGGAATTACTCTTTTTTATATAAAACTGCAATTAATGATAACATTTCTTGGACGTATAAGTGCTGTTACTCGTTCTTCATTCATTCATTCATTCCTTTGCATGTCCCATGCGGAACTTTGCCTCCCAAACAGCACTCCTGTAGGCCTCTCGGTTGTGAGCAAGATGGCCTGCTGCTGCTGCATCCATTTCCAGATCATCAACGATGTCTTGCAGCCATTTTCGTTTCGGTCTTCCTCTTTTTCTTTTTCCCATTATGTATCCTTCCAATACGGTCTTCTCTAAATTATCATGACGTTTAATGTGTCCAAAATATTTAAGTTTTCTCTCTTTAATCCTCTTTACTAGCCAGCCTTCTTCAATATTAAGCTCTTGTAGTATAGATATATTTGTTCTTTTTTGTGTCCACGATATTTGGAGAACTCTTCTATAGCATTTACATTCGTTCTGTATTTGTGAAATATAATGACTAGAAGGGTGCATTTCTGGATCACGTCTTTGTGAATTTTGTAATTTACTCTGGATATTAGGAGCCCAACTCCTCCTTGCTCCTGATCTTGTCCTGCCATTTAATGTTTAAAATCCTCCTCAACCATGAATGTTTGTATTATCTGTTGTGTTGTCTTGATCATATAAGGAGACTGGGGGAATAGGCCAACGACCTGTTCCCAGTAAAAAAAACAAAAACAAAAACAAAACTGGAGCATTACAAAAACATGGAGAGGAAAACCAGTAGTTGATGAGGACAGTTAAATTACAGTCAATTTTGTTGGTCTGTCTGCACGGTTTTTATCTTCAGTTTCAATTCGTAATAAAAAAACCTTCTTCTTGGTGTTCACCTTTATTAGAAAGTTGTTTGTGTTTTGTCGCTAGTACACTGTTGGGTGTGTGTGTGGAAAGGGGAGTGTTTCGCCAGTGATCATGTCTTTCACGAAAATTACCTGAAAGTTCACTGAAGAGGAGTTCATGTTATTATGTCCTGGACAGACTGGCATTATTTTGTCATGGCTTAATGGTTTTGTTGGTTGGCTATGAGTGTGTTTCAGAAGTTCTCTTTAAGAGTCTTACTAACCATTTGAGTATTGTGTTCATGTACATTATTTGTCGCGTTGACGATAGGTGTTTTAATGGACACAAAAAAAGAACAAATATATTCCTGCTGCTAATGCATCCATTTGCAGATTATCAATGATGTCCTGCAGCCATCTTCATCTTGGTCTTCCTCTCTTTTTTTTTCCCATTATATACCCTTCCAAGATTGTCTTCTCTAAATTCTCACGCGGGTGGAAATTAATGTGTCCAAAATATTTTTGTTTTCTCTGTACTAGCCAGCCTTCTTCAATATTATCAAGTTCTTGTAGTATGGATATATTTGTTCATTTTAATCGCTAGGTCAACCAAATCATATCCTGCAAACACTGGTCATCCGAACTGTGCTTAACAAGCTATTGTGGTCCTATACCCTAGAAAACTGAGTCGGAATCAACATATGATGTTTCGTATTACTTGGAGGTACAACCTGCTTTTTGTATTTCACGGAGGTACAACCTGCTTTTTGTATTTCATGGAGGTACAACCTGCTTTTTGTATTTCATGGAGGTACAACCTGCTTTTTGTATTTCATGGAGCTACAACCTGCTTTTTGCATTTCATGGAGGTACAACCTGCTTTACCATTTTTCTGATTATTTATTGCTCATAAAACTTCTTCAATTGTCAGTTCAGGTTCTTTCTCCTCCTATAATAATTCACACTGCTGATCCCTGCTTTCACAGACAAATGTATCATACATTCCTCTGCAATATTCCTTCCATATTTCTAGAAGTTCCTGTGTCTCTGTCAAGGTCTTTCCCATCTTGTCAATGTCTTCATTTCTTTAAAAATTTCAGTATCTCTTCCACACTTCTGATGTCCTTCTACTCTTTCACAACAATCTTGTATAAAAATTGTCTTTTCTTATGTTTCGTCTTACTTCTTTTGTTAAAGATTTATATTCCTCTTTGTTGTTGTTTGTCACTTTCCATTTTGTCTTCATTTCTCTATGTTGTTTTATTAGTTCTAGTGTGCCTGTTGTAATCCATCCATTCTTTTGTGTTTTATTTACTGGAACCATGTCTTTAGCTGTTGTTATTAAGATATCTCTGGCCTGAGTAGCCAATTCATCTGGTGTCATCTCCTCCTGTACAGCCATCAGGGTCTCGAAATGGTTCTTCTCTTGTATATCGTATTGTTCTGGTATTTTTGTAAGATCAAAGTGGAGTGGACTTGATCCCTTAATTGTCTTTTTTATCTTTTTCTTCATGTCTGCTATTAATAACTCATGGTCTGTGTCACACTTGGCACCTGGTAAAGTTTTTGCTGATGTTATACTTGATCTCCATCTTCTTTGCATTAAAATGTAATCTACTTGATTCTTGGTTTTCCCATCAGACAGCAATGAGAACAAATGGTGAAGCAGCAACTTGGTTTGACAAAAAACAAGAGGTCCATCAGGGTTGCATACTGTCGCCTTACTTATTTAACATGTATACTGAAAATTTAATGAGGAATATTAGAGAAGATGTAGACAAAGAATATTATGACACCATAACAATTTGAGGTTATGAAATACCAAAGATTAGATATGCTGATGACACAGTATTACTGTTTACAACATAGAAAGGAATGGAAAAACTAATGTCAGTCCGTAAGAATAGTGATTGGGTGATTTTGTCAGCCATGGGTTGACCGCCACCATGGTGAGTGGAAACTGAAACTGGGTTGCCTGGTTGGCAAGGAATCCACTACAACAGCATGGCACACCCTGCAAACCCTCAGTCTTTGCCGACATCTAAGAGCAAAAAAAGGGGGGGGGGGGGAAGAGAAGAAAAGTGCAGATATGGAAAACTATGGGGCAAGCATGAATAACTCCTGTTGACAGCTGGATTTATGGAGGCAACCCTCCATGGAGAAATCTAAAACCAAAAACAATGCTCAAAACAAGAACAGCAAAATCAAATGATGTGTACAAAAAAAAGAGAGCAAATTTAATCCAGTCATATACATATATAAATATATACATATATAAACTTAACTATCAAATGATATACTAAAATGTTGAATGATTAATCTGGTGAACCGTCAGCTGTCTTTTTGACCAAGGACATTGTACCTGTTTTGACAGTTCACAAATATTTTATCACAAACGAACATCGTCATTTCACAAGCTGAAATTAATTTTAACACTTTTCTATTACTCACAGCATGTTTGCTTTTGAGACATTTTTTTAGAGTCTGTGAATATTCAATTTCTTACAGATTCTCTAGGAGCTATATAAAATTATCAACACTAAAATTCTATACAAAACTGTCATACGGACAAGATGAGAATGAAAAAAAAACTGGGCAAAAAGAACTCTTTTACTACAGATGGCCACATACATGGCTTTGTAAAAAGTTACAAATAAAATTATTTCACAAATACAGTTTTATTCCACTTTTTGCACATTCAAATCTTAAATTTATGATATAAGCTAAATATAGAAACCATATCATTCTCGGTAAAATTGTGGCAGGTGTGTTTATTATAAAGTTGTTTATGTGGTATTGTGATTTTTGATCAAGTGGTCAAAGAGCCAATATTTACTTTATCATGCCCCTGTTAAACCATCCCATGATGATTAATCCTCTCTTTTAGTTAGAAAGATGAAATACTTCATCAAGAGACATAATGATTTGGGGAGGTTGGTTGCAGAAGGCACAGTGCTTGGCAAATAGGAAAAGGGATGACCTCATCGCAGGTGGACTCAGGACATCACAAAAAAACTCTGAATATATCATTGTGAGATGTTGGTCAACTTGCTCAAGATCACAGTGCACTCAGGTGGGTGGGCAGGGTAAGGGATGTTCTGCAAAGGACATGTCACATGACAGCTGACAATCGACTTTTAAAATGTGAAGACTTTCTGTGGAAACCAACATATCTACCAGCAATGTTTCATTTTATATTCACACTGCACCCACAACAAGCTTCAAATTCTGAGTAAATTATCTATAGAATTTCTTTGCTGATGAATATAATGCAATACAACTATTTGAAACCAATGCTTTACCATGAGACAGCCACCGAAATACACCAGTATCTTCCATAATCACAACGGAATACAGCAATTTCACGTTACAAATTTTATTTGTTTCTTTTTCTTTTTAATCTTGCAAATGCTTCACAATTTACAGTACTTAGGCAAGGGAGATAATCTCAAGTCTTTGAACTTAATATCAAATCATTAATTTATCCCACCATCTGAACACAAAACTGCAACATCTTCTGTTACTGTTCTAATGTAACAGGACGGAACCATAGAGAACCCAAAAAAAAAAAAGAGGTGACATCATAGAAAAAGAGCCTAGAAGAAGAAAGGGTCCTACATTTGAGGACTGGTTGCACGGAATTTCCAACAGACGCAGGTAGTAATAGTAGATACATCAGGGTTAAATCTAGTTACAGGGAACAAGAGTAGGATGTACAATGAAGCAGGACATGGAGGCATATAAATGAACAGTACAGTTAAAATTTTCAGAGGGGATCGCCCCACCTATGAGAAAATGGATAAGAGAAACAACACACAGGTAACTGGGGGTGGGGGTGCAGAGATAATTATCCCAAACTAATGATTATAAACTGATGCACTAAATAGAGTGAGCTAGTAAGAGACCTGAGGGATGCAAGGGGGAGAGAGAGAAAGATGCAGAAGCGGAGAAGAGCGTTAATTATAAATGTGTTGTCTTTCAGTTATGACGGGATCGAGAACCCAGTAATGGGGACTGGGGAACACCAGAGAGCAAGAAGAGGTTGTACAAGTGGGTGGAGCCTGAAGAGCAAGCCAGTCAGAAAAAAAAAAGTCATTTATGTGGACAGTGAGAGTCCAGGCCTTTTATGTTCATATACTAAACCTGTTGGCTGGTGTTCTACAGCGGGTCTTCCCCTCTCCCAGGGAGGCCTCAAAGGGAGATCACCCCGGTTTTCCCACAAATGCCTGTCCTTCACCCTTTTTTTTTCCCCTCTTACCCAGGAGAGCCCTCTACTACTCAACACCCTCTCTGTTGTTCTTCTCCACGTCTCCTTTGGTCTACTCTTATTCCTGATTCCCTGTGGTGTCCAGTTCAGTGCTATTTTTGGTAATGAATTACCAGTCACCTGGAGCATATGCCCCAGCCATTGCCAATTTTCCTCAATAACTGAAGTCAATTGTTTCATATCCATTCCTGCCAGTAAGGTATTATTATTTCTTATGATATTTGGCCAAACTATTCATCTAATTCTACATAAACATTCAGTCTGGAAGGAATTCAGTTTGTTTTCTATAGTTTTGGTGGAACTCATATCTTATCTTATATCCTTCCCGTGCCGTTAAACGTCACATAGGGCTCGCAAAGTAGTTCGCCAATTTTTCCTGTCTTCAGCGAGTCTTTCAACCTCATCAAAGGATTTTATGCCTGTTAATTTGGCCTCTCTTAATAATGTCCTCTTCAGAGTTTCACGCGGTCTGCCTCTTTTTCTTCGGCCTGTTGTGTTCCACTTGATAGCTTGGAACTCATATACAACACTGTATAAATGCACCTCCAGCAGAACAACAGTTGTTAATGTTTTAAATTGTTCAAGGACTTTACAATGACCTTACTTAATCCTAGATCATTTCAGGAAACTGACAGCCATGAGAGATCGACCATTCTGAGATCAAACAGTAAGAATGAGGCCCTGAATTCCTCATCAAATATCACAAATTTTAAACAGAGTGTAAAAACTTACTGATCAGTGAATCAGTAATGTGTGATCCAGTTCATTCACATTGTATATATACAATTACAGCTGAAATCCTACAGCAATAGGATTTTGAGCGAAACAGGACAAAACTTGATAATCATAAAGGGTTGCAAAGAACTCAACACAGCTCAATAGAGGAGTAAGCAAAGATTAAGCAACCAACATATAGAAATAAACAGAGATTAGGCAATCAACAGATAGAAATAAACAGAGATTAGGCAATCAACAGACAGAAATAAAAAGAGACTAGGCAATCAATGGATGGAAATAAAGAGATATTAGGCAATCAACAGATAGAAGTAAACAGAGATGATGCAATCAACAGATAGGAGTAAACAGAAATTTGCAATCAACAGATAGCAGTAAACAGAGATTTGGCAATCAACAGATATGGATAAAAAGAGATTTGACAATCAACAGACAGGATTAAAAAGAGATTTGACAATCAACAGATAGGGGTAAACAGAGATTAGGCAACTGACATATAGCAATAAAATCCCACAAATCACTGCTTGGCACAAGATAATGGACTAATTAGCAGATTTTAAAAAAAAGTATAACAGGACAGCATGTTAACATTATCAAATCAATGGCTTATGAATTAATAATAATCTCTCCTGCTGATGTTAATGACACGACGTTAACTTGGAAAAAAAACCTGTGTCCCATGTGTGATTCCAACATATTTCCAAATGAGCACATTTTGCAGGGGAAAAACTGGGCAATCAACAAAAAAAACACACACACACAACAGAAAGCTGCTCCAACAAACATAAGGAAAACATCTCATTTTTTTGATGACTCCGAAGCTTTTGTCTGTAGCTGTAAGCCATGCATGGTCTTGATCTCACTGCCAAGTGCCTGTAGGGAAGAAAACAAGTAGCAGTAAAAAAAAAACAAACTTCCAAGTGTCTGGATGAATAAACACAGAGGGCAGTCAGAAAACTTCCAAGTGTCTGGGATAATAAAAAAGGGCAGACAGAAGATAGGAAGTGTCTGAAAGAAGAAAAAACAGAGGCAGACAGAAAATAGGAAGTGTCTGAAAGAAGAAAAAACAGAGGGCAGACAGAAAATAGGAAGTGTCTGAAAGAAGAAAAAAACAGAGGGCAGACAGAAAATAGGAAGTGTCTGAAAGAAGAAAAAAACAGAGGGCAGAAAGAAAATAGGAAGTGTCTGAAAGAAGAAAAAACAGAGGGCAGACAGAAAATAGGAAGTGTCTGAAAGAAGAAAAAAACAGAGGGCAGACAGAAAATAGGAAGTGTTTGAAAGAAGAAAAAAAAACAGGGCAGTAAGAAAATATTAAGTGTCAGGAGGGAGAAAAACAAGAGACAGTTAAAAAAACAGCACAGAAAGAACAAATATGTGGAAAGAGGAAGTCAAAAACAGCACAGAAAGAACAAAAATGTGGAAAGAGGAAGTCAAAAACAGCACAGAAAGAACAAATATGGGGAAAGAGGAAGTCAAAATCAGCACAAAAAGAATAAATATGTGGAAGGGAAGATAATAAACAGCTGTCAAAACTAGAACACAAAAAGTGTCTGGGGGGAGTCAAAAATACAGATGTGGATGTATGATGGAGTTTTTAAAAAGTAAGAGGTTCTTACCTACATGGTCAACACGAACCAGAAGATATGCATGCAAACAAACCTGGAAATGGATTGGTCATGTGCTTCAAAGAGACCCCAGCAACATCATTAAATAATCATCCAAAGAGCACCCGAGAGAAAAGATAGAGAAGCTGACCAAATGCTACCTGCAGAAGCAGAAATGAGCAGCACACAGCTCAGCTGTAGCACAATACAAAAGCTGGCCTCCGACAGCAAGAGCTGGAGAGAATTTGTTGCTGCCCTGTGACATGCCACAGAGCTCACTGGGTGGTGACTGCTTAGCTGATCGCTGACCAATAACATAAGTGGGTGAGTGGGTGGATGGATGATGAAGAGGTTCATGTGTTGCAGGAAAAGGCAAAGAAAAAAATAAGATAAATAATAGGCAATCAGAGGCTCCTGGACTTGACAATTATGTGCTTGACATAAAAGACAGCAATAAATAATATAATGCTAGCATTTAAATATTTTTTTTAAAATCAAGTACGAAGTTTACCTCACCTCATTTACCAACCTATGTTGCTGCACTGTTTTTAGGCCTGCAAAGGAAGGTGACTCTATACAGATTTGATACATGGCACCACAGCCACCTGCAAATAGCAAATTAAAATAAGCTAAAACCACTTCAACAACAAATAAACCAAACAAAACCACTTCAACAACAACAACAACAATAACAACAACAATAAAACTCCATTTTAGGTGGAAAACTGTAAAGTACACATCATTGACATATATTCTGTGGCTAATTACCTATTAGGTTGAGCAGGTTAAAGTATAATGGTCAAAAAGGGCAGGAAGCTCGGTATCAAGGGGGGTGGGGGGGAAGGGAGGAAAGAGGCTACAAATTTTGTCTATATGAAAACAATTAAAGAAGTCTTCTTCTTCTTCGTTCCCTTCTACCACCAAGACCGCCTTGTGATCCTACTGAATTTACACCTGTGATCCTCTATAGGTCCCAAGGTTCCCCCATGTAGTCCCCAAAGGACCACACAAGATCCCTGAGAGGACCATAAGAAGTTCAGAGTATCGCACGGCTTGAGCCTGTATTCTTGATGGGTCTCAGAAGCTCACTGCGTGACACCATGGTTTCGTTGCACCAGTTTGATCTAGAGTTGGACTTTCTCATCAGAAAACCACGGCGTGTTTTGGATATCATAATATCCCTGCTGGGTGAGAGGTAGTAGTCCATCCAGGCTATAGTTGGACTTTCTCACCAGAAAACCTCGACGTGTTTTGAGATACCTGTGTATCACCGCTGGGTGAGAGGTGGTTGCCCTTCCATTCTGGCGTTGGACTTTCTCACCAGAAAACCTCAGCATGATTAGGATACGCATACATCCCCGCCGGGTGAGAGGTGGTTGCCTGTCTAGACTGCACTGGTCCAGTGTCTCCGACTTCAGCATTTTGTGGTCGTGGCTGTTACCCTTCCTAGTTGTGACCAGGATGGAGCTTTTGTCCAGGAGGATGAATTCTCGCCAGTAGTGACTTCCACCCGTGGTTGAGCCGGTTTAGGCATATTATCCCAATATGGGCGTGTTTAGAACATGCCCGACCTCTAGAGCAGAGGTACCATGACATGCATAGCAATCAAGTTTCACCCTGGTAAATGCCGGTTTAGGCATATTTCACCAGTATGGGTGTATTTTGGACATGGCTGACCTCTAGAGCAGAGGTGCCGTGGTATGAGTAGCTCTAGCCGTGATACTACTGGACATACCGATTAAGCTTCACTTTATCCTTTTCATCACCTTTTTACATTGGCACCACACAGCAACCCTGATTGCTTTTCCACATTTTCTTCCTTGGCCGGGAGGAGCTTCACTCCACATGCGGCACCGAAGAATCTCGCCAGCAGTGTCTTAACCTCTGGGTTAAGCCAGTTCAGGCACTTCGCCCGATATGAGCGCGCTTAGGACATGGCCAACCCCCAGACCAGAGGTGCCATGATTTGACTACTGTTTACTTTCCTTATTCCTTTCTTCCACCTTTTCCACCATGTTGCCGCACGGCAACCCCATTTACACCTTTCTTCACTGGCCGGGAGGAGCCCCACTCCACGCACGGCAGCTGAAGAATCTCACCAACAGCGGTAGATGAGCTACCAAACACGACTCTCATCTACCCGAAGCGTCTGGTTTTCAGGCGCCAGATATTCGCCTTTGCCCCTTCTCTTGTCGGTTTAAACAGTTCTGCCATGAAAAGGCCAGGAGCTGGACTTGACTGTCAGAGGCTATTTGAGACACGCGGCTTTGGAGTGGAGAGCGCATCCTCCACCCCACCTCCAGCAATAACAGTCCTTAGAATCAATTAAAGAAGTAAGTAAAAAGTTTGCTGAAAAGTAAAAGACTACCACTGTTTGGTATGTGTAATCTTCTTCTTTGTTCAAGGTTGTTGGTTACATCAGATCCTGATCCTTGTCGACAGGGCAAAGCTCGCAGTCCTGATAAAAGCCCCAAAGCTTTTGCTCCACACTTGTGTCCTCAGGACTCAAGTCCACATGTTTTGGGCATTCTTGAAGGATATGTTCCAAAGTCTGGACTCCACCGCTGCATGGACACTCATCTGTATGATAAATCTTTGGCTGATGTTGGGGCTCAGTAGTCTGCAGTAGCCTGTCCTTGCGCAAAAGAGGATAATTTGCTGATGTCTTTGTAGTTGGTGGGTCTGTGTAACATAAAGTCATGTTGCAACAGTTGCTATTTCAACTAGAGGGGAGGGGGTCAGGCCATATATCAGGGGATGAGCAATATAGGTCAAAGGGAGGAGGGGGCCTTAATAAGTTTATCCTAGGGTTGGTAAAGCCATCACTACTTATATTAGGATGCAGAAGAAATTACACATGAATCTGCATAATTTTTTCAACGAACACAAACTGAATGAGGCAAGAAAATTGCTCTGGTCCACCATCAGCTTTTAAAGGCAGGTTTTACAACTTAAAACTGTGTAAGAAGCTTTTTTTTTTTAACCCTCTCCCAAATTTCCACAGCACACCTGTGAACCCTTTGTAGCATGGCTGTGAGCTTTGGTAATATGACTGGTCTAACAAGGAAAACCTAGAAACACCTGGCGAAGAAGTCTTGAAGCAGAGATCAAAAAGACTGACTACATCTAGAGACAGAAAGGAGAAACATCCCAGGATAGAAACAAACAATGAACCCTTGCTGATGGTCTATGTCCCAGACAGGAGTAAAGAAAGTGGAGGGAGGGAGGGAGGAAGGAAGGAAGGAAGGAATCACTGGTACACACTGTCACAAGAACAAAGTTTGTCTGTTTAGCTACTTCATCATATCGACCATACTGCTACTCCCGTTTTTTTATACTTTGCAATTTTATCCACATATTTTCTGAGATAATATATACAACCAGGTCCCATCAGATCCACTCTCCTTTTCTCAGCAATGACTTAAGACCACCCACTGTAGAGTTTTAGCATCCCTACTCTTGAAGCCATGGAGAAGGAGTTTACACTTTTAAAACATACTGACAATATGAACTATGTCCACAGCCATACACACCTGAGATATCAGCAACCTGGATATGAGTTGCTTCTGGAAAGGCTTCTTGAAGTCTGGCAATGATCCGTTGCTCTCCAACCGTCAGATCACCACCAAGTGCTTCCCCTTCGCCCATCCCTGTTGTCAATGGACGAAGTCTCAGAGAAGATGAGATAGGTGCCCGGAGAACACATCTAAACTTTGGAGCAGAAAAATGCGTGATTATTGTGACATTGTTTTGGAAGTTCACTCATCAACTCAGATGTTAGAGCTGTTGAACCTTGTCAGACAAAGATCCTACCTCATTTCTTAACAGTGATCCTTAGAAACGGTCTGCGCCAGAACTGGCCAGGTGAATGAGATAGAGATCAACATCACAGTTTCTGCATTTGTAAAGCTTTTATGTAAATAATTGCTCTATAAATCACCGATGACAACCAGTAAATAGGACCATTGACAGCAACTGTCTTCTCACTATCAGGATTGTGGATTAATAACCTGCTACTGGTGCTTTCCCGTTGATCCAGCTGTAAAATCTGATATCTGATATGCCAGAAAAAAAAAAAAATTTCACCCAAGTCACACCAAATCTTGAATCTCTAGGAATTAGCATCACTGCACCTGAGGCACACTCATACATGCTCCACTCTCTGTTTCAGTAACCACCAAAGAAACACTAATTGTGCCAGTCAGCTGTTGGTTCTGGAAACCTCAAATTCTACCAGACACCCACCCAGATCTTCTTTCCTTCCATCTCTATCCTTCATCCTCTGTAGATATATATTATCAACACGTGCTCTTTTCTCTTCCTGCCCCAGTTCCTCAGCCACCAACTTCAGTACATCCATCCTGTACACAGGAATCATACCTGTTGCAAGCAAGATCAGCTAACTCCCACATGTTCTGGGCAATATATCCACATCAGCCTGGTAATGCTGGATTTTCCCAAATGCTGAACCTATTCATGATGTAGCAAACCCATATCTTGGGAAGCATGCTTTGAGAGTCTGTCGCCACCACCCACTGTGTGTATCAACCTGCTGAAACAGCCAGGACACAGTTTTGGTTGCTGCCACAATGTGAATGTGAAAGAAGAAAAAAACCTCATCCAAAAGTCAGGTGAATGTGAAATAAGAACAAAAATTCACCCAAGTCACAGCAGGTGAAGGTAAAATAAGAGAGAGAAAAAAATTAATAACAGGAAATGAACCAGATTATCAACATTTCTTAATCTTTAGCAACCACTGGTTTAGACCACATGAACCTGATTGTAATCATAACTTTAAATTGGGACCAAACCACAGACTGACAGACTCAAACTGTTGAAATATTGATCTTTCTAAATTGCAAATCAATATTCCAGTGGTCTGAGTCTGTCAATCTGTGGTGTCAATTAACCCCCTCTCCCCTACAACCCCCTTTTTTCAGGTGGGGGAGGGGGTCCTCACAGGTTGTGAACCTTGGTAGAAGGAGTCCATGGTTTTACCATGCCTTGTTATAACAAACATAACCAACAGTACACTTCCATACATGAATCACAGTCTCTGCTTGGGTTGAATATGTAAGTACTTAAGCAGAATAAGACAGTGATCAATGAACCATGACTGGCTGCTTGCGTCAGTGCTGGTAAACCATAGTCAACTAAGACACTATTCTACTTCCCAGTAGTGTCCTCGAAAACAGACACTAGTCTGGCCGAGCAAGTAGGGGATCGCAGTGGGAACCTGGTCTTAAAATACACGAAGCCGAAGGTGAATGTGTTGATCCCTGTATGGCGTATAGAAGCAACATAGCGCATCAAACGCCATTTTTTTAGGACAAATGCTGAAAATAAGACATCCTTTCATAAACGAATCACTATTTTATCTCAACCTATCTTCCGTTAATTAAGATTACCACAATCGGAAGATTATGTCACAGGGGAAAAAAAATTAAGTCAGGTCAAAAGTGTGAGATATTCATTCATTTGCATGTCCCTTGCGGAACATTGCCTCCCTAACAGCTCTCCTGTAGGCCTCTCGGTTGTGAGCAAGATGCCCTGCTGCTGATGCATCCATCTGCAGATCATCAACGATGTCTTGTAGCCATCTTCGCCTTGGTCTTCGTCTCTTTCGTTGCATCATTTTCTGCCTTATTTCGAAAACTTTCCATCACAAAGTCGCTGTCTGCGTTTGAGCATATGCATATTTTTAACGAAGAGAAAAAAAACCAATATCCCTAACTCAATCTTCGTGTATGGAATGTACAATGCGATTACCCAAACCAGACATACCGGCCGTTACTTGCTTCTTTATGAGAGCGTGTTGGACAAGGTCAGGGCATATAAGACCAAACCATGTGACACAAGCTTGGCATATACATCGCAGCAAGAAACAAAATTACCTGATTGATACACTGTGCTATAACTCGGTGCATCTTCTTTGTTATTCTTTAAGCGAAGCGCAGCGTCAAGTCATGAAAAATCCCAAGTTTACTGAATGAATCGGATGAAAACGCTTCCCTGTTTGTTTATTGAAATAAACTGTAACATTAGGGAGTTCTGATTGTTTAAATTGCTAAATATAGTTATTATGCAATATATCATTAAACTACTGCATAGATACAAATAAAATACTTTATTTCTGAATAATTCAAACTTTTTTCTTCGTTAACATGTTTTATTTTGAAATGCACTTATGTACTGTTGTGTTAAATGTAGAACAATAATGTATCCTTGGACCTTAACCCTTGTCAACAAATATGGCCGCCGCGTCTGCTGCAAGAAAGTTTCTTCAAAATTTGGTATTATTGTCATGAGCAAGCTTGGATACATATAAATCTGTGTTTATATGTCGCAGTATGCAATCATTTTACTTCGGTTAGCAAATATTTAATGTGACATTTTTAAGTATGAGTATTCTCTCTCGAGAGCGGTAATTATTTTAGCAGTAAAGAACAAGAGTGACTTGTACGTAAGTGACGGTACAAAGGGCTAGCGTTCAGAAGACTTGCTTTACCTCCTCGTGTTGCTCCTTTAATACAGGTCATTGTGCTTCTACAAACCGGCTAATGGATTAGAACTCAATCAGTGGTGTCCAGAAATCTCCTGGAAATCGAAGGTTCCCCACTGTTACACACCCATTGCACGAAATATGTTTTCAAATTATCATACCATCTGCTTTACTGAACAACCCCAGTTACAGATTCTACAACATTAGAATCAGACTGAACACAAATGAAGATTAGGAGATGGGGCGAATTGACCCAGCTTATCTGCAGTCTTGTCTCTTGGATAAATTTCACTGTTTTTTTGTAATTCATGTATGGAACCATAGAGCTTTAGTGGTTTCACTGGGCCAGTAATTATTTCTCAGTGTCTCGTAGTTGATGCAGTTTTGGAGGATATGTTCCACAGTTTGGGACACCTGGGCACATGTACAAAGATTATTAGTACCAACCTTAAACTTTGTATACATATGGCTTCGGAGTTGGCTGTGACTTGTTCCTTTCTGTTTAGCATGTGATAGTCATCATGTGGTAGTGTTTGTGGCTTCCTGTAGGTTTTTAATCATGCTTTTCTTCTGATTATAGGTGATTAGTATGTCTGGTTGCTCCATTTCAGTGTCCTCTTTGGCCAGACGGTCGGCTTTCTCATTGCCTGGTATCCCACAGTGGGAGAGAATCCACTGCAAGGTGACTTCGTGTTGTAAGCCAATTTTTGACAAGGCATCCTTAAGATCTGGTAGTTTGTTGCACTCAAGAACTTCTAGTACTTATCTTGCATCTGTGAGAATTACTATGGGGCATGTATCAGTTCTGTTTCTGTATGTTGAGCAATAGAGGGCTCACCTGGACAAGAGCAGAAAAAAAGGCAAAGAACAGGCATTTGTGGAAAATCCTTGCGGAAGCCCCATGTGCCCTGGGCACTTACAGTTCAGAGAGAGAGAGATGTATCAGTTCTGGAGTCTGATAGTTTTTGAACTGCAGCAATAATTGCCCTAACTTCTGCATCATAGTTGTTGCAGTATTTTCCAGTGGATATGGAAATCTTGTCAGTGGTGGTGTTTGGATATTCAATATGTGCTCCTGCCCCTCCATTCTTTATGGCACTGTGTATACACATCTGTATACACATGTCCAGGTATCACAAGGATATTTGTCATCTAGCACACTTAAATGTGGCTGTTGATCTTACAAGACTGCTTTGCATCTCACCATTCTGCACACCTTTTACTTCAGTCTGAATAGTTATTTGTGTATAATCTGCTTCTTTCCATGGTGTATGCTCTGGTACAGATGATAATGGAGCAACTACAGTTGGAAGGTCAGATATCAGCTTACGCATACGCTTGGCCTGATAAATGAAGCTACTTCTTTTAAGCCATCTTAGTGCCAAGTTATTGAATTCTCATTCAAGGGATGGCTTACAGAGCTGAGGAATTTCTCTCCCATGGTCACTCTACGTTCCTTTATCGCTTGAACACCAACTATTTTCTGCATTTCTACTGCTGGTGTGGACCTCATGGCACCTGTGATAATCCGTAGTGACTGATTTTGTATCTTGTCTAGATTATGCAGCGTAGTGTTTGATGCCGTGCACCAAGATGTTGAGCCATATTCTAAATGTGGTAGAATACTTTGCCGATATACATTCTTGAGGATTCTTTCACTAGCTCCCCATGTGGTTCCACTCAGTTTTCTTAATATGGCTAGTTTTCTTCTGACTTTTGCTCTGCACTGCTGATGTTTTGCTTCCAGGTCAGTTTTGAGTCAAGAGTCATTCCTAAGTAAGTGGGTTGGTTGTTCATCCTTAAAGATATTTCATTTACACAGATCTTACCCGCTTTCTGTTTAGATGAGAGAGTGAGCAGAATGGTACTTGATTTCACTGTGTTGATACTTACACACCATTTGTTTGTCCATGATGTCAAGATGTCTGCTGCTCTTTGGAGTCTCTGTGTAGCAACTGTCGTGTATTCATCTGTACACCACATGACCATATCATCTGCATACAGTGTTGCTTTGATTCCATAGGGAAGTTTCTTGACCAGGTCATTAATGAATACCAGTAATAGTGTCAGTGAAAGGACTCCTCCTTGTGGTACACTGTGTCGCAGCAGTACTTTCTGGCTTTTGTGTCCATCCATTACCACTCTAGCTCTTCTATTGACATAGTCTTTAGTAACTGCTCAGCAGACATGAAGGATCGTGACACCCAGAAAGAAACGAGGTCGTGACACAGAAATTCCGTAGCTTAGATTCAGTCTCTCTAGCAGGTATCAACTAGACAAACATACACACGGTTTCCTGCCATACTTTATCAAAGGCTTTCTTCAGGTCTATCCACACTGCTAGTACAAGGTTTTTCTCTTGAAATGCATCCTCAGTCTCTTGAGAGAGATAGGTCACTTCTGTACTGTAGTACTGCCTAAATCCTGCTTGTTGTGGAATGAGGTTTTCACTTTCTAGGTACCATTTTAGCCCCAGGTCAATGATGTGTTCCATCGTTTTGCATAGGCAGTTAGTGAGACTGATTGACCTGTAGTTGGAGGCCGTATCACTGTTTTTCCCTGGAGTTAGCAGTGGTACCATGCTTGCTTCCTTCCAGATTTGAGGTAACTTACCTGTACTCCAGCACATATTGAAAATATCCAACAACTTTCCCATTTCTGCCATTCCCAGGTTCTTGATCATTTCATTGGACCATCTGGTCCTGGTGATTTCCTTGGTTTCAGTTTACTGACTGCTAGGTCTAACTCACTGCATGTGACTGGTGCATCCATGACCTCCACTTTTCTGCCTTGTTCCTCTTCTTTCTATGGGTCAGTGCCCACTGTACGCTCTTTCTCTGGATGGATATCAATGTTGCAGTCTTATGCAAGCAAAGTGGTCTGCTACCTGCTTACCTGTAAGAGTTTTCCCATCCTCTATTAGTGAAGTCTTTATACTTCTTCCAGTGCTCTCATCGTTTAACTGTTTGATTAGTTTCCAGTTTTCTTCCATCCTTTTCAAAGTTTAGGGACTCTGTTTTCTCTCTCCAACTTTCCTGTCTGGCATGCAGCTTGACTCTCTGAAATTTGGCCTTAGCATGTTGGTAATTGTTGTGGTGTTCTTGGCATAGTCTATTTTCTGCTTGCTTTTGAACTGTTTCCATGTCATCATGGAGTTTTCCCAGCTCACTAGACCAGTATGGTTTATAGTCCCTACGAGCTCCTCTGGGAATGGTTTCACGGGTGGCCTGAAGAATATAAGCATTGAATTCCTTCACTATGCTGTTAATATCCTTACCTTCTATGGACAGCTGTCCCACCAGGATACCTGTACGATGTCTGTACATTGTCCACTTTGCTTTTTTTTATTAGTTCCATCTGGGGAGAAGGCTATTGGTGTTAAGGAGTTCATTTTCTATTGTCAGGAAGACTGGTCGATGGTCGCTACCTCCAAGTTGTTTTCCAACTTCACGTATAATGTTCACTTCAGGTTTGGAGAGTGGAATGCCAGATCTGGTGTTGAGGTTGTGTGCCAAGCCCTTGAGTAAAATGTTGGGGGATCCATTGGCTAGTTGATCAGGAGAAGTCCATTATCATCCTGCCAGCTCTCAATTTCCTCTCCTCTCTTGTCTATGTGGTCATAGCCCCAGCTCTGAGAATGGCTGTTAAAATCACCACAGACCATCAGTCTCTCTTTGTGTGGGATTGTTTCTAAAGCAAGTGGGCGGTCATTAGGACAGTAAAAGTTAAGGAAGTGGAAATCTGTATTACTGGTTTTTAGATGGATCATCTGGTATTCAGCTCCTTCCATGTACACTCCCACCTGACATGTGCTGATGTTATTCTTAACAAGTGTGAGTACTCCTCCTTTTCTTCTGTCCTGTCGGTCTGATCTAAAACACTGGTAGCCTCTGATTTTAAAGGCAGTTCTTTGGTTAGATGTCTCTCCTGTATGCAGCATATACTTACCTGCTCTGCAAAGAGTATGTTCTCTAGTTCCATCTTTTTTGCTATAGCCATCTTTAACACTGCTGACACTCTCAACATTCCACTGCATTATTTTAATGGGTACCTTCGACTTCAACACCTTTCCTTGCTAGGGCAGACTGTGGTCTTGCTCAGACTGCCATGAAGACAGTGGTGTAGGCTGGCCTGGCAAAAACTTTGTTTTCCAGCCTTTGGTGGCTGTACTTAAGTCCCTTCTCCATGTCAGACAGTTTTGAGACAGTTCCACAGAGACACTCTGACTTTGGGATGAGGGATCCGATGAGTGCTTCAACAATATCCATTCCCCACCACCTATAGTCTGCTGGCTCTTTTTTGTTTACATCATTCTGATAGCCACTGTTGTAAAGACCCATAGGCTTGTCACATCCTTGATTCATTGGTTTCGCATCAGACTTTCCTCATCCCCGCCAGCAATCTCCATGTTCCCATCCGTCCACCAACCTGACATTACATTTTACAAAAATAACAATTACAATTAGTGTTGAATGCTACAAGTTTCTTGGCTATAAAAGTAGGTCATAGTTTTTAAGCAAACAGATCTGTTACCTGTCTCACAAAGACTATGTTAAGATAAGTGTGTTCTTAACACAGTTTTTCCCAGGGGGTTCTTGATGGTGATACAGAGTACGTGCACTGTGGCAAGATGCTCCTTTATAGGAGGGGATCAAAAAGCAATAATGACAGCCCTTTAACTTTTTAGCTTGCACAAAACATCATATAAACATTTTCACAATTGTTTTTTTCTTTAAAAGGATTTTTTTTTTTATATATTGCAATAAAAGATGATTGATTTGAAAGAATTTGCAAAACAAACAGCATGAATTACTAGCTTAATATGAAATAAATATGTCAGGAATATGGAAATGAATACAAGGGGAGGGCTGAAAAGTTATCGGCCTGACCCACATCCCAAAATCAGAGCCTGATTTTGTCACTGTACCTGGAAAAAGTGTTATTTTATAAAGTGACAATTTGCAAGATCATAGTGCTAATTTTTTTTTTCATCGTATCAGTGGCAGAACCAAGCTAGTGAAAGATGCGGAATTTTCAGGTGTGGAGCTCTGGGTTGTCACAAAGTTCCTGTGTCTGTAGAGGAAAACTTCAAAGGAAATCCATGAGTGCTTGCTGCAGACATTGAGTGACCATTATATGTCGGGTGTCAATAATTAAACATCATTTTCATCATTGTTGCACCTGACAAGCCACAAAAACATAAGAATATAAGTGTTTAATTAGCTTGGGAGTAATGTTCCTTGTGTTATTTCTCAGGTGTTTAAACCAGTTTCATTAATGAACTCTTTCTATAGTCCTCAGAGCTGTAAAATTTTTTTTAATTACTTTTTTTTTTATGACAAAGATTTGGTGAGGGTCAGATCTCAGGCTGTCTAGCAGGGCCATAAAGTCAGTATAACAAACCATCATCTCTGACTGTGACTCCTGTTTGCTTTCCATCTGACAGTTGACTCCTTCTTTTCTTCCATCTGACATTTGACTCCTTCTTTCCTTCCATCTGACAGTTGACTCCTTCTTTCCTTCCATCTGACAGGTGACTCCTTCTTTCCTTCCATCTAACAAGTGACTCCTTCTTTCCTTCCATCTAACAGGTGACTCCTTCTTTCCTTTCATCTGACAGGTGACTCCTTCTTTCCATCTATCTGACAGGTGACTCCTTCATAAACGATGCATTTCTGCCAGTTCTGACTCTATAAAGTAAGGTAAAGGTATCCCAGTAATGCTATGGAAGCACCTAGGGGATATGGTGTTAATGTCCAAATTTCCCTTGACCTATCAACACACTAAAGGGTGATGTTGTCAGCATCACACCTGGCTGCCTTTCCTTCTCCAACTCCAGGAAAAACTGGGTGCCTATTACTACAGTGGGTGACTGGGGTGTCTCTAACTGGATTTGAACCATCAGCCTAGTGTACTGACCATTTCATCAGCCAGGCATCCTAATTCTGACTCGGACACCACCAAAAATAGCTGTTGATTGCAGTCCTTCCTTTTAATGTTTATGGTGCAGAAATTATTTAATTCACAACTTTTCAGCAGGCACACTTTACAAGACAACTATGGACAAGTCCAAGATGTACGGCCCAGGATCGTGCCAAATACTTTCCTCCAAAGACCTCACTAATGTTACCTCATGGAACTTTTGATGGCAAGCTTGCATTTATTACTGGGGGTGCAACAGGACTGGGGAAGGGACTGGCCTTGAACTTATCACACCTGGGTGCCAAAGTAGTCATTGCCAGCAGGTGAGAATCCAGTGTCACTGAAGATCCTATATCAAGGCCCAGTAATTCATGGCAGCAGAGATTATGAAAGCATGATACGTTATTTCAGCTGGTCAGCCCATAAGGTTGGCAAGCCAAAGCTGACCAAGACCCTGTCATACTTCTCAGTTGGAACCCCATAGCAGGCCTAGCTTGGCTAACAGGGCAGATGTTGCCATAGTCCCCTTGGCAGAGGAGTCTGCTAAAGAAGCAGTTACACATCCACTGCTCTTTTCAGCTCTCATCAGGGAGTGAAGAAAGTTGCCCTGCAGCCCACTTCCGAGTTGGCATGATGTCTCAATATCTTCACCACATTGGCTGCAGAGAACACCAGATCATATTTCCGGGGAGATAGAAGAAGAAGAACCCTGGTCAGAACCGAGTTTGATGTCTTCTCATAGGTGGCGGAGCTTGCTGAAAAGCCTGCATCTCAGAGATGCATGACACTGCCCACTCTTTATCTGTTTATTTAAAATGCAACAGGGTCTTCTCAATACAAGGCAGCAGTTCTCAAGCAGTGACATGCAAGGATTGAAATATCAGGTCATGTTTTCTGAATCGGGAGCTGGACATAAGGTTAACATCTACACCCAGCAACCCACCTAGAGGTCACTCTAGATGGGGAAAACATATTTTATTGAAACTCATCAAAGTAAGAATCATGCCAAAGGTCTGTCAAATGGGACACAATAGGACAAAGAAAAAAAGAGGTCAATCATGTGAAGCTGTAAAGAGAACGCTGTTGAGAGAGGCTAAATTAGTATGCATGATCTCTTGACAAGGTTGTAAAACTCGCAGAAAACAGAAAAACATGGTGAACTACAGTGCGAGCCCTGTGTGATGTTTAATGGCAGGGGAAGGATGTATAAGTGGAGAAGTACAGGAGGATTGGGACAAATTATCATTGGCCTGTAGAGTTCCGTGACAAAAACAAGTATGAAAAGCCCTGGCATAAGCTTCCAACTATTCAACAGCTTGTTTTTTGCACTTACAGAGAAGAGGGAGATATCATTAAATAACAAACCAGTCCTTCATATTACCTGTTGGTCAAAGTCTCTGTTTATTTTATTAAAGTAATTACTAAAAAATGTTATTTCATATGCACATTTTTCAGTATAAAATCTGCAGAAATACTTTTTTTTTGTTTATGAAATTTTACAGGAGCGCAGAAAGACTGAAGGAGACCACAGAAGAAATATCGAGAATGACAGGAAATGAGGTCTGACCTGATTGTATTGTTAAATCAGTTGCAATGAGCAACACTTAAATTTTGAATTTAATGTTTGGGTTTTTTGTTTTTTTTTTTCAAAATGGTTTTTTAAAATGTTATATATTGTGTTGTGTCTTTGACAGACTGACATCAGCATTTGTACATTATATACAGGATACACATGTAGTAAATGTATAATTTTTAATAAGAGAGGAAAGGGTGTTTGTTAATGGCAAAAGTCAGCTACACTGAATGTAACCTTTCAGTCAATCATTTGCATGTCTCTTGTGAAACTTTGCCTCCCTAACAGCACTCCTGTAGGCCTCTTGGTTGTAAGCAAGATGTCCTGCTACTGATGCATCCATTTGCAGATCATCAGTGATGTCTTGCAGCCATCTTCGCCTTGGTCTTCCTCTCTTTCTATTTCCCATTATGTACCCTTCCACAGCAGTTTTCTCTAAATACTCATAACGTTTAATATGTCCAAAATATAACTTTGGAGGGGAATTTGTTTACTATTTTTATTGTTTTTTAATGTAAAAAAAAAGTTTTCATACAATACACAGTATTATACAGTATAAAATTAATAAGTTAAATAACATGATATTT
This sequence comes from Achatina immaculata, assembly GCA_009760885.1. Lineage (NCBI taxonomy): Eukaryota > Metazoa > Mollusca > Gastropoda > Stylommatophora > Achatinidae > Lissachatina > Lissachatina immaculata. The sequence continues at coordinate 18,773,724 of CM019709.1, read as the reverse complement.
ACTAACCTTTTTAATGGAATTTTAACAATTCAAGAACAACGCAGAGAAAAGACAAATGAGCAAACAGCCTGTCTCATGGGCGATCAGAAAAAGAAGATGGACATATGTCAATCATGTGCTGAGAAGAAACAACCAGAGAATCCCAAAACAAGCTGTCAAGTGGAACACAGCAGGCCGAAGAAAAAGAGGTTGACCACGTGAAACTAAAGAGGGGAACACAAAAAGCCGAAGAAAAAGATGTCGACCGCACGAAACTCTAAAGAGGACATTGTTAAGAGAGTCCAGTTTAGTGGGAATAACATCCCTTGATGAGGTTGAAAAGCTCGCCGAAAACAGGAAATTTTGGCAAACTACCATGCAAGCCTAGTTTAATGCCGCTGGAAGGATGTAAGATGTTAGAAGTTAGAGGATATTATCTCATAAACACACTGATAGCAGTACAGTGGTCTTTATTCAGTATCTGAAGAGAAGAAGTGGAGAGGAATCTTCAGCTTCAGATTCTTCTCCTGAGATGCCCTGTTCTGATTCCTCAATTAGCTCTGATTTCTTTGCCACATTTTAAATTCATACTTTGTTTACAACCTGACCAAATGATAGATTGAGGCACACTGATGCCAAAACAAAGCCAGTTTTCCCCCAGCACTACCCAAAAACAAATTCAATGTGAAGTGCACATAGTGCTGCATTTGAGATATTTAAATTTATTTTTTTTTTAATTGTCTAGTTCATTAAATCTGAAATCTGTTATATCAGAGTCGATTAAATTGAGAATTTACTGGATGTATATGTGCATTGTTTTGTTTTTTTTTTATATAAAAAGTGATTGACTTCTTTATTTTTAATATGAAAAAATGGGTGATTTCAAAATGAAAAGTGATTTGCCAGCCTATGAGGCTTTTCCACCGACATTTTTTTGTGAAAAAACTAGTTTCAGCATAATTTGTCATATATTCATCTAAAAAAAAAAAAGACTGGAGTAACTTCCAGGGAATTTGTACGTAATTTATGGCCCAAAGTGCTACTCTTTTGCCTTGTTGTCATGTTACTTTCGTGCTAGAACAAGGGGGTGAAAATGCTGTCCATTTTGGCACTCACCATGGAAGACCATAGCTGACCAAGACCCTGTACCACCTCTCTGTTTGTTACTCCCACCAGCAGGGGTGGCCATAGTCCCAGTGGTGGTGGATCTGCTAAAGAAGTATTTCTCACTTCCTGCTGTACTCATGGACTGAAAAAAGTAGCTGTCATAACCCACTCCCAAGCTGACATGATGCTGTTCCTCAACATCTTCACTGTGTTGGCTACAAAGAACATCAGCTTTCAGTTCCAAGGAGAAAAAGAAGAAGATTTGGTCACACTGAACTTGAATGCAGTGTTACAGCAATAAGTACATTTCTTTTGTTTCTTTTGCATAATGGGTTGGTAGCAGAATAAACCATTGAACTCTCAATGAAGACAGCCTATGGAAATGAATATGCTCTCATTCATTGTACAGTAAATGGGCAAGAATTATGTGTAGTATTTCTATAAATACAAACAAGCAGAAGTGTTAGAATTCTGCTTGAAATTTCATTGCCTGATAAACAGGCAAATGCTGTATTTTATCAATATAAAAACTTATTTTTAATATAAAAATCATGTTTTTTGGTCCTTTTGACCTCTGGTCGAAGATGGCGGACAGTACTAATGGCTGTCTGCGCCTTCTGTCTTAGTGCGTGAAAAATTGTGCTTATTTTCATCACAAATTCGAGTTCCCCTGTGAAACTGATGTGGATTACACCATGTTCTACTATTTTGTGTGTGATTCACATGACTTTCATGCAAGCAGCGGGATATTTTCTCTGGTAAGCGCTTGGACAGGGACATCTGGGTTAGTGCCTGCATTATCAGTAGCACTTGATCACCAGGCTGGTGAAGATGGAGTGTGTTAGCTTGCAGATGGTGCAGTCTGGGAAAATCAGGACACACACACGCAGCAAGAAACGGTCATGTTTTTTTTTATAAAGTTTTGATTTTTAATATAAAAAAGTTACTGATTTTTTAATATGAAAATTGATTGACTTTAAAAAAATGATGGTTGATTCTCAATATTGTCATAATTTTGTTTCTTTTTTATGAAAAATAAAGGTTTTTAACTTTCGTATGGACGTGCGTGATCCATCAGCAGTGAAGGCTGTATTTGATGAATTAGAATCCAGTCAAGGACTTCCGGACATTGTAGTCAACAATGCTGCTGGCAACTTTATTTCACCTTCAGAACGTTTGTCAGTTAATGCTTTTTTGACCGTGATAAATATAGTTCTCAATGGCACAGCCTTTGTAACACTGGATGTAGGCAAGAGACTGATTAAAGCAAAGAAAGGTTGGTTTTCCTGCATTTAATTTAGTCCACAGATATCCCTTTAACTGCACTCTCAAATCTTTTTTTGGCCAGCAATCATTTTAAAGATCTTTATGTACAAGCGTAACATCCCATGGAAGTTTGGTGTCTCTTCACTTGTTTTCATTCCAGGAGTAGATATGAGAAGCATGCTCCAGCAACTTGACTGCATTTTCATCCCAGCCCAGATGGCCAGAAAATGCAGCCATCCCCCTCCACCATGTCACCCGCCCCATAGTCTGGGAAACAAAATCTCAACTTCACACCCCTTTGCACCCTTCTGTCCCTTCCTTCCAGTCCTTTTTGAGTGCTTGTGAATCACATTTGCATTACAGTTCCAAGATCTTCATATAAGCATTTATAACTTTTGCATATCCACACTTTAGGACACAGCATCACACAAGCCACAGGGGAAGTAACCTCTTTTTTTCCATTCTTATTTGTTATATGTCATATATGTAAGTTAATCCTATATGTAAGTTTAGCCTTTCTCTTCCTTGTAGTCCTTTTTTTTTGTCATGTATGTTTTTGTTTGAATACAGTGAAATTTAATAAGACAGATGAGCAAACAATAACCTGTCTCATGGATGATGAGAAAAAGAAGATGGACACATGTAGGCCATGTGATGAGAAGAAGCAATCAGAGAATACCAAAACAAGCTATCAAGTGGACCACAACGGGCCGAAGAAAAAGAAGTTGACCACATGAAACTCTAAAGAGGACATTGTTAAGAGAAGTCAGTTTAGTGGGCATAAAATCCCTTGATGAGGTTGAAAGACTTGCCGAGAACAGAAAAACTTGCCAAACAACTATGTGAGCCCTATGTGACGTTAAACGGCACAGAAAGGATGTAAGATACCTCATTAATGAATAATGCTGTTATTACCAGTTTAAGTATAGTATATCCTGTTGCCTAGAGAATCGTACATAGAAAGATAAGACAAAACCTTGACCAGTTCTAGTTTGCAGACCCAGATAGCAGTGATAGTCTACTGATACCAAGTCTTCATGCTCAGTTAATAGTGTTACAATGTCTCCAATCAATCAGGTTAAATGCAGCGTGGTGTAGGTGATCATATCTCTCCACAATTCCCTGTCTTTAGACTTGATTATGAGATCCGCTGGTGACTTTCTTCCTGGCCACACTTGACACCCCATCCAGTAACTTCTCTCTGTGTCTTCCTCTGTCTTTTCTTCCCTCAGTTTTTTCTAGTTGCCACAGTGTGTTCCAGTTTTCCTCTTCTCAGAAAATGTCCTACAAATCTTGCTTGTCTGCCTCTGATCTTTGCTGTAATTTGCCTTTTAACTCCAGCCTCTCTTAAGACTTCTTCGTTGGTTTTCTTAGCTGTCCATGGTACCTTCAACATTCTTCTTATAAACCAGATTTCCATGGCCTCTATTTCTCACTGTACTCTCTTATTCATGGACATGCTTCACATCCATAGAACAAAATTGGCTCGATGTAACATTTAAGTACTCGGAATCTTGTTTCCATTGATATGGATCTGTTGCACAAGATGTTTTTCATTTTCTGGAATGCTGACTTGACCTAAGCACATCTGCTTTTTATTTCATTGTGACATTTCCCATCAGCTGTTGTAATTGTTCCTAAGTACTTGAATCTAACAATTTGTTTCAATTCTGTGCCATCGATGGTAATGCAACATTTTGGTGGTATTCTTTTCTTTGAGATGACCATCACTTCAGCCTTCTTTTTATTCAGGCTGAGACCTTTACTTTTACTTTCACGAACCACGATGTCCAGAAGAGCCTGTAGCTCCCCTTCATTTTTAGTAATCAGAACTGTGTCATCTGCATATCTTAAGTTGTTATGGTTGTACCTACCAGTTGATACTCCTGGCAAGCTCTCTGTATTTCTCATTATGTTTTTGCTGTACAAGGAGAAGATTGATTGATTGATTGATCTTTATTTCAAAAGGGTTAAGAATTGGGCACGCAGGCCCGTCTGACATTCTGCCCTTTATCATACATCTTTCACTCTATTCCAGACATTCTACAAATATGCTGTTCATATAACAAACATAACTAACATTGAAGCTGAGAGACATAAAATAAAATATAACATTTACGTTTTGCTCTTAAACATTCACTCAGTACAGAAGTAACTACATACATTATAAATGAGGTCAGGAGATGTGGATTGTCATGATTGTTCTTGGGAATGTACAGTGTTGGTTTCCCCTTACCTTCCACCGGTTTGTTTATGGTTTACTCCACTAGCTTTTGACTCTGGCCAGAGCCTACCCTACAAGGCAGCAGGGGGTTTGAAATCAGAGTTTTCCTTCTCCTAGATGAGCCACCAACCAAAACTAATGAGTCTCATCTACCCGAAGCGTCTGGTTTTCAGGCACCAAATACTCGCCTTTCATCCCTTCTCCTGTCAGTTTAAACAGTTCTGCCATGAGAAGGCCAGGAGCTGGACTTGGATTGTCAGAGGCTATTTGAGACGCAAGCCTTGGAGACATTTAATTGGAGTAGAGAGCTTATCCTCCACCCCACCTCCAGCTATTACAGTCCTTAGAACCATATGTCCTACCTTTAACTATTCCCAGTTGAAATATTAAGCCTCATGAACAGATATTTTTATTTCTAGAATTTTATGGAAAGTGTCTATAATACAAGTAAAACTCTGCCCCATGGGCAAAACTGCCACAAGAAAACCTATACAAAACTGAGAACTAAACTTATGAGTTTGAGATGTAGCATGGCCTGGCATTTTAATGCTGAAAAAAATCTTGCCTTCATGGTGCACTTGGCCAAACTGGTTCCTGTCCATCTCTCTAATGTTTTTCCACCCATCTATGTCATCATTGTCCTCTTGGTCTCTTCCCATCGGTCTTGCCCTCAGGTAGAGTCTTCAGTATAGTATTATGTCTTACTGCGCCCAAAGTATCGCAGCTGTCTTGTTCTTATGATTTTCAATATTTCTCTTTTATGAAAAATCCATCAGTGCTGTTTTTTTTAGGCCTTTCTCATTTTTTAGGGTGTTTTACAAGAAGATAGACCTAATGTCCTCCCAACAATGTAAAAATATCATTCTAAGTAATACGTCCATAATAGGTACCACATCGAACCATATCTCATTCAACAGATGTTTGTCAGATGGCCAGAGTTGCCCAAAAGTGGTGTTATTAAATGAGTACAGATAATAGCTAGCTGTCAGTCACTTGCTTGCCCAGAACACAGAACAGATGACCAAAAGGCACGTTGCTCATATGTAATCATTATTTTCCAGGTGCAGTGTTCTTGGCGGTGTCTGCGGACTACGCTGATTCTGGGTCAGGGTATGTTATGCACAGCGCCTGCGCCAAGGCAGGCGTGGAGGCCTTGACGAAGTCACTTGCTTCAGAATGGGCTCGTTATGGAATGCGATTTAATGCGATCTCTCCAGGACCTGTGGAAACGAAGGTGAATCATCAGTGATGTCCTGATGTCATAGCAAGAAGATTGCAAATGCATACCACAGATTACTGTGTATATATTCCCCCACTGCTTTTTTTATTAGAGCAGTGGTTGCTAGAGTTGGGGGAAATCCTTTAGGTTTTTGTAAATATTCATGGAAACAGTTCCTGGAAGTCATTCCTTGGGTTATTCACATGACTGCTGAGTACAGTAAACCTTCTAGGAAAGGAGTCCTTTATATCAGATACAAACTTGTGAGTAGGAGGGGTATATTTTACTGTGTTTAAAATTATTTCTTAATGTTAAAAAAAAAGCTTATATGCAACATGTATTACTGTACAGCATAAAATTACTCCATTATAGTAAAAAAAATATCTAGTATTTTCTCGCCTTTTTTGACAGAGTAGTTGAAGAGTCTTTCAACACAAGCATAGTGGTAGTAGTACAGTAGTATATATTCAGTATCTGAAGGTAGAGATGTAGGAGAATCTTCAGATTCTTCTCAGATGTTTAGAAATTGAAGACACTGGTGCCATCTTGTTTGTAGATGGTTATGATGTAATGGAGACACTGGTGTGATCTTGTTTGTTTGTAGATTGTTGTGATGTAATGGAGACATTGGCATGGTCTGCTTGCTCATACAGGTTTGATGTAAAAGCAGTTGGATGTGAAATAGGAGTGAATGCTGGTTAAGTTTGCTTAAGAAAGTGTCCAGTTTTAGTTGTATGCCACTCTGACCTTGTACCTCAGTTATGATTTCTCTGAACTGTCAGAAATGTTCATCGTGAAAGACAATTTCAGAGTCAGAAGATGTCTCTGTGTAGTGGATGGTGGGTCTATGATTCACAACAGTGGATGGTGGGTCCATATTACACAACAGTGGATGGTGGATCCATGATACACAACAGTGGATGGTGGATCCATGATTCACAACAGTGGATGGTGGGTCTATGATTTACAACAGTGGATGGTGGGTCTATGATTCACAACAGAGTTCCTCCTGTAGACCCAGCAGTAAAAAAATAGTTATCCTGGTACACTTACATTCTTATATCCTTCCCGTGCCATGAAGGGAAGATAGGAAGTCAGTGAGCAAGGGATTTTTGCCCATATCAGTACTAGGTAATGCTCATATCGGTACTAGGTAATGCTCATATCGGTACTAGGTAATGCTCATATCAGTACTAGGTAATCCTCATATCAGTACTAGGTAATCCTCATATCAGTACTAGGTAATGCTCATATCAGTACTAGGTAATCCTCATATCAGTACTAGGTAATCCTCATATCAGTACTAGGTAATGCTCATATCAGTACTAGGTAATGCTCATATCATTACTAGGTAATGCTCATATCAGTACTAGGTAATGCTCATATCAGTACTAGGTAATCAAACAAAATGAGAAGAGTATAGGTTTGAAGGCTTTATGTGAAAGTTGAAGGGAGCACTATAGTTATAGCGCTTAAGAATGAACGGTTCCTCTCTTTGAGAATTATTGTGATTTTTTTAGAAGTAATGTGAATGGAGGTATATGGTATTCACATTCAGTAAAATCTAGAAGCCCCCATTGTGGCACACTATGTACCAAGCATCCATTGTTCTAGTAAGTCAGTGGGATTAGAATTCGCTACTTTCCATACAGGAAATGATCATTGTCAGATCTACAGTTCCTACCATTGAAGAACCTGTGGTATTGAATGGAAGGAGCTCCTGAAACTCTTCTTAATTTCCTAAAGGAACTTCAGAGTTTAGCTTCTCAGCAGGCTCCACTACCACTGTTGGGAATTGTGCATTCCTTACCTCACTGGCCAAGCTTTAGCCGGTTTCCAGAAGCACTGTGTGTGGTAAGATAAAGCCTGATTGGGGCTGTGTTGCACTGGCTCTGGTTACGCCAGTGGGAAGAGCTTGGTTATCTACGTCTCCTCATGTGCAGTGATGCTAGTTCTTTACCTTTACCTTTGGGATCTCTTATCAGGAGCCATGTGCCCCACCACTCTCCTAGAGATCTGGTCTGAATTTCTAAGGGACATGACCCTAAGATGATAAATGATGTTTATCCGTAGCAATGAAACAGAAGGAAACTGAAAAAAAAAAAAAAAAAATTTTAAAGCTAAGAATATCAAGAATAGACAGAAAAAAAAATTGTTGAGAAACCCAGCTTTAAAATAAAACAGTTCAAATCTCAGTTTAACCTTTGTTATTCAGTGGAGCGACACATTTTCAGGGGGCATTCAGTCGTTTGGATCCAACTGGCCAGTTCATGGATAAGTTGAAAGAAAAGATTCCCGTTGGCAGAATTGGAGAAGTGGAAGAATTTGCCAACCTCGCTGCTTATTTGGTCAGCGATTACTCCAGCTGGATTAATGGCCAGGTAAGGGGGATGTAATTCTTACTAGATTTTGGTTATCTTCCTGTGATCCCACCTCGAGCTTGTGCTAAGTGATACCCACAGAAAAGCATGTAAAAGCCACAATGTGAAGGTCAGTGCTGAAAAAAAAAGTCATGACCATAGCAAGAGAAGAAATCCAAAGATCTTTATAGACAACCAGCCCTTGAAACAAGTGAAACATTTCAAATACCTAGGTAGCTTAATATCATCCCCATGGACTCTCTTCTTCTTCTTCGTTCGCATTTGTTTGTCTATATCTGCAGTCCTGTCTCTTGGACAAATTTCACTGTTTTTTGCACTTCATATATAGAACCATAGAGCTTATCTTCTTTAGTGGTTTCACTGGGCCAGTAATTATTTCTCAGTGTCTCATAGTTGGTGCAGTTCTGGAGGATATGTTCCACAGTTTGGGGCACCTGGGCACATGTACATAGATTAGTAGTGCCAACCTTAAACTTTGTATACATATGACTTCGGAGTTGGCTGTGTCCTGTTCGGAGACAGAAGATGGTGACTTGTTCCTTTCTGTTTAGCATGTGATAGTCATCATGTGGTGGTGTTTGTGGCTTCCTGTAGGTTTTTATCATGCTTTTCTTCTGATTATATGTGACTGGTATGTCTGGTTGCTCCATTTCAGTGCCCTCTTTGGCCAGATGGTCAGCTTTGTCATTGCCTGGTATCCCACAGTGGGAGGGAATCCACTGCAAAGTGACTCTGTGTTGTAAGCCAATTTTTGACAAGGCATCCTTAAGGTCTGGTAGTTTGTTGCACTGAAGAGCTTCCAGTACTGATCTTGCATCTGTGAGAATTACTATGGGGCACGTATCAATTCTGGAGTCGGATAGTTTTTCAACTGCAGCAATAATTGCCCTAACTTCTGCGTCATAGTTGTTGCAGTATTTTCCAGTGGGTATGGAAATCTTGTCAGTGGTGTTGTTTGGATATTCAATATATGCTCCTGCCCCTCCATTCTTTATGGCATTATGTGCAGATCCATCTGTATACACACGTATCCAGGTGTCACATGGATATTTATCATCTAGAACACTAAGTGTGGCTGTCGATCTTACAAAATTACTCTGCATCTCACCATTCTACACACCTTTCACTTCAGTCTGAATAGTTATTTGTGTATAATCTGCTTTTTTCCATGGTGTATGCTCTGGTACAGATGATAATGGAGCGACTACAGTTGAAAGGTCAGGTATCAGCTTACACATACGCTTGGCCTGGTGAATGAAGCTGCTTCTTTTAAGCCGTCTTAATGCTAAGTTATTGAATCTCTCCTTCAGGGGATGGCTTACAGAGCTGAGGAATTTCTCTCCCATGGTCATGACCTTTGTGTCTCTACATTCCTTTAGCGGTTGAACACCAACTATTTTCTGCATTTCTACTATTGGTGTGGACCTCATGGCACCTGTGATAATCCGTAGTGACTGATTTTGAACCTCGTCTAGATTATGCAGCGTAGTGCACCAAGATGTTGAGCCATATTCTAAATGTGGTAGAATACTTTGCTGATATACATTCTTGAGGATTCTTTCACTAGCTCCCCATGTGGTTCCACTCAATTTTCTTAATATAGCTAGTTTTCTTCTGGCTTTTGCTTCTGCACTGTTGATGTGTTGCTTCCAGGTCAGTTTTGATCCCCATGTACAACTGACGCTGAGATTGAGAACAGATGCAATAATACAGACCAAGTCATTGGGCAGATCACTCCTTTACTGAAAAACAAATACATCACAACTGAAGCAAAAAGAGCACTGTACAACACAATTTTCCCTTCACCTCTAAGCTATCAATGTCAAACATGGACACTAACAGCCAAAAACAAGAGGGGAAAATCATGATGACAGAAATGAGATGTTTAAGAATACTAAATGTGACAAGAAGAGACCAAATAAGAAATGACACCATCAGGGCAAAGATTAGAGTAACACCAGTGTTACATTACATCCAGAAACAGTAAGGTTTGGCCATGTTACACTGTTACCGTCAGGTAGTATGCCACAAAAAGCATACACACTAAGATTTATAGGAAACAGAAAGAGATCGCCCATGCAAAAGTTGGAGGGAGGAAATTACAGAAGCCTTCACGCAATTCCGCTTCAGTGACCCACCAGGAATATAGGCCATAGCCCCCTGATGCGCCGAGCCTCCATCCAAAATGAGATCTATCTCGAGGATCACAGGAGTAAATTCAGTAGCAGCATAGGGCGATCTTGGTGATAGAAGCATACGAAGAAGAAGAAGACAGAAGCCTTAAACAATTTTGCATATGAGGCAAATTGCCGAGCTCTGTCAAGATGTCAATTTGTAGCCTCAACACAACAGAAAAATAGATGAGGAAGGAAACAAGACAAAGAAACCTTTTAATTCAAACTGCTGAACAATGCCTTTGACATGTGCATGTTTTTTTGTTATAAAAAATTGCATCCAGGTTTTACTGCGAAATGATACACTGCCTATTTTTAGCATTGACAGCAGATTAAAATTACAGACTACGGAACAAAATTATATCAGTGTAAGTGCTTTGTTTTTTTCATTTTCTAAAAAGCTGTTTAGATGGCTTATGATAATTAACCCCTGGTGTTATGTTTCCAGCAGAAAAACCTAGCCAAAAGTGTTGTGGCACCAAATGCAAGCTTTGCTATACCTTTAATGATTCGAATCTGCCGAATTTGAATCACTTTAACATTTCATTTTCTTGCCTGATGACCAGTTCACATTGTCATCATCTCAGAATTAAAACAGTTGTTTGTTTCAGTTTGCTCTGAAACAAGCTTGACAGCTTTCTGTTTATACACCATGATGTTTTGTGACTGTAGGCTCCACCCACTTATGAATAGATCATCCAGGTGGCAACACAGAGGGGCCCAATCAGTTTTATTGCTTAATTTTGTGTATAAGGTCAAACAAGTTTTGAATGGAACAGTCTCGGCTGTAACCATTTTTATATAGAATTTTTCGCCCAAGTGTCGCGTGGGTATGACATGAAGGAGGTTAAAAAGTTAAATGGTCGGATTCAGATTAGATGAGACCAAGATAATGTTCTTGAATCCACAACTGCAAAATCTAGAAGCCAACCCCACCACGATCCCTGCCCTGCTGTCAGGTTGAAGCCACAAAACAGTTTCTGGTTTGACAAGAAGTGTCTGGGATGACACATGTTTCTGCTATTTCAACATAGTCATCTCCGCTATCTTTCCATCATAACTCACATTTGCTGTGTAGTGACTGTTTTAAATACAACCAGGCATATTTTGTCTTCTAATGATACCAGTATCTGTTATGCTTGGAAGTGGTATCATCACTTTTGACAATATTTTATTGTATTTTTGTGCATCACCTTTCATGCTTCTGTTTTTGACATCCTGTCACTGACATGTCACTGCTTCCCGTCTTTTCACCTTCTTACATCTTACATCCTTCCCATGCCGCTAAATGTCACAAAGGGCCCCCATGGTAGTTTGCCAAGATTTCCTGTCTTCTGCGAGTTTTTCAATCTCATCAAGGGATGTTATACCCACTGAACTGGCCTCTTTTAACAGTGTCCTCTTTAGAGTTTCACATGGTCGACCTCTTTTTCTTTGGCCTGTTGTGTTACACTTGATAGCTTGTTTGGGGATCCTCTGATTGGTCCTTCTCATCACATGGTCTGCATATGCTCATCTTCTTTTTCTGATCACCCATGAGACAGTGGTAAGTCTTTTCACCTTAGGTTGCAGAATTTAAGAAGCATGCTGCCACCTATCATGTTGAATTTTAAAACACTGAATCACAACTTTTTCACACTGTTCTCAGTCACTTGTCATACTGTCTGTGCTTTCTCCACATCCCTTCTTTCTCAAACTTAGCAGAGTCTCTATTATAAACTTACCTGAGTCTTCTGTATAAACTTAGTTGAGTCTGCTGTATAAACTTAGCCAAGTCTGCTATATGAACTAAGCCAAGCCTTCTATATAAACTTAGCCGAGTCTGCTTTATAAACTAAGCCAAGTCTGTTATATAAACTAAACTGAGTCTGCTATATAAACAAAATCAAATCTGCTATATAAACTAAGCCAAGTCTGCTATATAAACTAAACTGAGTCGGCTATATAAACTAAACTGAGTCTGCTATATAAACAAAACTGAGTCTGCTATATAAACAAAATCGAGTCTGCTATATAAACAAAATCGAGTCTGCTATATAAACTAAGCCAAGTCTGCTATTTTCAGGTAATCCGTCTCAATGGAGGAGAGTACCCATGTGCGGCAAGCCAGTTCACAGAACTGAAGCAGGTATCTAACGAACAATGGGATGCCCTGGAAGCCATGATAAAATCTGTCCGAGGATCATAATGTTTGGTTAAATGAAACACTGCAACAGTTATTTTGATAGATTCTTTGTGTAACATGAACATAGATGATTTTTGTCATGATGCCAGTATGCATTTTTTTAAAAAATTGTTAAAACAAGTTTTTTGGAAAGAAGGGTCTCCTCATTTCTTTGAAATCTGACATGACTGAAAGTGAGAGATTGTTCTATTCTTTTAATGTAATATCTGTTCTCTGTGAGGTTTGCTTAAATATAATGTGTGCTGACTGTATGCAGGTAAAATGTTATAATCATTGGTCATTTGGATGTTCTTATAACAAAGTCCATTGATGGCCCAATCTCTTACTTGGAAGATCTTGATGAGGTATATGAACTGTCTGCGCTACTGTCAGATATGAGCAGGGGACAGAACTCTCTGCCTGTGGTCTGAGAAGCCTCATCTACATCGGTTGGGCTATTCTCATTGGACAGTGTTTTTTATTTTTGGCTTATGTCTGTGTCACTGATGTTAGTGTCGGATGTCTCGTTTATGCAGGGATGCAGACAAATGAAGAAGTTGGACATCTGCACAAAGAAGATAGAGACTATTTTAGAATTTGTTGTACAGGTTGCATGTTGTTGTTCAAGGCTTTGATAGATGTTTTTGTCATTCCAGACTTGACTTCTTTACAATGCTTCTTGAAAGTCTCAGAACACATATATTGTGTTGGTTGTGGTGGCGGCTTTCTTTTTTAATTCCCAGAGAATGTTTTTTTTTTTTTTTTGGTCAGAAAATGAGCTTTGTTTAGTAGATGTTGATCCCTTCAATCTCATTTAGGCTTGTTTAAGATCATCCTCACTGCCACTCTGGAAAAATTCTGTTAAGTGCTCCAGTCTTCTCCTTGGTATATCCTTTAATGTATAGACCTGATGAAACTGAAATGATGTGACAATTCCAGGAGAACCATAAGACAGAATGGTGTCTTGACTGGCTGTTATTTGCTGGCTTCTGGTAACTGAATTTCTCTTGAGCAAGTCGTACTTGCTCCTCTCTTATGTTTGTGTGACATACAAAGAATATCGTTGGGACAGACATTGAAAAGTTTTGTTTTTTTTTATGTTAGATATGTTAAAAGTAACAGTTAACAGTTAGAAGTAGTTAACTTCAATTTTTAAGATATCACATATCACTTGCACATCCTTGAAGTAATAATATCAGTCACATGCCTGGAATTAAAAGTATCACTTTCTTTTTGTAATATGGTAAAATAATACAGTGTCTAGTTGTCATTTTCATCAGTGGTAATTGCTATTGTGATAGAATTCTGTAAGGTAGAATGAAGATGCTAGATTGCTTAGTCAAAGGGACAGAATTTTAAAATATTGTAATCCCTCGTAAATTATATCCCCTTGGTCTGCACTTTCCATAACCCATGCTTGAAAAAAAAAAACATCAATAATTGTCAAACTAAGTCAGTTATGACATGTTAGCTTCATGAGACTTTGTGAGCTGTTTGTCTAGACTAGTTATATTTAGTTAATTAAATTTGGAGATGTTTTGACACTTTATTTACCCAAGGTCAGTAGACAGACAATTTCACAGGGGTCAGAGGTCTGGAAAAATAAATTTCGAGAAAGTTCAAGGTAAAATTGTAGCTCATATATAGGCATATGTTTGTTTTTTTGTTTTTTTTTAGAGGAATAGATAAAGAGAGACAGAGATGAGATTAGATCAAGAGGTCATTTTAGAATAGAAGTTGTTAAGTGAGTTTTAGGCATGCCTAAGTTTTGTTGCAGTAATATTTGTCCTTTTTTTTTAGGGCAAACTTTTTTGCCTAGTTTAGAATGTGCTTAGTTTTGTGGAAATATGATGTAGTGATTTCATCTTTTGGAAGATGTGTTGTTGTGCACGTTGCTTGAAAATTCTGAAATATTGTAAGTAGCAGTTTTTTTGTAGCACTCGTGATTGTAACAGTTATACTGGCCTGTTGTCAGATTCACTTCCCCATTGAAAGTGACTTCATTGACTTCATGCCCGGGAAGTTCTCTTGTAGGTTTTTCTGTTCTCTGCCATGTGCCAGCAGTTTTCAAGCCAGTTGGCTTCATCACATCACTCATCAGTTCAGCGCTCATTTTCTCCATCAGTAAACCTTATTAACGTTTAAATTTATCTAGAGTTCTGAGTTGTTGGAACTCTTTCTGTCAGTCTAGTTGAAGGAATGGGAGTCCAGGTCTTGATCTTTGAGACACTGGTGTTATTGTTGTACTAGTGGCAAGTCTGGAAATTGCTGTTGTGTTGCTATGGGAACACTGAAGTAACAAATCTTGCCTATTGATTAATAAGTAGCAGATAAATAAAATCGGTCAGGCAGACAACAACATCAGTGATATTATATCAAGCACAGTAGAGTTCCAATAACTTCTTTGATAGTTCTTACTATCAGTGGAGAATATTCCACTCTGATTATGGTCTTATGTACCAAGGAGACTCTCTAATGAAAGAGAGATAGATGGTTCTCATACATCTTCATCTGGTGCCCAGTTGGCACATGAGTAGTATGTCAAGAATTCTCCTTCACTACACCTACTTTCTGTTACTCCATTATCAGGTCTCATAACTGGTATTTCATCCCTAATTATGTATGTCCGTGTTTCCCAACCTTTTTCAGGTCATACCCCACCTCAGCACCCCAAAGATTTTTAATTCCCTCACAGCATAATAGTCTACTAAGTTCTGAAATGGTATGATATAAATATATTCTACTCTCTTTCTCTCTCCCCCCCCCCCCCTTTCCTCTTCCTCCTCCCCCCCCCCTCCCCCGCGCGCAAAATATTCAGATTGCCCCTCCCCCATGGGGTGCACACCCCATGTTGGGAAACTCTGATGTAAGCTGAAATATTTGTCAGCTGTGAATGTGTAACGTAGCCTTCCACATTTTAACTCCCAAGAGAAATCCAGCATTGCCCTCTAGTGTGAGAGTCCTGACCAGTTAATTCCAAGTTACTGGGTTTTGTTTTAAAATCATTAATCATTGTAGTTTGTTATTATTGTAGTTTATTGTATTTTAGCATTGCAACTTGTACACTATCCTAGATCAAGTTAATTTTCGTGAGGATTTAGTTAATACTGGCAGTCCCTGTGGATTCTTACTGGTGCAATGGAGTATGGATGGGATCAGAGGTATTCCAGCATAGATCGTTGAGTATGTGGTGATAAATGGACTGTATGAGCACAATTTTTTTTATGTCAGGCAGCCTGTAATTACTGGCTAGTGCCATATTAAATCTAAATTATTTACTATGTGTGGCCTGAGTGTTCTTTATTCATTCAATATAACTGTACTGAATCATTCATTCATTCATTTGCATGTCCG
The DNA here is from genome assembly GCA_009760885.1 of Achatina immaculata. Classification (NCBI taxonomy): domain Eukaryota; kingdom Metazoa; phylum Mollusca; class Gastropoda; order Stylommatophora; family Achatinidae; genus Lissachatina; species Lissachatina immaculata. Next base: position 18,757,856 of record CM019709.1, on the reverse strand, counting down.
TTGCGGAACTTTGCCTCCCTAACAGCACTCCTGTAGGCCTCTCGGTTGTGAGTACTGAATACATCCGTAAATTATATCTTGAGCATAATTTTGTCTGCAAGTCGAGGGTAACATATGTGTAGAGTAAAGATAGTCCTTTTCATTTCATTAGAGGCAGCCAAGGGATGCTGTGTTAGTGGTTGTATGTTTCGTGACCAGTTGGCACATCAGAGGGCAATGTGGTTAGAAAGATAGTCCTATCATTCCATTAGAGGCAGCCAGGGTATGCTGTGTTAGTGGCTGTATGTTCTGTGACCAGTTGGCACATCAGAGGGCAATGTGGTTAGAAAGATAGTCCTATCATTCCATTAGAGGCAGCCAGGGTATGCTGTGTTAGTGGCTGAATGTTTCATGACCAGTTGGCACATCAGAGGGCAATGTGGTTAGAAAGATAGTCCTATCATTCCATTAGAGGCAACCAGGGTATGCTGTGTTAGTGGCTGTATGTTTCATGACCAGTTGGCACATCAGAGGGCAATGTGGTTAGAAAGATAGTCCTATCATTCCATTAGAGGCAGCCAGGGTATGCTGTGTTAGTGGCTGTATGTTTCATGACCAGTTGGCACATCAGAGGGCAGTGTGGTTAGAAAGATAGTCCTATTATTCCATTAGAGGCAGCCAGGGTATGCTGTCTTAGTGACTGTATGTTTCATGACCGCCAGAGGGTAATGTAGTCAGCATTATGTCTGACCTTACACTTCCCCCAGCTCAGAGAGGAACCAGCTACCAGTTTCTTACACCTGATCTACACCGAGTGGGATTTGAACCACCAGTCTCATTGTGGAAGAATAGTATACTAACCTCTTCCCTACTCAGTGCCCCACCTCCTCCCAAGACCATCTTCACCGATAGTGCATGGCCTGCATTTTTGTGGGTCACCAAGGTTTTTTTTCCTGAAAGGGGGGGGGGGGGGGGGGGGGGGGCACGCCTATTTTTGTTAGTGATTAGTCCAGATGTTCACTTTTTTTCTTGATGAGTTAGAGGCTTGTCCCTTCCTTCCTCCCTAACTTATTCACTTACATATAATAATTATAAGTTATAATCTCCACAATCACAGTGAAAAGAATAAAAACTTGAAGAATTACATGTATGACAACCTGTAGTCTATCCCCGCGACTAAATCTCTTACATAAAATCAGTTGCAAACCCTTATTATTGATTAACATCTGCAAAGAAGCTATAGTAAAAATTCCGCCAAAAAGTTGCCTGACAGCACAAGTCCAGAAAAATGCCAATAAACTGGCAACACCCTTCAGAAAACGTGCCCAACTGATGGACCATGTATGAACTTCTTTTTGCTGATGACCAAGCATTTATAACCACATCAGAAAAAGACCCACAGCAGAATATGGGTAACTTGGACAAGGCATGTAAAAAAAAAAAAAACTTCAAAACCTGTGCTGAAAATAAACAGAAGTCATGGCCATTGCCAGAGAAGAAATCTGCCCCCCCCCCCCCCCCACAAAAAAAAAAAATCTTCCTGGACAATCAGCCTTTGAAATATGTGAAGCATTTCGAATGTCTGGGCAGCACAATATCATCCTCTGGGAAAATCAATGTCGAAATTGAAAACGGGTGCAATAAAGCAAATCAGGTCACTGGACAGTTGATACCCTTACTGAAAAACAAATACGTCACAACTGAAACAGTGTACGGTGCAATTTTCTTCCCAGCCCTACTCTATCAATGTCAATCATCGACGCTAACAGCCAATCATGACGACAGAAATGAGATGTTTACGGAGAACACTAAATGTAACGAGAAGAGAATAAATCAGAAATGAGGTCATCGGGGCAAATGTTGACTAACACCAGTATTACAATACGATCTGCTTCACACTTCCTCTCATCCTGAAACTTGTAACGACTCCATCCCATACTGCCATCTCTACCTTCTTCGCTGCCTGTGCTAAGATGACTTAGACTCTAAGGATCAATCCAACAAATTATTAGAATTTTTCGTTATCGCTGCTATCCACAGAAAGTCCTTCAGAAAGCATTCAACTGTAGCCAAAAATTGAGCCGCAAAAAGACGTTCAGACAAACAACAAAAAAAACCTGTGACTTCATCCAACAGAGTCAAAATAGTGTTTCCTTTTGATCAACATGGCCAGATGTTTAAGAAAGTTCTCTATCGCCATCTGCTGCTAATACAGCTCGACCAGGACACTTGCGACATCTGATCCACCCCTATTAGCCTACAAACAAAAACCAGTTAAGGGTATCCTCGTGCATACCCACCTGAAGCAGAATCCTGTTTTGTTGGTACCAGAAAATGCAACCGCACTCGCTGTGTTACTTCCCCTGTAGTCTGGGAGACGAAAACAATTATTTTTCCTAAAACTGTCATTACTCTCCATGTCGGATTCACATGCGAGTCCCGCAGCGTAATATATGCCATTGTGTGCAACAGGTGTAAGATAACATATATTGATAAAACTGGTCTTGTATTAGATGACTGGATGCAGAAACATCTGTATATCACCCAACATGCTTCTAAATTAGTCCCGAGTCATTTTAATGGCCTCAACCACAAAGGCAAATTTGATTTTCTGGTTGCATCCATAAAACAATGTCACTCTGGTGATATAAGCTGCTTATCGCTTGAGAACCGCCACATTCAGGAATATGGAACGTTAGAACTCCATTCTTGAACTCGAAATTCAGCTAAACTTAACGCAATTTTCTCCACAATTATATTCCCTCTGTACTAAATTCTACTCCTTCCTCACCCGTAACACATATTTCAGAAACTCATTGCTGCATCAAATTACTAACTCTCTACCCCAACCAGATTGACATATCACCCTTCTCCCGGCTGGGTTACTACTGTATCACTCTCTCTCTCTCTCTCTCTCTCTTTCTCTCTCTCTCCTTTCCACGATCCCCACTCCTTCGTTACTATCAATCTATCACACATTGCAAGTCTCCATTTGAACATTTTCAACACTCTACCACACGCACTCCTGGAACCATCTTCTTACAAGTCACAGCTAAGTGCTCCATTTATTTATTTATTTTTATGTTCCTATTTATTGTATAGCATTCATGTGAATTTATATCTTCTTTCTCTATTTCTTTCTCCTGTATGTTCTTGTATTATTAGGTGAAGCCGAAACGTCGCAAATGTGTGCTCATTAATTAATAAAGCTATTCCTACTTTTTTCTTAAACAGTTTTAACATTTTATCACAGCTTTACTGCAGTGGCTTCGTGTATAATTACATACTTAGTTTTGTATATACTTATACACTAACTATTCTAACTACACTAACTATATACACTGCATCTAGAAACAACATGTCAAATGATATGGCCAGACAGTATACAACAGAAAATATTCACACTAAGAACGGTAGTTAGAGGAAGACAGACCATGCATGAGATCTTACCTTACATCCTTCCCGCGCCGTTAAGCGTCACACAGGGCTCGCATGGTAATTCGCCAAATTTTCCTGTTTTCGACGAGCTTTTCAACCCCATCAAGGGATTTTATGCCTACTAATTTGGCCTCTCTTAACAAAGTTTCACGTGATCGACCTTATTTTCTTTGGCCTGTTGTGTTGCACTTGATAGCTGGTTTTTTTTTTTTGGATTCTCATTTCTTCTCATCACATGACTGATATATGTCCATCTCCTTTTTTCTGATCACAATGAGACAGGTTCACTCACCTGTCTTATCTCTGCATTGTTTTTGAATGCGTTCCACTTTATACCGACTATATCCTTAGGCATATGTTTTCAAAAGAGTCTAATGCAAGAGATGAAAGGAGAAAATCATCGAAGCCATATATATCCCGTTATATGATACAAATCACCGAGCTCTATCAAGAGGTCTATTTATCCTCTCAACACTAAAGGGTTTACAAGGAAGGTCGCTGCTTTCTCGTGAATTAGATTTCATATATTGACAGTATAGGGAGTTCTCTCATCATTGTTACAAATACTAATACTATTCCACTGCCTTTAACATGATATAAATTTGCTATTAATCACTACCAAAAAAAAAATGGTGTATAAATGCCACTTCCAGTCCAACATTATCATATCTCTCGCGATCCTACCTCAGAACCCCTCCCCTCCCCCTCCCCCCCCCCTTTTCCACCTCCACCCTCACCTTAATTTGGGTCAGCTAACTGAGGCTGGGAACCATGCACTAACGGGACCACAGGCAAGCCTGGCCCGTTTTAACAAGTTCTGAACCTGTTACTAATAGCACCAACAGAAGGGGCGAGACCGTTCTCGGTTCCCTTGCACTAAAATCAGTGCAGTCACGTTAGCACAGTAACCTTTGCCCCCAAAACATTTATGGAGTCAGAAACATTGGTCTGATTTCTGTACCCGTCCTAATACTGGGAGACAACTCGAAACATTGGTCTGATTTCTGTACCCGTCCTAATACTGGGAGACAACTCGAAACATTGGTCTGATTTCTGTACCCGTCCTAATACTGGGAGACAACTCGAAACATTGGTCTGATTCCTGTACCCGTCCTAACACTGAGAAACAACTGGCGAACTCTTGACAATAGAGTCAAAGAATGGACAATTATTTAATGTTCTCAACCTGAAATCCCCCTCGCTCAACAATTGTGAATTTTATACGCAACAATTGCGGAACTTTGTCTCCCTAACATCACTCCTATGGGCCTCTCGGTTGTGAGCAAGATGGCCTGCTGCTGATGCATCCATTTGCAGATTATCAACGATGTCTTGCAGCCATCTTCGCCTTGGTCTTCCTTTCTTTCTTTTTCCCATTATGTACCCTTCCAAGACTGTCTTCTCTAGAATATCATGAAGTTTAATGTGTCCAACATATTTAAGTTTTCTCTCTTTGATAACAATCTACAAAACTATAATAAGACGAGCTGTCGTGTATTACAACGTGGATTACAACAAAGACGAATAACAGATGCAGATCTTTGAGAAAAAGATCCTATGAAGAATCTTTGGGCCTATAAAGGATACCGACAGTGGAGAATGGAGAGTAGAAATAACACTGAACTGAACAGCTTATTTAAATCCCAACAAAGTATAAATGTCTTGAAACTGAACAGACTACGCTGGCTGGGGCATGTAGAAAGAATGGAAGAGAACAGACAAACGAAAATGCTGTATGCACAAGAGATGAGGGAAACAAGACTAAGGGGTAGACCAAGACAGAGATGGAAAGACAACATAGAAGAGGACATAAGAGAAATTGGTGTCACCAGCTGGAGAAAGAAGATTAGGAATGGAGGCGAACTTTATCTCCAGCAATGAGCTTTAATGGCTCGGAAAGCTAAAGAAGAACTTTTTCAGTTAAACGATGCTTTTATTTTTAGAATTCTGTCAGAAAAGTACATCTCTCTTTGTGTATATCCACATCTCAAGGTCTTATTTTCCCCCCTATGCTGTATATAATCCCAGGCCAAGCCGGCATTTATGAAAGATGAAAAACATACTATACAATAAAACTCTGTCGATGAATACCGGAAAGTGAGTTATTCAATATTACATCAACCTGTATTGTTATATGAATGTGAAGCGTGAAAAGTGCCAAAAGCACTCAGAATCTACTGGAAGCAGAGGGGGTGTGGTTAAGAAGAATTACGAGAATACCATTGGCAGCCAATAAAACAGACGAAGAGCTTCTAAGCGAGACTGGACAAAAGAGAGAGATTATGGCAAAATTCAGAACACGGAAGTCCAGATTTGTAGTAAATGTTATGAGACGAGCAAACTTGAACACCTAGTAACAACAAGAAAACTGGAGGGAAAAGGGGGCAGAGGAAGACACAGAGACAGGATACTTGAAGGACTAAAAGAGAGAGTAGTGCAGTCTATCACACATCGTATAGAAAGAGTAAATGATAGTTGTGGAAAATAATGACGACAAACGCCTGATTGGCATGGATTCAGAGAGAGGGAGAGAGAGAGAGAGTATATATATATATATATATATACATATATATATGTATATATATATATATATATAATCTATGCTCTTCTACACAATGGCTAAGCATTGATGACTAAACGTGATTAAGTGATTATTGGGAACATACAACTGAGAAGGAGAAAGAGGCAAAATGTCATGGCATTAATACTCCAGAAATGCCAAGTGGACATTGTAAGTCTTTGAGTGTCTTCTGTTTCTGTCTGGGTTCAACACTGACTGTGATAATTTAATATGTTAATGATAATATGAATTAATCATTTGTGTTTATCGCATGACGTCACAAAGAAGTTGTTTGGCAACAAGAAATCGGACCGGAAGAGCTAGAAATTGAATTTTAGTAAATTCAGCAAATTTACACATATAAAGATCCTAATTCATCTTAATTTATATTACTGATCTCATGACTATCTTTGTATACATATGTGGTCCAAAATACTGTACACTTTGTAAGGCCTCTAGGGTTAACGCCCTGTTGTGTTCTGATTATCGGTTGCCGCGTGCGATTCTAAAAATAATACAGTAAATATTAGCATCAGCCAATCACGTCAGCGTATTTGATAAAGCTGATCCGGGTATTTCGTGATCTGTGCGTGATCAACACTTTGTACGCGCCCCTTCGCGCCATATATGGAAGTTAACCTTATTATTATGTAGTAGTTTCCCCCCAGGGGTCATTCAGTAACCAATGAGACTGCAGCTTTGAAAATACGTAAACAAAGCGCTGACGCTTGTGCTGATGGTAGCTGGGTTTGATCAGCTGTTCTCTGTTAGTGTCACTAGTGTTTTCATCCTGCATTAAACTAAGGAAAATTTTCGACATTTGCCACTACTGCTGCCCCTTTTAATTCGAAATTTGTAATAATAAGAGTACATCTGCACAGGTAAGTCTCTGTTGGTATTCATCGATTTGGCAACATACAGATGAAGGGTATAACGTTACCTTCACTAATGCTCAGCGAACTCACACAATTTCACAATAAACACGTAACACCCACACCTTCTTAGCGTTCTGCTCGCAAATGATACTACATTTGAACTAAAAAACTTCAACTTACAGGCTCTAAGTGACGCTTTTTTTCTGTGTAGGAGGAAAATGGACCTTAAATATCATCATTTCCTGTAAGCTTAGGCAGTGCTATTTTTAGATGCAGCAAAACCAGCTCTTGCACCTCATGTAGAGCGTCTGTCGACATTAAATCAATAACTCATCAACTACCAGCAAACTGATGAGGCAGTGTGGGTGGTCATGGGAGATACGAAATGTAGCAAAATCGAAAGAGAAAAAAAAAGTCCCTGTGAATATTTGATCCTCAAGGACTCGACTCGGGGATTGCGGGTGTGGGGTAGGTTGGGAGGGGACACTACATAGGTGAACTGGAATTCTCACCTGTCTTAACAGGTATTGGCTATGCGTTTAGGTAACCCGAATATGAAACCATGCGAGGACAGTATTTGAGGCCAGAAAGTCAAGATGCATATAGAAGGCACAGTAAATATTTGTGCTGATCTTGGTGATTTAGTTCTGAATGCATATTGTATAAAGAAACCAGTTCACGGTTAAGAGTGAACAAACAATGAATTTCTCTGTAGGGGTTGTCTCCTACCACAACAGTTTTTGGCATTGTTTTTAACCTCTTCTGTACCCCTTATCAACATTTGTCAAGACCCCCTCCCCTTTCTAAAATTATATGAACAAACCCCCCTCCCCCCAACAAAAAATGCTGCAAAATTCACTAGAAATGCATCTGGTTTATGTACTGGAACATATTACTAGCTTGCATGACAAAAATCCACTTAAAATGATGTAATGTCGTATACCGATTTGTTGTTGTTGTTGTTGTAAAACTGATATATTAAATTTAATGCACCTATCATCATCATGTGCCATCTTCAGTACAAAGTTTGACAGTATTGCTTCACCAGTTTCCTCTGTCCTGTGGATTGTGCACTTAGCCAGCCTTCATCCTTCTGCTCTCATGTTATCTTGTGCACTTTGCCAGCCTTCATCCTTCTGCTCTCATGTTATCTTGTGTACTTAGCCAGCCTTCATCCTTCTGCTCTCATGTTATCTTGTGCACTTTGCCAGCCTTCATCCTTCTGCTCTCATGTTATCTTGTGCACTTAGCCAGCCTTCATCCTTTTGCTCTCATGTTATCTTCACATCTGCTTCTGTGTTTACCTCTTGCTCATTTTATTTCCACCTTTCCATCTAGTATGGTCTTCAGTATATTATCATGTCCTTTGATGCAACCAAAGTATTTTGTGTTTTCTTGATCCTTATTTCTTTGAGAAGTTCACGCGGCACTTGTGGTAGCTGTAATACTTGTACATTTGCTCTTTTAGCTCTCCTTGGTGTAGACCTAATTTTCTGTAGCTCTACATTTCTGTTGCATTCACCATTCTCTCCAGCTTTATGCTCAGAGTTCAGGTTTGTGCTGTGTACAGTAGAACAGAATAAATATGATCATCATCACTGCCTTTCACTCGCTTGAGAGCATAGGTCATGAAGGCTCTCCAGCCATCCCTGTTCTTGGAATTATTCTCTGCATCCCTTCCATGTGCATCCCTTCCATGTGCATCTCTTGTCGTAATTTCTTTTCTCCAAGTAAGTCTAGGTCTTCTGCATTTTCTGTTTCCTTGAGAATAAATATAGCATTTTATAAATCTCATTTTTTTTGGTTTCTTGTTTTTGAGGTTGTAAGAACCAACAGCTGACTGGCACAGTTAGTGTTCATACTCTTCAGTGGTTACTTCTTCTTCTTCTTCTTCTTTGTTCGCATTGTCTGTCTATATCTGCAGTCCTGTCTCTTGGATAAATTTCACTGTTTTTTATAATTCATGTATGGAACTGTAGAGCTTATCTTCTTTAGTGGTTTCACTGGGCCAGTAATTATTTCTCAGTGTCTCATAGTTGGTGCAGTTTTGGAGGATATGTTCCACAGTTTGGGGCACCTGGGCACATGTACATAGATTAGTAGTACCAACCTTAAACTTTGTATACATATGACTTCGGAGTCAGGTGTGTCCTGTTCGGAGATGGAAGATGGTGACTTGTTCCTTTCTGTTTAGCATGTGATAGTCATCATGTGGTGGTGTTTGTGGCTTCCTGTAGGTTTTTATCATGCTTTTCTTCTGATTATAGGTGATTGGTATGTCTGGTTGCTCCATTTCAGCACCCTCTTTGGCCAGATGGTCAGCTTTCTCATTGCCTGGTATCCCACAGTGGGAGGGAATCCACTGCAAAGTGACTCCGTGTTGTAAGCCAATTTTTGACAAGGCATCCTTAAGGTCTGGTAGTTTGTTGCACTGAAGAGCTTCCAGTACTGATCTTGCATCTGTGAGAGTTACTATGCGGCATGTATCAATTCTGGAGTCGGATAGTTTTTCAACTGCAGCAATAATTGCCCTAACTTCTGCATCATAGTTGTTGCAGTATTTTCCAGTGGGTATGGAAATCTTGTCAGTGGTGTTGTTTGGATATTCAATATATGCTCCTGCCCCTCCATTCTTTATGGCATTATGTGCAGATCCATCTGTATACACACGTATCCAGGTGTCACATGGATATTTATCATCTAGAACACTAAGTGTGGCTGTTGATCTTACATTCAGTGGTTACTGAAACACAGAGTAGAGCATGTATGGGTGTGGTCTGAGTGCGATGATGCCAATTCCTAGATTCAAGATTTTTGTTTTTATGGACAGATTCCTGAATAGCATCTTTGACTTCATTGTGTTGAATATGTGTTTTGGCATTCCTATTCTTTTCTTCATCTAGGTCTCACATCTCCTATCCTCAGTTAGCACATCCCTCAGGTAGCTATATTTTGTCACTTGTTCCAGTTTCTCTTTGTTTATGACTGCATCCATCCGTGACTTTTGGTCTCTAATATTGAATACCATTACTTTGGTCTTTCTGATATTGATCTCTAGTCCCCATTCTTGGCTTGTGTTGTTTATATAATTTAGCCATTTCTCAAAGTTCTGTGGATTCTCTGCTAGTATAGCATCTGCATGCTTTAAATTATTGATATTACTTCCCCCCCCCCCCCATCTGTGCTCAGTCCTAGTAGTTCTTCTGAGTGTTTAAGGATGTTCTCTGTGTACAGGATGGAGACAGAACACATCTTTGCCTGACTCTTCCTCTTTATGAGCATGTCTATTGATGTCACTGTGCTGTACCTTTTAATCGATGCTTCCTGCTCCTCGTTAGTTTTGTTATAATTTGAGTGTCTTTCCTACTGAGATAATTTCCTACTGAAACACACCTATCAAAATTTATAATAATTTTATCATTAATTTCCCACTAATGATTTTTAAATAATGTTGTTGACATCAGTTTATCTCAAAGACCCCTCCCTACCCCTTGTAAGATGGAGATAACAGTTTTCAGACGTTTTCTTCACTTCACTTTCTCTCCCTTCTTATTTTGACTTTCACTTTCTCTCCCTTCTTATGTTGACCTTCACTTTCTCTCCCTTCTTATGTTGACCTTCACTCTCTCTCCCTTCTTATGTTGACCTTCACTTTCTCTCCCTTCTTATGTTGACCCCCCTAATGAACTCAGTAATAAAACACCAATAACCTAAAGGCTACTTTTCATAAAACTGATTTCATTTTCATAATGAAATCATATTAAATTCATCATCATAAAGTGCCATGTCATTCCTGTCTCAGATCAGTGTCTGAGCCCTTCCTGTTGTTCAGTTTTGTGAAACTCTGTCATGCCTTTACATTAGATGTCCATTACATTCTTGTCACCTCTTGTCCTGTTTATTTTTCATTTTGGTCTGAATTCCTCTCCTTGTCATTACATGACAAAAGAGTTTTGATTATCTTCTTTTGATTGTTTTAATTAAATTTTAAAATTTATTACATTATCAGATTAAATGGAATAAAATCAGATTATATTGAACGTAAGAAAAAGGATAAAATTAGATTTTATGAGAATTTTGCGTGGGAGGGAAAGGCCATGAAGCAGTTGATAACTGAGATGCAAGATGTAAGGCATCCTTTAGGGATTTTTGCACAAAGTGTCGGTGAAAGATTGTGTTATGGAATATGGTTCTGCATAAACCATTACATCATCTAAAAAATCATAAACAAAGCACTTTAGAAGTGGGAGAAAGAAAAATGACAAGAGAATTATCTAGAACTTTGAATCACAGACTCCAGTAGGATAAGCAGACCAAGAGAGAACAACACATTTATTGATTTAGCCATCTTACATCTTTAAAATGTATTTCTCTTGTTGTTTTTCTTGCTCTCTTGTCTAAAGTGCTTTTTCTTGCTCTCTTGTCTAAAGTGCTTTTTCTTGCTCTCTTGTCTAAAGTGGTTTTTCTTGCTCTCTTGTCTAAAGTGCTTTTTCTTGCTCTCTTGTCTAAAGTGCTTTTTCTATGACTTTTGAAAGGCTAACCCAACAAAAACTTTATTTTGTGAAAGCCTAATTGTTTCTCGACCAAAAAAAATCATTTGAGAAAAGAAAAAATGGCAAAACTGAAGCAAATAGATGCAAATTTTCTGAGGCAGAACCATGTATCACAAACACTGCTTGCTGATATTGTGGGCTGGTATGCCAGTCAAGTTTTGGAAGAATCGGTAATGAGAGGAGCTGCATGTCAAATGATTTTCAGTATGGTCCATGCATAACTGACATGTCATTCATTCATTTGCATGTCCTTTGCGGAACTTTGCCTCCTTAACAGCTCTCCTGTAGGCTTCTTGATTGTGAGCAAGATGGCCTGCTGCTGATGCATCCATTTGCAGATCATCAACAATGTCTTGCAGCATCTTCGCCTTGGTCTTCCTCTCTTTCTTTTTCTCATTATGTACCCTTCCAAGACGGTCTTCTCTAGATTACCATGACATGTAATATGTCCAAAATATTTAAGTTTTCTCTGTTTAATCCTCTTTACTAGCCAGCCTTCTTCAATATTAAGTTCTTGTAGTATGGATATATTTGTTCTTTTTTTTTGTGTGTCCATGATATTTGAATTCAACTTGTTTTCTATGGTTTTGGTGATTAATGTAGCATTTACATTCAAAAGCATTTATGTGTTTCTCAGCTGTTAAGTGTCCAGGTCTCACAAGCACTTGTTGCAATGGGAAAAATGCATGCCCTTAAAAATCTTATTTTTGTAGTTCTGTCTGTTCCTCTCCACAGATTCTTTATTTGTTTTACTTTCTGAAGAGCGATAGATGTCCTCCTTTTAATTTCCCTCATTGTATCTCCATTATTAGTTAGTAATGATCCAAGATATTCAAAACTCTCCACTTCTTCCAATTTTTCCTCATTGATACATATTTCATCTGCCTTGTTTGTTTTATCAGTTAACTGACATGTACCAGCTTCAAAATAGTCTTCTGTGATAAACAGAACCATCACTATTATAATGACATCCTAGAAGTGGAATGTGAGCACTCGTTATGAGATGTATAATCTTCAACTGTATCATACAAGTTCCTTCTCTGTGTGAGAGATAACTGCTCAGTCGTGCTACTTGAGTTACTTTGTCAGCAAGAGTAATGTAATATTAAAGTTCCTTTTCATGTATTATATACATAAAAATAGCTTGTGTGTATTCAGTGTACCAAGTCTGGCAGCATGTCGTTATTAAATGAGCTTTTAGTTGCAACGCACTCGTCTAGCAACCGAATGGTCGAAGATTCGAATCCCCAGCTGAGCGGGATCCCCCCCCCCCCCCCGACCATTACGGCCCCGAGGTCGACCCAGCCCCATAAAATGGGTACCAGAGAAAATCTGGGAAGGAAAAACAGCGGGGAAAGGAACTGGCCACCCCTACCTCATACACTGATAGTCCAGCGCTTCATCCCATACGGCATTTGCTATGGGACTATCTGTCTTTAAGTTTGCAATTTTCATTCTTTCTTCTCTCTCTCTCTCCCCCTCTAAACAAATCTGTCTTTTTTTTTTCAATCTTTTATCACTTATCATCTGAGCTAAACCATAATCTTTTTTTTCCCCACTACAACTAAGCAACTGGCATGCGTAATGCATTTAAAATCAGTTACCCTCACAAACCTAGCCTTGCATGAAACCTAGGCTTTCTCTGGTTACATGTGTTGTTGCTGTTCGTGTAATGCCCGTATAATTGCATTGCCTAAGCATTGACCCAGATTTCATGGTTCAGTGCAGTATGTCACATGACTAATAACAGGAATGGCATGGTGGAGTTTAAAATTAGCACAGTGCACTGCAGTTTCCTTTAATGTCAAGGTCCGTTTATATGGATAGTGTATTTCTAATACAGAAAGGAAGGAGAACGTGTTGATAATCCAGTGCGTTTACAGTGTGCTAGAAGAATAATTTGAATATACTCATCAGATTTCAATCAGCTCTTTTTTTTATTCCGTGAGTCACTTTATAACTGCGTGTATAATGACAAGATATAGGCTTTTATAAAGTGTAGCTAATGAGAGATGTGAGTTCACTTCCTGCCAAGCAAACATGATTTTTTAAAAAATTAACTCACAAATCCTTATCGTGGTATTATGCTCTCACCTGTTTTCTTACTTTCCCTTGCACTGCTGCCAACGATGTTTACAGGGTAATCCAGTTTGCCTCGTTGTGTAGGCAGATATTCCCAATTTTCAGAGGCATTCTTACACCTGTTTTGCTATGTGGTGATAGCAGATGTCAGTTCATCATAGAAGTGGACCAGAAAAGACAGGGTCCCTGTGTACGTAGTTGTAATCTTATGGCATCTCTAGACCTATGAAAATAAAGATAAAAAGGAAGAGATATAGAATGCAGGATAATAACAAAAAAGAAAAAGATATATATTAGAAATCATATGATGTAAATTTAACATTTTGTATTACTCGCTTTTGTGAAAACATTTTTTCCTATTCTTTGTTTGGATTTTTTAGATGAACAGTTTGAAACTGCTTTGCTGTGTTGTTAAAAGCCTAAAATACTAAAAACTGAATTTTGTGGTGTCTGAGTGGTGAAGTGCACTAGTCTCTCATGGTGAAGGTCAGGGGTTCGAATCTGGCCGGAGATGCCCCAGTCACCGAGCAGTAGAAATGGGTACCTGACTTCTTCTGGAGTTGGGGAAGGAAAGGCAGCCAGGTGTGATTGATACTGACCGTATCACCCTCTAGTGTGCTGACAGGTCAAGGAAAATATGGCCACTAACACCATATCCCTATGTGCCTCTAAGGCATGACAGGGTTAACTTTAACTAGTTTTAGAAAATGTTGGATTTTGCTTTTTATGAGTTGCTGTTAAAACTGAAAATAATGGAAAAGATGTATGAATTTAGATCTTCTTCTTCTTCGTTCGCATTGTCTGTCTATACCTGCAGTCCTGTCTCTTGGATAAATTTCACTGTTTTTTGTAATTCATGTATGGAACCGTAGAGCTTAGCTTCTTTAGTGGTTTCACTGGGCCAGTAATTATTTCTCAGTGTTTCATAGTTAGTGCAGTTCTGAAGGATATGTTCCACAGTTTGGGGCACCTGGGCACATGTACATAGATTAGTAGTACCAACCTTAAACTTTGTATACATATGATATGAATTTAGATGATGTCCATTCACTAGCTCCTAGGATCTCTAAGTTTACAATTATAAGGTGCTGAACACAGCATTAACAGCAGCATGAGTTAATGGGAAAAAGATTACTTATAGCTTGCTCAATTCACATGTCTATGTCCCATAGTATTAGCATGCTATGTGTGTGTAAAGTGTTAGTACCTTCATATTTCTAGGTCCTACAGCATTTAAGGTACAGAAGCTTGTCCTTGCTGCCTTTGTTTTTCCCATGGAAACCCAAGATACCCATTTTTTTTAGGCTGGGGTTGACCCTGGTGCCAGTCAGTGCAAAAACTTCCACCCAAGTGTGAAGTCAAACCACGGACTTCCTTATTGTCGGGTGAGTGCATTGACCATCACACCACTGCAGCACCAGTGAAAAAAATGAGATTATGAGAAAAGATTGAGGGCAAGCAGCCAGGGCAGATCAACCACATTCAGCCTTGCATCTTCTTCAAGGAGCTCCCATGCCCACCCATTCTTCAAGATCAGAGAAAAGAGAAAGACACCTAGATACCCTAGTTCACACTACAACTGATATTGGTCCCTGAATCTAAGCAGTCATTTGGCAGAAATAATGTATAAACAAATAATAATAGCTAACACTGCATTATATATTATCATTTACTCATGTTTATACCATCTTATTTGGAGTTCAGAATTTTTAGTGGATTTCCTAGTGTAACTTGTCACTAAGGATTAATTCAGTAATATTCAGCATTTCCAACTTGAAATTATCAGAAGAGTGGCTTAACAGCATTTTATTTTCCAGCAGGAAATTGTGAACCAGAATGAAGATTTTATTTAAGCATATTTTTTTTTTTTTTCAGCAGCAAAACAGCTAAGATGTTTAACTCTGTGGCCAAGTACTTGTGGGGCGGCAGCACCAACAATGAGCAGGATTACACTGACAGGAACATGCTAGAGGAACAGCATGGGAATGGAGAACGCCTGGAAACCCAGCAGGAGGAGGACTGGGAAGTTGTCAGGACTGCTGGTAAGAGTGTTAACTTTTTAAAAATTGTTAACGGTTAAAAAAAAAACATTCTTAACTTGCTGGCACTTCTTGACTGAAATAATTGTAGTTTTTCAATGTTTAGTGTTATTTGTTGCATTAAAAAAACTCCAATTATTTATTGTACTGCCACAGAAATTATCTCTTGGATAAAGTCGCCAAAGAAAGTGAACAGAAAGGCCTTACTTTGAACATCAAAAAGACAGAGACTATGGTTATATCTAAGAAACAGAATCCACCAAAATGCAGTATAAAATTAAATGGAAAAACAGGTGCAGAAGTTTAAATACCTTGGAGCAGTAATAACTTCAGAAGGGAAATGCAGAACAGAAATTAGGAACAGAATAGGCCAAGCAAAGACTGCGTTTCAGAGAATGAGAAACATGTTAGCCAACACACCCTTATCAATGAATGTTAGAAAACGAGTCCTAAAATGCTATATTGAACCTATCTTGTTATATGGAAGTGAATCATGGACGATAGGCAGGTCTGCACAAAAATCATTGGAAGCAGCAGAAATGTGGTTTATTAGAAGAATGTTGCGAATCCCCTGGACAGCAAAAATAACTAATGAAGAATGTATGAGAAGAGCTGGAGAGACAAAAAATCTTGTCAAAAGATAAGAGAGAGACAATGTACTTTCATAGGACATACAATGAGAAGAGAGGGCATTGAAAATATTATAACAACAGGAAAAATAGAAGGAAGAAGATCAAGAGGAAGACCAAGAGAAATGATACTGGACAGTCTGACAGGATGGTGTGAGAGATCACCAACTGAGCTGATGGCCTGCATGAAAGATCGTGTACTCTGGAGAAGCATAATAGCCAACACCAGTTGGCACGGCACCTGATGATGATGAACAGAAATTAATGTAGCAGTGTTAACACTGTTAACAAATTTTATCCGAGATATAGGAAATTAGGTCTAGATGAATTAACAAATGACTTTTGCTTTCCTTTCCTTGCATTGCAGATAAAGAGAATAGTTTAGAGCGTGCCCTTTGTGGACCTCATCACCGCCATCTCCACTGCCATCACACCCATCTTCACAACCATCATCATCATCATAGTCATGCCCAGCAGTTGCAGGCTTATTCATTGGGAGGACATGAACCTCATCCTCAAACTTTGCCTGGTACTTCTGATGCCGAGCTTCTGGACGATGCAGCTGCTTTAGCTTGGAGTATGTCCATTGGTGACAATGGCCAGTACCTTACTGACATTGACCCAGATTCTGTCCTTTGCCCCTTACATGACTGTGGCTGTGTCAACCTAGACTTTGACAAGATCTCAGACACAGAGTCCTTACCTGAGTCTGTGTTTTCTGCTTGCTCAGGAAGGTCTCATGCAACGTATCAACCCAGTGGTCACCGAAGTGAACCTTGGGTAGTGGCCCCACCACCATGTTTTACAGGCTCCAAAGCTGGGGAACTGTCCCCAATTGCTTCCAGTCCACTGGAGAATTTGTTGATAGAGCACCCGTCCATGTCTGTTTACTTGTCCTTCCCCCTCTCTCATCCTTTCCTTTGTAATCGTCCTGCAGGTGAGATTACCAACAGTGACCTGCAGAGAACAGAGAATGAAGAGTCCAGTGAACAGCCTGTGGTGAATGATCAGGTTCAGGTGCAGAATGATGATCAAAGAAGGGCCCACTCGAATGTCTTGCGTCCAATAAACATTGATGTCCATGCAGCCATCCACCCTGGTCCATTTTCACCACAACATCTGGTAAAGAGTGTACATTTAGCTCAGCGTTTACAGCACACCAAAGCTCAGAAAATGATAAGCAAAAGTAAATGTGAACGTCAGAACAAGGTACGGGAATACCATGGTCATGCCAAGGGCAACAGCAGAAGGAACAAGCACATGTGCCCTTCTGGCTTTCGTTCTTCCCGTTTCAATCAACGTGTTTAATACTAATTGGACTTAGCCATTAAAATAGTTGTCTTACTTGTGTCTCCTTCCCAGAAACTATAAACATTACACGCCAACTTTCTGTATGGTTTCACAGTCCATATCTTTATTGTACACAGTTTTGAATTCATAATCTCTATTCCTCTAAGTTCCTACTTCATGTCCTGTATAACTTCTGTGGTTGATTTGTAAACGTTTTGTGAATGAAGTACAAAATTGACAACTAGCAAAAATTTTTTTATAAATTTACTGGATTAGAAAAAATAATAAAAAAGGCAGCGAATTAGGTGACAGTGGGGATACACTATATAAGACTGAGAAATTTGTGTGTCAAATCATGCATGCATTCTCTGTTTCATTTAGATTTCTGTACATTTATTTCCTGATGGACAGATGTTACATTGACAGTTTTCACTTACTTTTATTTTTCAACCTTCATCTTAAGCTACATGTACCAGCTACAAAATAAGAGGAAAGCCTGCTTTTCTTCTGGATAATGAAACAATATTAAGAAAAGTAATTTGCTCTACTCACTGACTGTTGACCAGTTTGCATTGCTGTACGTTCATAAGTTGTACAACATAGCAGCAGTATAAAGCATATCTAAAAATATAGCAAGCATTCTCCACCATACAAAGGTTCATCTGTCTGACCATAGCTTGTTTGGATATTTTGAAATGTGTATTAAGGAAAAAAAAACTGCATTTATAATTAATTTATGACCACATCGATTCTGTCTGTTATTAAACCATTCTTAAGACAACAATCTTGCCTCTGGATTGAAAATGCTAACAATCACTTGTATCATTGCTCTTTTATTTGTATTGAAAATAAAGTTCTTGTGGGAAAATAAACACTTCTGAATTTAGTATACTATATTAAGTGTTCAGAACAGCTTTTTAAATTGCTTATTTTGTATTTATTCAGCATTTGACTGAAAATTTAAAAAATTTTTAAAATAAAAAAAAATATGGTTTTATCCTTCTTTACATTTTCAGTAAATCTGGAATATGTATTTATAAACATAACTTTGTGATTTATTAGTAGCCAGACTTGTTTTTTAATCACTAATGATCTAGAATGTTGAAATATTGGACTATTGCTTCTTTTAAGGTTCCCAATACAACAAAATTTCCTCATCTGTTGTTGTTAGTATTGCATTGTATTGTAACTGTGAATTTGTAGAGCATGATTTAAAAATGAGTAGTAACAAACCTTCAGTCTGTTGTTCTGATTTACTTCAGTATTTCTTGCTAAAAGTGGCAGTAATTGTAGAAGGGTAAATTCCACTTTAAAACATATACATTTTGTTGAAAGGCATTAGAAAAATGAGAGATGTTATATAGCTGAGAATATTCCACACAGTAAGTATAAATTATAAGCTAAAATATATAAAAATGTTCTTTTGCAAGAGCAGTTTACAAAAAATTATTGGACGGTTCTAAAAATGATAGAAAAACATTAATAAAATTCACAGTTCCAATGTTTGTGTAAATCATATATATACATATTGTTGTAGATCCTAATACCCAGTGTGTGTGTGTGTGTGTGTGTATATATATATATATATATTTTTGTGGGTGTCTGTGTGGCGAAGTGGTTAGTGCACTGATCTCTCATGGCGAAGGTTGGGGGTTGGAGTCCGGCCGGCGGCACCCCAGTCACCCAGCTGTAGAAATGGGTACCCGACTTCTTCTGGAGTTGGGGAAGGAAAGGCAGCCATGCACGATACTGACCATATCACTCTCTAATGTGCTGACAGGTCAATGAAAATATGGGCACTAACACCATATCCCTATGTGCCTCTAAGGCATGACAGGGTTACCTTTACTTTTTACTTTACTATATATTTTTGTAGATACTTATAACCCCCCCCCAAAAAAAAATATATATTATTGTAGATACTTATACCCCCCCCCCCCCCAACAAACAAAAAAAAATATATATATATATGAGTAGTGATTGATAAGTTCTCTGCGTAAGGTACAAATACTTGAAACACACAGTTGATATTAGGTGCATTTGTAGATCAGGTTAATGTAAGATTAAACACAAAGTTTCAAGAAATTAACTGCAACCAATTTTTTTTTACAGGCTACTGAAGTGGTAAAGGGTGGTATAAATTGAGAAAATCGATAAAATTTCTCATTGAGCAGTCATTCGCCACCTCTGCATCAAGGGCTTATCATTGAAGGAGATCCATGAGGATATGACAGAGACTCTAGGGGAGAGTGCCCCTTCTTACAGCACTGTGAATAAATGGGCAGCTCAATTCAAACATTTTATTAGAAGAATGTTGCGAATCCCCTGGACACCAAAAATAACTAGTGAAGAATATATGAGAAGAGCTGGAGGGACAAAAAACCTTGTCAAAAAGATAAGAGAGAGACAATGTACTTTCATAGGACATGCAATGAGAAGAGGGGGCATTGAAAATATTATAACAACAGGAAAAATAGAAGGAAGAAGATCAAGAGGAAGACCAAGAGAAATGATACTGGACAGTCTGACGGGATGGTGTGAGAGGAGATCACCAACTGAGCTGATGGCCTGCATGAAGGATTGTGTACTCTGGAGAAGCATAATAGCCAATGCCAGTCGGCATGGCACATGATGATGATGATGATGAATTCAAACATGGAAGGGAGAGTCTGGAAGATGATCCCCATCCAGTAAGACCAAGAATTGTAACCACCAATGAAACCACCAGCAGAATCCATGACATGATAATGGAGGATCAACGACTAACTAAGCAGTATATTGCTACTGAGTTGGGCATCTCCCAGGAATGTGTTCATGCCATTATTCACAATGATCTTCAAATGACAAAGGTCTTTGCTCGATGGGTCCTGAAACTTCTTGGAGCTGATCACAAATGACAGCATCTCAACATATCAAGAGACAATCTTGGTCATTTTTCTGCAGATCCTGAAAAGTTTCTTCAGCAATTTGTGACTATGGATAAGACTTGGGTCATCATGTTCAACCAGAAACCAAAGAACAGTCAAAGCAGTGGAAACATCATGGATGCACACCTCCAAAGAAAGCAAGGGTGCTTCTATCTGCAAGCAAAATGATGGCTCTTCATCTTTTGGAATTCAGAAGGTGTGCTATTGGTAGACTATTTTCAAAAGGGCAGAATGGTCACCGGGAACTATTACACTAATCTTGTGAAGCTGCTGCAGGTCAAATTGAAGGAAAAGCATCGAAGGAAATTGACAAGAGGAGTCGTCTTTCATCAAGACAATGCTTCAGTTCACAAGTCGGCAGTGGCAATGGCTGGCAGTCATGAATGCAGCTTCTTGAACATCCTCCTTATTCCCCAGATTTGGCCCCTTCGGACTATTACCTGTTTACCAAACTCAAAAAGGAGCTAACTGGTCGCAAATTTGCTTCAGATGATGATGTCATTCATGCTGTAGACCACTTTCTACTGGCACAAGATGCTGACTTTTACAAAGAGGAGATCTGTATGCATAAACTTGCAAAGGGACTATGTTGAGAAATAACCCCAAAAAGTTGTCCACATTATCCGTTGTACCTTATGCCCAGAACTTATCAATCACCCCTTATATATATATATATATATATATATGCTGTTGTAGGTACTTATACCCAAAAAAAATAACTGTTACTCAAAAGGGTGACTTTAAATTGTCTGAGCCTGGAAAAATGAAGTGAAAATTTTCTTGTAACCACACACATGATTTTGAGGGGTCCTTAATGATTTGACCCAGATGTATGCAACAATGAGATGTGATATTTGCAATGTTGCATAGAGATATGACTGCATAGAGATATTTGGGAAGTACTGGCAAAGGATATTTTACATAGAGAGAAATTCTACAAGTACAAAGATGCTATGTTTTTTTTTAAGAGAAAATGAGGATCAAAAGAGGAAGACAACTGGTCCAGGCATAAGAAAATATGGAGCTTGCAAAATAAACATGGACTGCAGCTAATGTAGCTGATTCTGTCGAATGACAAATCAGTGGAACCAGCTGTGAGTGAAATTGCTCACTAAACTGTCCTTGAAACAGCTGACATCTCTCTGATTCAACACTATCTCACAAAACAAAAGTGTCAAAATAAATAATGTAATATATTTCAACCTGAGGGACTTGAAAACTGCAATGAGTTATGTAATTAAATTTCAACCTGGACTGGTTCATTATTTGAAGTGGATCTGATGTTCCAAGAACAGGGATGATTGGAGAGCCTTTATCTGTGGCCTATGCTCTCAAGGGAGCGAAAGGTGATGATGATGATTTGACTATTTATTATTCCTCATGAATGCGAAATGCATTCTCAACTGTTCCATTATGTCAGTCAGTCATTTGCATGTCCCTTGCAGAACTTTGCCTCCCTAACAGCTCTCCTGTAGGCCTCTCAGTTGTAAGCAAGATGCCCTGCTCTGGTGCATCTATTTACAGATTATCAGTGATGTCTTGCAGTTCCATTATGACTGGTAGTAATTTGAGGCAATTAGCAGATTTAAATGTGTGGTAAGAGCTAATGCTGGTATCTGTGAATGAGGGATCTCATAGCTTGGAGGTAATGCATCAACCTTCTAGGTAATAGGTCAGGTGCCTCCAGGTGAAGTGAGATTTTTGTATGATCCAATAGCTTCTTCATAGTGTTATGCTTTCATACAACTAGCATTTAACTAGCATTTAACTAGCATTCTTTAATAAAGAAGAAATTGCACTGTGGGTTAGAGAAGCTGAACTGACAGTGGTAATGCACCTTGGGCTAAAGTAACGGCAGTGATTTCAAATACTCATAACACTCTCCACTTGACAAGGATTTTTGCTGATGCTATGCATTATGTGCACCTGTGCTGAGATCCCTCTTCCGTGAGAAAACCTGGAGGATCTGCGGACTTTTGTGTGCTGGAGTGATGACAGTCATGAAACATTTTAGCATTTTTTGAGAAAGTTCTTGTAAGGTTGTTGAGGTTGAGCATGATACAGATTTCACAGTGGAAAAAATGGGCAGAATTAAGAGTGGTTTAACTCTTCTTCTGCACATAAGACTGTAAATAGGCAAATATCTTTGGTACATCTTTCCAAGGTGAGGCACACCAGAGTATACTCTACACATTGTTACCATCTTATTAAGGAAAAGTAGAATCAAGTCAAGTTCAGACCTACATATACAAGACAATGTTAGTTTAAACTGAGAAAATGCAGTGGTCCGTTTAACCCTTAAAAATTTCTGTGTGTACTAAATGCTGGTCTTTAATATTAAATTTTCATAGATGTGCTGTTACCTCATTCTGTACTTTCTTTGCAGCTTCTTCTTCTTCTTCTTCTTCTTCGTTCTTCTTCTTTTTCTGTATTCCATAGTTCTAGTCTCAGGCGTCTATATTCATAGTCTAGATAAATTGGGAGTTCATGCTTTGTATGCCAAAGTTTGTCTTCCAGTGTAGCTACCTGAGGCCAGAACTGGGTTCAGGCTGTGGTAAGAGGGAGGCAGAGCTGCAGGATGTGCTTACTTTGCAGTCAATAATTAGTGTTACATTGAAGAAAAAAAACTGTGCTATTGTGTTTACAACAATATCAGTATTCATTCAATAGCACAGACTTTTGTGAGATAATGCTGGCATATACTGATCAGAGAAAAGTTGCTTCTCTTACTACCTACCGATTATGATTTCTCACAAGAGTCCTCGAACGGACAAAATTCCATGGCTAAGTCCTCATCATGGGCAATGATGCAGAATAAAGATTAGATGTTAATATTATTATAACTAATGTCTAATATCTGTGCATTAAACTGCTGCTGTTAAATCTTGTGTGGGACTGTGTACAATAGGCTCTTGACAGCTGAGCTGTCTTGAAGAACTTGTAATTAAAGCATCATAGTGGAGGAGAAAGTACTGCAGTGGTATTTCTTGCTGCTTGGAGCAGTTCAGAAGCAGGCTTCTAAACTAGCTACCATGAAACACAGCAGTCTCTCAACTCATTGCTAACATTGTAATATAAGCCTGCCATACTGTAAATGCTACAATCAAATGGGATATAGTGTTCATCAACTTCAGTTTGTCATCTTTGTTTCCAGTGTTAATATTTAGTTACAATGAGTATTCATGGCATTGTCTTCTGTGGTTATATTGTCCCCGCATCTCTGTGCAGTAGTTTTTGCTTCATTTTGTGTGTGTGTGTGTGTGAATAAATCCCCATATTTTTCATTCACAGCCCTTACTGACAGCTAAAAATGTGAAAATTAAAACATGTATTATACAATTCCCCCCCCCCCCCCAGAAAATATTACCATTCAAATTTGATTGGTCTTGTATAGCAAAAAATGTACAACTGTTCAACTCTAGAGTTTTGCTCTGCTGTCTTGAACTGCACTTGTAACATTCAACATTTCAGTTTAATATATTGTATATACAAATGAATGTACACATAACAACATATGTATGCAGTATTTAATATAATTTGGTGTGAAAGAGAATTCACTACAATTCTGTTTTCATATAGCCAGTAGTATAGACTGAAGACTCTAATTTTATAGATTGTTGATATTATACTTCACTGTTTACCTCAAATGGTTAGATACTGTAGTTTCTGGGTGTATTCTTCAATGTATCCTAGACAGATCTTATCAGTGGTTTACAAATTCTAAGTGTTATGTTCCTTCATAGATTAAATGCTTTTATATGGGGATGCTTAGCTCACACAGTTAATTATTTTTCAAGATTTGGCTACTTAATTCTGTAATTAATTTTAAAATTACCACAAAATTTGTAAACCATTGATTTTAGCAATAAATTTTTCACAGATGTGCAGCAGAAATTTAGCAAGAATATGTCTACTATCAGGCATATGAAAATCTTATCAGTGGCAAACTGGAATGTAAACACTTACATTTTTTTTTCTGTATATCTGAACACTAAATCAAGCTTAATCTTGCTTTGCTCATTATTATTATTATTTTTTTTTTTGGTGGTTATCACATCTTCATTTTAAGCATGGTCAGCAGTTCTTATAGTTCATTTCAAAAGTCAAAATAACTTTAAATGGGCAAGAAATTAAAAAAATAATCTTACCTCACAAAACATTGTTTCAGCAGATTTTTGTTGTGTTCATTAATTATGGATATTAGTATATGTCAGGTTGGGAAAAGGAGTAGTAAGTGTAAAACTATTCTCATATGGGAAGTGTAGACAGACTTATGGGAAAAAATGAAGAACACCCATGTATTATGGAAAAAAAGGCATTGGCCAAAAGTCAAGCCATCACCTGTACAAAGTTGAAAAGTGAACCACACCTTCTATCTAAGTGCCATGCCGCATGGCATGGCATGCAAAAGAACCACAACTTACCAGTAAAAACTGAGCCATTTAAAAGTGAACAGCACCTCATTTATTCAGACTGAACAAATGAAAAGTGAAAGACACCTCAGTTGTACAAACTGAACCATTGAAATGTGAAGAATCAAACACTTTGCATTCATGTGGCAATTAATGAGCAATAAGACAGAACACGTGAACATTTGTAGGTTTGATGTTTCATTAAAAAATCTAATACTGAGCAGCTTATAGCTGCATTTTTGCAAAAAGTTGGGGCATAAAATCAGAAAGCAAGAACAGATGGCAAATACTAAAAACTCTTAACAAATAACGAGTTATAATCTCCCAACCCAGAACAAGACATTGCTGGCTGAGACACCATTTATACTAGAAACTGAAAATTGCCCAAGCAAACCTATGTATCCGTGACAAAGAGCAACATACACAACATCATGTCCTCCAGAGTTGCCAGCTATACAACCCACATGGGCAAAGAACCTGGGCAGACCTCAGTTCCTACAGGAGAAACTCAATGGTGATGCAGAAAACCAAAGCAGGCTGCTGTTTTGTGAAAGAGATTGGTGCTGATGTTGAGCTAATGATGAAGAAGTCCAAATTTTCACTCACCCAGAAAGATGTCACGAGTCTCAAGCAGGATCTCAATGAGGAATTTTATTATTACTCTCCCCAGCTTAGCCGGATGATTAGCCATTCTGTTCTTAAAAGAGGGAAAACCCTTCAGTTACCTTTCCCACTTCCCTCAATGGAATAATAATTAGGATCAATAAAATTACTGTCTTGCAATTATCAGGCCATGACCAAAGCTTTAAGTCATGGTTGAAGCTTGCAAAGCAGTTACAAAAGGAAACTAATGAAACAAAACAAACATCCCAAAAATAAAATGCAGAAAGATACATCTGGAAGGGGGGAACATTCAGGAACCAAAACAAAAGGTTCAGTTCAGTTCGGCCTGGTTTTAGCATCACAGCAAATGAGAATACCACTGCTCTGCCACCTGTGTCAGTGACATCTCCTGCAATGTGCAAGAACCATCCCACACCATGCCCATGCACAAAGATGAAATCTCCGTGAATGTTCTCAGCAGAAAGGCACCCACAGTCTCAGCAGCTACGTGGTGCCAACGTTCTAAAGAACATACCGAAATGCTTAAGCTGCAGTACAAATACAGAAGAACTTACATTGTTGTCTAATTTTTTTTATCTTCTTCTTGACTATAGAGTTTAGAGGTAAAGATGTTAACTTTGCTAATCACTTTTTCATGGCTAGATGCAGAGTTGCCATCATTTCCTGTTATTGGCAGGAGCTTAAAATTATCATTATTTTAATTTTTTAAATTATTATTATTATTAGATTAAAAACACCATTTATGATAACTGAGCTGGAGGGTGCCTTAGACTTTTAAAATTATTTTTTATTCATGGGGGAGATAGCATTTTCATAACAGTTAAAATTATTTTTTATTCATGGGAGAGATGGCATTTTCATAACAGTTAAAATTATTTTTTATTCATGGGAGAGATGGCATTTTCATAACAGTTAAAATTATTTTTTATTCATGGGAGAGATGGCATTTTCATAACAGGCTCTCGGAACACGAGACTTCTGAGTAGTAGTTCAAGCATTTATAGTGGATGTATGCTGGTTAACCATTTTAATTTCTGTTTATGAACAAAAATACATGTAGCAGAAGACATGAGGTCTTGTCTTGTCTTGTCTCCTTCCTCGGATACCTTTCAGTGTTGAGGGGACAAACAGACGTCTTGATAGGGCTCGGTGATTGGCTTCATGTAATGGGATATTTAATGCTTCTGTAATTTCCTCTCTCCATCTCTTGCACGGGCAGCCTCTTCCCCTGTTACCTACAAATTTTAGTGTAAACGTTTTTTGTTGTATACTGTCTGGTGGTAACTGTGTAACATGGCCAAACCTTTTGACGTGCTGTTTCTGGATATAGTGTAATACAAAATATTTATGTTTTTTCTCATTTCTCTCACTTCCTCTATTGCTTTGTAAAACTGTACCATATACCTCTATCTACCTGTATTCCTAGTGTAATACTGGTGTTATTCCAACCTTTGCCTTGATGGTGTCATTTCTTATTGGTCTATTCTTGTCATATTTAGTATTTTCTTCAAACATCTCATTTCTTTTGTCATGAAATTCCCTTTTGTTTTTGGCTATTAGTGTCCATGTTTGACATTGATAGCATAGAGTTGGGAGGAAAATTGTGTTGTACAGTGCTCTTTTTGTTTCATTTGTGATGTATTTGTTTTTCAGTAAAGGAGTCATTTGTCAAATGACCTGATTTGCTTTATTGCATCTGTTCTCAGTCGCAGCATCAACTGTCCCTGAGGATGATATGCTACCTAAGTATTAAAAATGTTTCACTTGTTTCAAGGGCTGGTTGTCCAGGAAGATCTTTGTTGGGATTTGTTCTCTTGCTATGGTCGTGATTTCCATTTTTTCAGCACTGATCTTCATGTTGTGGCTTTTACATGTTCTTGCTAAATTATCCATGTTCTGCTGTAGGTTTTTTCCTGATGTAGCTATAAGTGCTTGATCATCAGCAAAAAGGAGTGTGTTTATTGTTCACCTATAGGGTATGTCTCCTGGAAGGTGTTGAGAGCTTAATGGTATTGTCTCTGGGATTGGGCTGTTGCATAAGTTTTTGCATAAGTTGACCAGATGTGTACTAACACCATAATGCTGTAAGATTTCCCACAGTTTATATCTATTCACTCTATTGAATGCTTTTTCTTTATCTATGTAAGCTATATGCAGTATCTGTGCTCAACTGATTTTTCTGTTAGTTAGAACTGATTGTTCTGTTAGTTGTCTTAGAGGACATTGTTAATAGAGGCCAGTATAGAGGGCATAACATCCCTTGATGAGGTTGAAAAGGTCGCCAAAACAGGAAAACTTGGCGAACTACCATGCAAGCCCTATATGATGTTTAGTGGCATGGGAAGCATGTAAGATGTCTTAAAGAAAAGAAGGCATTTGTACAGCTTCTAATTTTTCTAAATCCCACCTGAGTTTCCATATGATTGTGGTTCAATCACTAGTTACAATCTGTTCTCTAGGATCTTGAAGAACATTTTTCCAGCATGGCTTAGTTGTGAAATGCCTCTATATTGGTTGCAGTCCCTTTTACTGCCTTTTTTCTTCCATATTTGAATACTTACAGTCTTTCTCCAATTCTGTGGTGTTTCTTTTATCTTGTTACCTTTTTTTTTTTTTTTTAGTTTTTATATATCTGAAGTGAAAATGTATTTGTAATTCTCTTCATGATTTAGAATTGGAGTGTTCAACACTTTCCAGTTAGTCATGTGCAGCTCCTTATATCTTGATATGCAGGTGGCATCTGTTTTTATTTCTGCATCTTGAAATATACATAGAAAGGAAAGTCAGGACTAGCAAGTTCTTCTATTTGCATTTTGAAATATGCTTGAAAATGAAAGAGTTAAAATTAGTGCATTAGAGTTAAACTTAATGTAATGAAATGAGAACGCATAAAAACTGAAATAACCCTCACAAAAGTATGCATCTCTTTTTGTGTAAACGTCACAGGCTTATGATTTCATTCAATCAAAGGAGGAAGTTCTAATAAATCTGGACCATGTGGCTTACTAGTTTTAACTTCAGGTATGAAAGATGGTTTTAGTTTTGGATTATAATTTATTATTCACTCGTATGTTGCCAAATTTTTCAGTTTTACAAGGCAGAGTATTAACAGCTGCTTCAAGATGCACTTACAGTATGAATGAAAGTTCACAGTTAAAAATGTGGGAATTAAATCTGTTGATGACTTCCATGCGCCCGTGAACTTGAGACCTGTTTGCCAGTGGTCAGGGCTGATACTCTCGTTAGGCCAAACAGGCAGTTTAGCACATACCTCAAGAAAAGTTTAAGTACTGACCACTGCAGGACAATTCTTTTTTCGATAAGAAGTAAAGCTTGTGCACAGAAAAGTGATAAAATGACCAACCATGCCATATTATATGGGATAATCCCATCTTTTTAGAATTTGTCCCAGGAATCATATTACTTTGGTCAGGGTGCCCAAATGTCCCCAGTTTTAAAGGTAACGGTAATCCTGTCATGCCTTGGAGGCACATAGGGATATGGTGTTAGTGGCCATATTTTCCTTGACCTGTCAGCACACTAGAGGGTGATATGGTCAGTATCACACCTGGCCGCCTTTCCTTGCCCAACTCCAAAAGAAGCTGGGTACCCATTTTTACAGCTGAGTGACTGGTGTGCCAGATTTAAACCCCCGATCTTCGCCATGAGAGACCAGTGCACTAACCACTTCGCCACTCAGGCACCCCCAGTTTAATGAGGCCTACTTGAACTTCTCTACAGAGTCAATTTCTTCAAATGTGCAACATTTTTACTACAAGAATTTAAAAATTCTGAATATTTCTGAACATAAGAAAATGAGAATATGGGATAATATGAGGTGCGCTTTTAACACATTTATAAGTAAAGTTATAAACCTAGCCTACTGATAAAAAGAGCTTTGGTGTGTACAGTCTGTCTACTATTTTTTCAGAGGCTAACCATGTACTATGCTCTGACACCCTGTTGATCTTTAGGAAGCAGACTTGTATACATATTTTGACTACAGATAAGTTAGCCTTGCCTAAGATGAAAAATGACTTCTGGTGAGGATTATGAAAGCAGACATCATGTAATAGTTTTGAACACTGATCTGAACTTTTAAAAATGTGACCTTAAACTAGCAGTAGTACAAGACGAGAGTCTAGATCAACGCTAGATGGTGATTCACAGCCAACAATGTTAGGTGGCCCATGACCTATGAAAAAGATTCAAATTCAAGAGAAATTAACTAATACTCTTTCAGTACCTTTAACATGGCATAAATTTGCTAATAATTACTAAAAATTATGAATAAATGCTGCTTTATAATAATCCAACATTTATCATATCATCTCACAACCCCAACCTCTGACCCCCTGTGACCCTAATTTGGGTCATACCCTGAAGTCGAGAACAACTGCTTTTGGATGATAAACAAGAATATAATTTGGAAGAAAAATGAATAAAAGAATATAAATCAAATAACTGAAATTATCAGCAGTGTTGAGTACTAATTAATGTGGAAATAGGATAATCAACATCGTTTGAGTTGATGGTAGCCGGACAACTGGTAGATAACATCAATGGTTGCAATCTTTAGGCAGACATGTCTGCTTGCGTCATCTGGGTTGTACATCCATTAACGTACCTTTGAAATACAGAAGACTGCAACTTTACATATTATGAACAGGCACTAAGAGAAAGAAAGAGGGAGAGAGAGAGAGGGGGGAGGGAGGTAGAGAGAGAGAGAGAGAGAGCTTGGGGGCAGTGTGTGGGGGATCCAGCCAGTGCACTGCTCCATGCCCTGGAAGGTTTCCTCCGTTTTAAGGGTAGGCCCTTCAGGTAGATGAGAGTTATGTTTGCTAGTTCATCTACCGCTGCTGGCGAGATTCTTCAGCTGCCGTGCGTGGAGCGGGGCTCCTCCTGGCCAGTGAAGAAAGGTGCGAATGGGGTTGTTGCGCGGTGCCACTGTGGAAAGGGTGAAAGAAAGGATTAAGTGAAGCAATCAGTAGTCTCGAGGTCAGGACTGCTCAAATCACAGCACCTCTGCTCTGGAGGTCGGCCACATCCTATGTGCACTCATACCAGGCGAAATGCCTGAACTGGCTTAACCCAGGGGTTAAAACACCGCTGGCGAGATTCTTCGGATGCCGCGTGTGAAGTGAAACTCCTCCCGGCCAGTGAAGAAAATGCGAAAAAGCAATTACGGTTGCCGTACGGCGCTGATGTGAAAAGGTGACGGAAAGGATAAAGTGAAGTATGTCCAGTGGTCTCGCAGCGAGAGCTACTCATACCACGGCACCTCTAGAGGCCGGCCACGTCCGATATACACCCATACTGGTGAAATATGCCTAAACTGGCTTAAACCAGAGTTGAAACTTAATGGCTATTCATGTCATGATGCCTCCGCTCTAGAGGTCGGTCAATGTCCTAAACACGCCTATACTGGGATAATATGCCTACACTGGCTCAACCCAGTGGTGAAACTTACTAATGGCGAGGATTCGTCCTCCTGGATAAAAGCTCCGTCCTGGTCATAACTAGGAATGGGAGCGGCCACGACCACAAAATGCTGAAGTCGGAGACACTGGACCAGTGCAGTCTAGATAGGCAATCACCTCTCACCCGACGGGGATGTATGCGTATCCTAACCACGCTGAGGTTTTCCGGTGAGAAAGTCCAACGCTGGACTGGGTGGGCAACGACCTCTCACCCAGCGGGGATATACTGATATCCAAAACACGTCGAGGTTTTCCAGTGAGAAAGTCCAACTCTAGATTAAACTGGTGCAACGAAAACCACAGTGTCACACATTCCGGCTTTTGAGACCCAACGAGAATACAGGCTCAAGCTCTGCGATACTCTGAACCTCTCGTGGTCCTGTCGGGGATCTCGTGTGGTCCTTTCAGGGACCACGGGACCTATCGAGGGCCACAGGAGTAAATTCAGTTGGATCACGGGGTGGTCTTGGTGGTAGAAGCGAACGAAGAAGAAGAAGAAGAAGGGTAGGCCCCGAGGGCTTCAGGGGGCCTAGAAGTAAATGAAAACAAATAATCAGGGGGGACAAATCAAAGATTTGTCAACTTTCATTTTTATTCCTGGTCATGCTGGGGTTATGGGAAATGAAAGAGTGGATGTACTTGCCAGTTTAGTGGTTATAGTGGATGGACATGCAACGGACAGAGTTGTTATTATCTCTCTCTGAACCTTAAGTGCCCAGGGCACATGGGGCTTCTGCAAGGGTTTTCCACAAATGCCTGTCCTTCGCCTTTTTTTCTGCTCTTGCCCAGGTGAGCCCTCTATTGCTCAACATCCTTTCTGTTGTTCTTCTCCATGTCTCTTTTGGTCTACCCTTACTTCTGTTCCCCTGTGGTGTCCATCTTAGTGCTATTTTTGGTAGTGAGTAGTTGTTATTATAACTTGCCTTAAAAGATGCTGAAAGATCAGAGTTTTTGTTTTGTTTTGTTTTTCTGCAGAAGCTAGCTGTAGCATTCAAGAATTCTTTGGATGGGCATTAAACCTGGAGTTCCTAAACGTGATCTATTACAGTATGATACAAGAATTTAACAGATGTTGTCAATTGTCGTACAATGTCTGACATACTGAGGGGAAAGTCGAGGCATCTATGGACATGTCTTGAGTGCGGTGAAGATAATCAAACTAATTAAACAGGGGGTAGTGGGGAGGGGGTGAGAATTTTGCACCAGCTTACAAATTTTGTCTAGGAGGCTCTGATTATGAATATATAAATTGTATGCTACTTTACATGTATGTAAACTGTATGTATTTTTCATACATTTGTGTCTTTTCTCTGTGTATATAAAAAGTATTATTAGTGAACATTAAATTTAGTGTAAACATTTATCTCATACAGTGTGATTAAACTGAAGAAATGTCTTTTTAAAATACTTCACAAACCTAAACGTGTTTATATTTCAAGAAGTATCGTTCTTGTATTATACTCTGCTTAGAAAATCATAAGTTTATTCGTAATTTGTTAGTGTATATTTACAAGTAAAGAGTCCAGCAGTTTTATGTGTTTGATTATTAGAGAAAGTCAGAGTTGACCTTTTCTTTTTTAATGTAATCTTTGTAACGTGGTTGCTGTCAATGATTTTGGTAGATATGGACATCTTGGAGTCAAATATTACGTTATGTATCATTTTGAAAGCACAACATAATATTATAACTATGACAGGCAAATTATCTTCTCAATGTTGTTGTCTCTAACTGTGATGTTCTCAGTGTTGCCGTCTCCCTGTAACTATGATGTTCTCAGTGTTGTTGTCTCCCTGTAACTATCATGTTCTCAGTGTTGCCGTCTCCCTGTAACTGTGATGTTCTCAGTGTTGCTGTCTCCCTGTAACTATGATGTTCTCAGTGTTGTTGTCTCCCTGTAACTATGTTCACAGTGTTGTTGTCTCCATGTAACTATGATGTCCTCAGTGTTGTTGTCTCCCTGTAACTATGATGTTCTCAGTGTTGTTGTCTCCCTGTAACTATGATGTTCTCAGTGTTGTTGTCTCTAACTGTGATGTTCTCAGTGTTGCCGTCTCCCTGTAACTGTGATGTTCTCAGTGTTGCCGTCTCCCTGTAACTATGATGTTCTCAGTGTTGTTGTCTCCCTGTAACTATGATCTCAGTGTTGTTGTCTCCATGTAACTATGATGTCCTCAGTGTTGTTGTCTCCCTGTAACTATGATGTTCTCAGTGTTGTTGTCTCCCTGTAACTATGATGATCTCAGTGTTGTTGTCTCCCTGTAACTATGATGTTCTCAGTGTTGTTGTCTTCCTGTAACTGTGATGTTCTCAGTGTTGTTGTCTCCCTGTAACTATGATGTTCTCAGTGTTTTTGTCTCCATGTAACTATGATGTTCTCAGTGTTGTTGTCTCTCTGTAACTGTGATGTTCTCAGTGTTGCTGTCTCCCTGTAACTGTGATGTTCTCAGTGTTGCTGTCTCCCTGTAACTATGATGTTCTTAGTGTTGTTGTCTCTCTGTAACTGTGATGTTCTCAGCAGCTGATGTTGTAAAGATGTTGGGATAAAGCATCACAATGAATTGGGAATGGATGTAATGGGCTAATCTGAAGACACAAAAACCAACTTCTTTTGGGAGACTCCAACACAATGAGAACACAGGTGACCCATGTACCATAATCCGGACTGATTCTATTATCTAGAACACCAACAGATATGTAGGAAAGGATAATGACCAACTGTGCAGGAACACCAACAGATATGTAGGAAAGGATAATAGCCAACTGTGCAGGAACACCAACAGATATGTAGGAAAGGATAATGGCCAACTGTGCAGTCATTCTAGTTCAGTGATTCCCTATGGGGAGACAAGGGTCTTCCCAGGAAAGAAAATCAAGTTGAAGGGGAGGAATTTTACCCCCATAAAAGAATGCATAATGGTGAAAATCCTTTCTGGATGATGTTGATTTACTATACTGTAAAGGAAAGGATTCAGTGGTAGCCTGGGCTGAAAAAAAAGGTCTGGAACCTGGACTGTTCAGAAACTGCAGCTCTGCCACAATCATCTTTTCTCCTTACAATCTCTTTCTTCCAGCATTATTTTGTTAATTTTTAATTAACATTCAGATTGATCCAATTCAGAAAGCAGCTTATTTGAAATGTGACGCACTACTTTTTCTACTGACTTACATTTTAAAATGTAACAACTGAGTATAGCACGATCAAGTCACTTACATGGAAGATGGATATTCTAGACCAGGGTTCTCCAGAGTTATTGGCATCAAACCCCCCCAACCCCAACAAAAGTTCATGGGACCATCCACAGCATCTGTAAGTGGCTGCGGGAATATTAACTATTTTTTTATGAAGTCATTATTACCAATCCTAGGACGAAAAAAGCAACAACTCACAGGACCTCTGGAAGTCATGACGCATAGGGGCCCACCCCCCCTTGGAGTGTCAGGAGTTTAATAGGGCCAAGGCACTTGTCTGGGGGGGGGGGGGGGTGCTTCCTCTGATGGTCTGAGGGAGTTGTGTTGTTGTTCTGCTGTCTGCAGTAGAGAGTTTCCTGCATATCATTCATTCATTCATTTGCATGACCCTTGCGGAACTTTGCCTCCCTAACAGCACTCCTGCAGGCCTCTCGATTGTGAGCAAGATGGCCTGCTGCTGATGCATCCATTTGTAGATTATCAACGATGTCTTGCAGCCATCTTCGCCTTGGTCTTCCTCTCTTTCTTTTTCTCTTTATGTACCCTTCCAAGACGGTCTTCTCTAGATTATCATGACGTTTAATGTGTCCAAAATATTTAAGTTTTCCCTCTTTAATCCCCTTTACTAGCCAGCCTTCTTCAATATTAATTTCTTGTTGTATAGATATATTTGTTCTTTCTTGCGTCCATGATATTTGAAGAACTCTCCTCTGTAGCATTTACATTCAAAGGCAATAATGCGTTTCTCAGCTGTATATATTATTATTTGTAGTGCTATTAGTTAGAGTACTATTTATTAAATAATTTTCATGTAATACTTGTCTGGGGGTTGATCGACACTCTGAAATTTCATGAGGGGGGTCAATGAACTGGAGAGTTCTATATAGGCTACCTGAATGTCTTCCCATGTTTAGATTGACAGTGCCTTTTGTTATGAAGACTGTCATCAAATAACTCCTTTTTCCCCTTAAGCATTTTATACTGGAAATGTTTTTGTTAAAAATAATTATATATTTATAATACATGCCAATTTTAACTCTTTACCAATAACTATTTGTGTGTACATGAGTGAGGTATTTTTAAAAAAGGCAACAAAAAAGTTGCATTTGTTACAAAAGTTAATGACTGTGTAGCTTTTTTTTTAACATTTTGTCACAAAAATTTTAACAAGTTTAACTGTGGAGGTTTATAGGTATGATTTCTTTTTTTACATGTTACCTTCAAGCTCACTCAAAGTTTGATTAAACCCATTGGACTTCTGTGTATCTCATGGGACTTCTGTGTATCTCACTGGACTTTTGTGTATCTCATTGGACTTCTGTGTATCTCACTGGACTTCTGTGTATCTCACTGGACTTCTGTGTATCTCATTGGACTTCTGTGTATCTACATTTTGGGGTTTGTCACATTTCTTTACTATACTGTTCAGTGTCATGTCATTTGAAAGTATTTCTTTTTTTCTATGCTGCTCTGTGCTGTGTCATGTGCCTTTACTATGCAGTATTATTTGATTTGTAATGTTTCTTTACTGTAGTATTCTGTGCCATGTCATGTAATGTTTCTTTACTACCTTGTATACTGTTTTGTGTCTTGGCACTTTACTGATAACTTTACCGTTTCATACATTGTCATTGTGTTTCATTATTCTATTGTTTTTTTTGCCTAGACACTTTATAATGTTTCTTTATTACATTGCACTGTTTCATAACAAATCATTGTAATGTTTCTCTCATATACTGTTTTGTGCCTTACCACTGTATGATTCATGTCTGTACTGTTTTGTGCTTTGACACTATTGTTTCTTTACTATACTGTTTTGTGTGTTGACATTATATAATGTTTCTTTATTATATGTTAAGACTATTTAAAACAAAGAGTAAGAACAGTTTTATTAATTAACAAGCATGTTAATTAACAAAGCCATTCCAGTTTTTGTTTCAGTGGTGGCTTTATGCATATTTATACGCTCTCGCCGGTATGCAGATATCAGGGGAATTCCACTTGATCTGTCACATATCCTGTACCGGGAGTTGGGCTTAAGGCTAACAACCTTATCCTGGGATCTATCTAGAGGCAACTCCGGATGGGAAAAAAAGATATCGTTATGGAAACTCGCAGAGAAACCAACCACGCATCAGGAATGCCAACTCCGAAGTACATATGTTGGCCATGTGATGAGAAGAAACAGTCAGAGAATCCCAAAACAAGCTATAAAATGGAACACAATAGGCCAAAGAAAAAGAGGCAGACCGCATGAAACTCTGAAGAGGACATTGTTAAGAGAGGCCAAATTAATAGGCATAAAATCCCTTGATGAGATTGAAAGACTCACTGAAGACAGGAAAAATTGGCGAACTACCTTGCGAGCCCTATGTGACGTTTAACAGCACAGGAAGGATATAAGATATGTAGGAAACTCTCTATTGTAGAGAGCGGAACAACACAACCAGTTACATCCAAAATCTATTCATGTTTATTTATTATACTGTTCTGTGCCAAATGATTATCACATTTCTTTATTATACTGTTCTGTGCCAAATGATTATCACATTTCTTTATTATACTGTTCTGTGCCAAATGATTATCACATTCTTTATTATATTGTTCTGTGCGAAATGATTATCACATTTCTTTATTATACTGTTCTGTCCCAAATCATTATAATGTTTCTTTATTATACTGTTTTGTGACTTATCACTGTATGTTTCTTTATTGTACTGTTTTGTGTAATTGTACAATGTTTCTTCACTATACTGTTGTGTGACTTATCACTGTATGTTTTTTTCTTTTACTACACTGTTTTCAGCCTTGTCATTGTACATTTGATATTGTGTGCCCATCTTTTTTATGAGGAGGATACCAAACAGCTAAGCATTCAATTTTTCATATATTTTTCCTATTTTTATCTCTGTGTGTGTGGGTGGTTTTTTTTAAAAGACATCTGCCAAAATATTGGATCGTTGTATGAAGGTTGATTGATAAGTTCGCAGCCTAAGGTACAAATACTTGAAACACACAGTTGATATTAGGTGCATTTGTAGAACAGGTTAATGTGGGATTAAACAATAAGTTTCAAGAAATTAACTGCAGTCAGTTTTATTTTTAAAGGCTACTGAAGTGGTAAGTTGTGGCAGAAATAGAGAAAATGGATAAAATTTCTCACTGAGCAGTTATTCGCTTCCTCTGCATCAAGGGCTTATCATCGAAGGAGATCCATGAAGATATGGTAGAGATTCTAGGGGAGAGTGCCCCTTCTTACAGCACAGTGAAGAAATGGGCAGCTCACTTCAAACATGGAAGGGAGAGTCTGGAAGATGATCCCCATCCAGGAAGACCAAGAACAGTAACCACCAATGAAACCACTGGCAGAATCCATGACATGATAATGAACGATCGATGACTAACTGAGCGGTACATTGCTACTAAGTTGGGCATCTCCCAGGAACGTGTTCATGCCATTATTCACAATGATCTTCAAATGACAAAGGTCTCTGGATGATGGGTCCCTAAACTTGGAGCTGATCACAAATGACAGCATCTCAACATGTCAAGAGACAATCTTGGCCATTTTTC
Organism: Achatina immaculata; assembly: GCA_009760885.1. Classification (NCBI taxonomy): domain Eukaryota; kingdom Metazoa; phylum Mollusca; class Gastropoda; order Stylommatophora; family Achatinidae; genus Lissachatina; species Lissachatina immaculata. Next base: position 18,720,205 of record CM019709.1, on the reverse strand, counting down.
TGCAGATCCTGAAAAGTTTCTTCAGCAATTTGTGACTATGGATGAGACTTGGGTTCATCATTTTCAACCACAAACCAAAGAACAGTCAAAGCAGTGGAAACATCGTGGATCCCCACCTCCAAAGAAACCAAGGTGGTTCTGTCTGCAGGCAAAGTGATGGCTTCCATCTTTTGGGATTCAGGTGTGCTATTGGTAGACATCTTCAAATGGGCAAAACGGTCACCGGGACCTATTACGCTAATCTTGTGAAGCAACTGTGGGTCAAACTGAAGGAAAAGCGTGGAGGGAAATTGACGAGAGGAGTCATCTTTCATCAAGACAATGCTCCAGTTCACAAGTCAGTGGTGGCAATGGCTGCCATTCATGAATGCGGCTTCTAGCTTCTTGAACATCCTCCTTATTCCCCAGATTTGGCCCCTTCAGACTATTACCTGTTTACCAAACTCAAAATGGAGCTCAGTGGTCACAAATTTGGTTCAGATGATGATGTCATTCATGCTGTAGATCACTTTCTACTGGCACAAGATGCTGATTTTTACAAAGAAGGGATCTGTATGCTCCAGGACTGCTGGACTAAATACATATACTTGCAAGGGGACTATGTTGAGAAATAACCCAAAAAAGCTGTCCACAAATAATCCGTTGTAGCTTATGCCGAGAACTTATCAATCACCCCTCATATGTTCTTCATTTTATATGCTCATCTTATTTTTCTACCACTTTTATTCCTGTTCACTTTCATCTCTCTTTGAATCTATCTGTAAAAGTGAACCAAACACCTTTAGCTATGTTTCTTTGCTATGCTCTTTTGTGCCTTGCTCCAGCCCTTTTACCATACTGCTTTCTTCTGTGTCTTTCAAAAACTTCTTGTCATATCTAGCTGACTGATGACTTTCTTAACTCTTTCATTCCAAACAATATTAACAGTGTTAGTAAATGTTGCACTCCTATGTGAATCAATGCTCAGAGAAGTATTTAGGCAAAGTGTTAATAACATGAAAAGCAAGCACACCGTGGGAGGAGACCAAAAATCTAAGTCTATATTTTTTCACCTATTTTTTAATATTGTTTTTTTTTATGTGATCTTTGCAAAAAATTGGACTGTTGTATGTTTTCATCTTGCTTTCTGCTATTCTTGTATCTGTCCACTTTCCATCTTTTTGTAAAACTGAACCAGACCCCGCCATCTGCTTTTACTACATTCCTAACTCAACCAATATTTTAAAATTATTGAGTGCCTTCCTTTCAGTTTCTTTCTGCCAAATTTCTCATCAGTATTTATTCTGGCAGAGCAAGGAAATTAATTCAGGAGTGAAAGATTTAACACAACCAATGAGTTGACAAGTGCTATTATGGTACTGTTTAACCCCCAGTGGCTTATCTAATAACAAGATTTCTTTTCTTTGGAAAGCTCAACTACCAAAGGAATTATGCTGCTTTCTCCACCTTTGAAGTAACAGAACAGGCTATGCTGTTTTATTTATAAAAGAATGCTAGATAACCGGCAACACACAATCAACATAACACTGGAGTCATCTCCCTAAAAACACTGAAAGAAATTCTTATGTCAAAGGCCGGACACATTTGGGCAATGCCCGAAGTGTAACGAAGCCACTTCCCTGGACTAGCAGAAGAGATAGGCCCCTTTTTTAGTTAGTTTTACATTTATAGAGGTACTCTGGCAAGTGCGCCTTTATCTTAACCCAATCTAATTCACGAGTTTTTATAACTAGTGATCTTTACTTCCAACTATTGGCAACAGGAACAAAGTGGTAGTGTGGCTGATTAATAATGTAGCGTAGGCCATATACCAGGGTTTCTCAACCTCTCTCTCTCTCTCTTTTTATTTTAGCAGTTATGCCATTTTTATATATGATCATGCTTTTGTGGACAAACTGGATTGTTGTAAGTTCTTCATTCATACATGCAGATCTTATTTTCTGCCACTCTCATTCTTGCACACTTTTCCCCACTCTTTGTATATTTTTGTAAAACTGAACCATACACCTCCATCCACCTTTATATCAAATGATGGCTTGGTACATCTCTTGCTCTTAAGTGATTCTGGCCAAACTGCTTCTTGTCCTATCTCTTGGTGTTCTCTTCTCTTTTCCGTTCAGCTGTAGATTTTTCATTTAATTGGCATTATATGTCTGTATTCATTACAGAAATATATTGTCTATAAAGAAATTGACAAGAAGTGTGACTCTTTTGAAAACAAATGCCTAAGGAAAATACTTGGTATAAAGTGGAATGAATTTAAGAACACAGAGATAAGACAGATGAGCAAACAACCTGTCTCGTGGGTGATCAGAAAAATAAGATAGACTTATGTTGGCCATGTGATGAGAAGAAACAATCAGAGAATACCAAAACAAGTTATCAAGTGGAGCACACCTGGCCGAAGAAAAAGAGGTCGACCACGTGAAACTCTAAAGAGGACATTGTTAAGAGAAGCCAGTTTATTGGGCATAACATCCCTTGATGAAGTTGAAAAAACTTGCCGAAAACATGGCAAACAACCATGCGAGCCCTTATGTGACGTTTAACGGCAAGGGAATGATGTTAGATTCGTCACAGAATTGTGTGTAGTTTTTTTTAGACGTTTGTGCTTGCATTCATATCTTTGTACAGGTTAACATGTATTAATTAAAATACTTTGTATTAAATAAAGCACATGTTTATATCCAGTTTTGTTGCCTCAACTCCGCCCTCGGGTCACAGGGCATGCGCAATGGCGAAGCAGTTTTAATGGAGGACAACCTACAACGCCCTCAAGCGAGCGTGTTGAAAGCCAGGTATATTCATGTGGAGATCTGGGTTGTTTCTTAATTTTAATAAAAATATAATAGTTACATCCTGTTCACACTTTAACAAACTATCTAGTGTGTTTAAATGCGGTTCCGATGATTTATACTAAAGCTACACTGAATTAATGTCAATCTAAAGAATAAGGAAATGCAGGCGCCATTTTGAATTTTTTATCCGGACTGTGCATGTTACAGGCAGCGGATAAATGACAAGGTTTGCGGTGCTACTATCAATCTCAACGAAATCTGTATTCATAATGAACAAAATGGGATACCGCTGGAGATCTGTAGTCTGGTAGGCGCAAAAGATTTCAGAAAATATCAGTATAAGTTCAGAGCAGAGACGACGAGCGTCCGTTTCCGAGCAACACCAAAAGTGCAGGTGGCGCTTGGAAGTTGATGAGGGCGCTTGTAGCGACGGACACCCCTAGCGGGGGCCTTCCTCTTGTCCAGATGATTATCTTGTGTCTGCTACACAAACTCTTGCTCATGAATGAGTCGTAAACAATTGTATTTTACGTTAGGATAAGGCATCACAACGCACGACCCAAAGTCCCCATTGAAACAGTTTCCAAAATGGCGTTAGCAGTTGTACTTGACAAACACCAAGTCCGTCCGGTCTCTTGTTTATGAGAAAACGTTAAGAAAACTTCGTAAACACACGTTATTCGACATGAGATCGACAGATGCATAACGTGTCAAATTGCTTGGTTTTTTTTTTATTTGTTGTTGTTTTTGTTAAAGAGGAGGAATAAAAGGGAAGCACTCACAAAACCCCACAACAAGCCCTAGATGATAAGACGAATAAGAATGGTATATACATTTTAAATTGTATAGTTTCATTATATTCTCTATTTCCATGCTAGAACTGTCATACACTTCATTATCAATATCGCCATGAACATGGTTGTTTTTAGACAGCCTTCTCACCAGATGGGGGTATCACCATACAAGCAGTGTAAAGGCAGCCAAGACAGTTGGCAAACTAAGGAAACTGAACCAGAAGAAGGTTAAGACTGACAACAAAGTTTCTGATTTAGCAGACCAGTGTGCTTGGTGTTCTCTTACATGACCTAAACATCTGGGGAATGAAGAGAAAAACCGTTTCCATCATTGCTGCCTTCAGGAAAAAAAACCAAAAAAACAGAAGGGAGTGAAAGAGATGGTATACAACTTAGAAAAAAATTACAGTATGACAACAGGCAAGTCTTGCATGCACAAAAAGAAGAGGTAATGATGTAATTTCTGTGACACATGAACCAAACCAGTTTTACAGAAGATTGAGGGGAGTGTTTTATTTTCATCAATCTAAGAGGAAACTTAGCGTGGTGTTTTATATGTAAGTCGAGATACCTCAAACCATGTCTGCTTTCTTTAGATCTTCATGTATTGTGTGTCTCCATGTCTTCAATGGCCTGCCCCTCATTCTTTTCCCTTGAGGTGTCCACGTCAAGGTGGTATAGGGGTGTCTTGTTCTTTCCGTTCAGCCATTTCCACATATTGAATTGTTGCTTTTTTTTTTTTTTTCTTACCTTGGTCTCCCATCTCATTTTGTAAGCTTACTTTTAAAAAATATCTGATTCTTTTCCCTTCCTTCTTGTAGTTTTGTTCTCCTACAAATGCTTGTATCTTGCAGGTTGCTTTCTTCATTTGCTCAGACATTGACACCAGTCTCTTACAAATGCAGCAATTTGTATCTTGCCAGATTATCAAGGCAGTTAAGGTATTAAGAATTAAATTGGTTTTTAAGTTGAACAGAGCTGGGATTTATATATTGCATTAGGTACAGAATGGATACATTTTTTTTTTATCTTTGAAGTATTTTTGTAAATTTGATAGAACTGCAGTAAATGGTTTTTCTTTTTCACTTTTACTTATCAAACTGCAGAGCTTGGTAATAGAAAGTCCTCATTGGCTAGAGCAATGGACCCAGAAGATGAAAGTGGGCCGGCAGGTCATGGCCAAAACCTGCATGATCTTCAAAACTATCTTTCAACCTTCAACAAGGAAATTGAACCTGGAGATGATGTTCTGTCCAACATGGATGTGGACAGCGGTGTTGGAGATGTCAGTGATCTTTACAGTTCAAATCCAGGAAATCCCTTGCAGGAGCCTGGTGAGGGAGGAGTTGCCTCACAGTTTTCCTCGGGTTTCTACTCAGAACAAGGTAACCAGAAGCAGTGTGTACTTGTTGGCATTGAGGTTTCTTTAGCTGCTTCCTGGCACATAAAATTGGCAATTTTTTTGTTTTTGTTTGTTTTGTTTTTTTTCAGACGTGAAATTGACAAGTTTTTCTTGGCACATGAAATTGGCAAGTTTTTTTTTTTTTCTTGCACATGAAATTAGCAAGTTTTTTTTTTGTGTTTTTTTTCTTGTGGCACAAGAAATTGGAAAGTTTTTCTGATTAAAAAAAAAAAAAAAGATCATTTTTCTAATTTGAATGCAGGAGATCATGGCTAGTCGTTGTGCTAGGATTTTTTGATACTGCTACAATTTTTCAACCTAGCATGAAATACTTTCCCAGATACCAGTTTTCTCAGTACAATTTTCTTTGTACTTTTTGTTTTTCCTCATGTAAAATTAAACATAACTAACATAACTTTACAAGCATCACTGGCAATTAAATATTTGCATAACATTTTTTTTCTTACCTTGTTTATCGGTACGATTTGATCTTAACTCATTGCGTACCGTCAGAGGAAAAAACGCGAAGGTCATTTTGGTGGCAAGAAAAATGTGCAGGGGTTGCGATATTTTTGGGGTATAGTTGAAAAAGTGAATTAATAAATTATTTCCATCTTACACAAGTATATTTATTATACACCAAAAAAAAAATTTTAAATGAATGAAGATTCCATAAATGCAGTTTTTTTTTATAAAAAAAATAACTGGTGAGAAAATAGACAACATTTTCAGCCCCCCAAGGAAAAAAATTCATGACACACAAATAAAATAAAATAAAATTGGTTTCTACTTACCATTATAGCTGTAAATATCCACTTGTAAATCACAACTTGATGATAAATGGAAGTCATCACATGAAAAGTAGTCACTTTGTGCACAGATCTGCAGAAATAATCAAACACAACAGAAAACATTTAGAACTCTTGCTTTATCAGAACAATCACGGTCAGATCGCCGGTCAGAATCACTGTCAGAAACAATGTCAGAAGATTTCTTCCCACTTACAATCAGAAATAACCGTCTAGCACCTAGTTTGGCCCGTCTTTCTGGTTGACACTTAACTGCAGCACACTCATAACACTAATCTTGTTGGAGGGCATGTCCATTTTCTACTCAAGTTAGAAAAAAATTCACCAAAAATTGAATAGAAACACTTACAAAATGTCTACCGGCTACCCACGCTTCACAAAAGGAAGCTGGGTACTTTGGGCATGAGCAGATAACACGCGAACCAAAAGTTGGAACCTATTTTACACTGAAACAAAGCTAGGGTTCCGATTGGGACCTTGGCAATTCCTTGAAAAAATGGAAGAGTCCCATTTGGGACCCTGGTGGGCAATGAGTTAAAGTGCAAACACGCTGAACCAAAGTCAAAACTGGCTGATTCTCCTCATTGTAAATTAAGTGTCATCATCCTACTGGTCCTGTTATCCTCCAACTGGTCTCACTGGTTGCTTTTTACTAGGTTATTGATATATAAACTGGTTACGGTAACCGATGACCTTCTAAAGTTTCATTTTTTTCTCTTTTTTTAATTGGTAGTTTAAATTGGCCATTAATGCAATCACTAATTATAGCTGGTCTTGTTAATGAGTCCGCAGTTACTGATGTTTGGTTTTGATGGAAGGTTCACCCATTTATTTTAGAACTGTGGGGTGTGACACAGACCAGCTGCAGGTAAAACACAAGCAAGTTAACCTGTGTTTGACAGGAGATTGACTTTTACACGTATTCTGTGAGAGCGCATAAACTGTACTGATATGTACTGCTAGACATGACCTGAGATATAAGCTGTAGGGCATCTATAGACATTAGGAAAAGAAAACTGCAGACTTCCTGTAGTGATAGATTTTCATAAGGAACATTTGTTGAATCCTGAACACTGAAGCGGTGTGGAATTATACATTTAAAAACTGGTGAAGAAGAGTATTGTTGATGATTTGTGAATGGACACATCAGCAGCAGGGCATCTTGCTTACAACCGAGAAGCCTGCAGGAGAGCTGTTAGGGAGGCAAAGTTCCTCAAGGGACATGCAAATGACTGACTGACTGAAGAAGAATTGTATAACAAGTACATTTCTGTTGTGCTTGTTCTTAATCTAATTCATTGTTAATGTCTGCAACTCAGGTATTCTTGACAGTTCGCTATCTGATGAGCCTACACAACAAATACAGAATATGGTATCTGAGGCAGACAGAGATGCTGATGGGGACATAACAATAGCTATCAAACAGGAAGTTGGTTCCATTGATCTGGGTTCTGTCCAGGCTCAGATAGCTGGTCTTGGAGATGGCCAGTTGTCACACAATATGGGGGACATTCATACGTCTCCCATACCACAGGTACATATTTATGTGTTGTTTTGTTGTTTTTTTTTTAAAGTTTCCTTTAATTGTTTTGCCATTTACCACAAATTAACCGAGATTATATATAGTAACAGCATTGTACTTTTTATGGTTATCCCAGGCTGGAAACCAGTGGCTTAGAGTAAGTAACTAAAATATGGTATTGATTTAAAATTCTATTCCTGAATAGCATATATTCTTGTGTATGTACTTGGACGTGAATAAAGCCTAATTATCTGTTATAATTATTGTCAGTCATAACAGATCTAGGGCAAATTTCAGGTCAAAACAATATTTGTTTCATTTACTCTTGTTGGTTATGGTAACCATTCTATGAATGTAGGCAAATGATCTCAATGTAGGGACAATGGCTACGATCACTGACTAGTACAGTCACTGCCCGGAAGGAAAGCAGTGGTAAACTGTCTTCTGGAAATATATCAAGAAACCCAACAGCAACAAGGAAGGTCAGATAGGAAAAAGATCTGGTGGCAAGTCCCCCAGGCCAGATAGATCTAATTTTAACACTGGGGAAGAGTGTGAGGCAGAGGTCAGTACTAGTAATTGTGATGACGGACAAAATCGTGACGGTGTTACTAAGGAAAACCGCTGCATCAAACTAAAAAGAAAAATAAGAGTAGGAACATGGAATGTGGGAAGTATGTATGAGGGGAAGTATCAAATAATAAGTGACGAGATGAAAAGAACGGGGATACACATTTTGGGAATCTGCGAACATCGATGGAAAGGATCAGGACACTTCAAGAGTGAGAATGATGATATCTTTATATACTCTGGTGGAGAATTAGGAGGAAAGAATGGAGTGACTTTTTACTTGGACAAGTTAACATCAAAAGCATTACTAGGTTACAATCCAGTAAGTGATAGAATTCTCACTCATCCAGATATATGCACCTACATCAGCAGCAGAAGAAGAGGAAGTAGAAGACTTTTATAACACATTGCAAATGACAATAGACCAGGTACAGAAAAATGATATTGTATTAATAATGGGGGATTTTAATGCAAAGACTGGTGCAGGAAGAGCAGAAGATGAGGGACATGTTGTAGGGAAATTTAGCATAGGACATAGAAATGAGGCAGGTAACAATCTAATGGCATTTTGCATGGAAAATGAGCTAATGATCGCTAACACACTTTTTAGACAACATCCAAGAAGACTTTACACATGGACATCACCTGATAGGAAAACTAAGAATCTGATAGATTACATTTTAGTGCACAGAAGGTGGAGATCAAGTAAAACGTCAGCAAAAATTTTACCAGGTGCTGATTGTGACACGGACCATGAGTTATTAATTTAACTTGAAGATAAAGATAAAAAAGACCACTCTGCTTTGATCTTAAAAAATACCAGAAAAATACGGTATAGAAGTGAAGAACCATTTCAAAATACTGATTACAGGAGGAGATGACACCAGATGAATTGGCTGCGCAGGCCATAGATATCTTAATAACAACAGCTAAATACGTGGTTCCAGTAAATAAAACACAAACATAAAAGAATGGATGGATTACAGCAGGCACACTAGAACTGATAAAACAACATAGAGAAATGAAGACGCAGTGGAAAGTGATAAACAACAACAAAGAATAATATAAATCTTTAACAAAGGAAGTACGAAGAAACATAAGAAAAGACAAAAAACAATACATACAAGATTGTTGTGAAGGACATCAGGAGTGTGAAAGAGATAGTAAAATGTTTAAAGAAATGAAGACATTGACGAGAAATGTCACACCCAAGCTAACTGTAATTTATGATGAGATGGGGAAGACCTTGACAGAGACAGAGGAAATTCTAGAAAGATGGAAGGAATATTGTAGAGGAATGTATGAAACAATTGACTGTGAAAACAGAAATCAACAGTGCGAATTAATATTGAAGGAGAAAGAACCCGAACTGACAATAGAAGTTATGGGCAGTAAAAAATCTGAAAAATGGTAACTCATGGGGATGTGATGAGACAACAGCTGAACTCATTAAGGCAGGAGAAAAGGAATGTGCAACAATATATCATGCACTATGTAAAAAGATATGGCATTCAGGTATTTGGCCAAAAGAATGGAAAAGAACTGTATTCACGCCACTGCCAAAAAATGGGCAACTTGAAATTATGCACAAACTACAGAACTGTTGCCCTGATTAGTCATGCCATTAAAATTGTATTAAAAATAATAATAGGTAGACTTCATAAGAAAATAGAAGACATATAAGAAAATAAGTTGACATTTAGTTGTGCGGCTGGTAAGTCGGTTTCAAGGTTTAACAATTCTTTTGGGTGTGGTCGATTAAGTATTTCTTGGAAATGTTCAGCCCATCTTTGCTTTTGGTCTTTACTTGATATTAATAAGGTTCCAGTTTTGCTAAGGATTGGTCTTTCTTTAGATGTAATAGTACCTGTTAGCCTCTTTTGTATGTTATATAATTTTGCTGTCTCCTGTTTTTGCTGCTTTCTCTGCCTCTTTCGCCATATTGTCTATGTATTCTCTTTTATCCCTTCTAGATGAACTTCTTTGTCTATTTCTTTATATGTTGTTTTTGCCAGATCTTTTTCAAAGTCTGTTTTTACATTCAACATGTCTAATTTGGCTGCTCGTCTTTCATGTATGTGCTTCCATGTGTTTTCTGATATCCATGCTTTTCTATTTGGTTTTTTTAAGTCCAGCGCTTGCCTTTGCTGCTGTGATTATGGCTATGTGGTAAGAATTCCATAATTCATCTATACCTATCTCCTCTACTTCACTGAGTGTTGTGGAATGATTGGCAAGTTCCTGATTGAAATTACTGTTAGTATTCTCTTCTTGTAGGCTGTGGCTGTTTATCTTTCTGTGTATTGATTTCTTGTGTTGGCATTTTAGTTTTATTTTCCCTATACACAGGTTGTGATCACTGTTAACATCTGCACCCCTATATGCTCTTACATCTATCAGAGATGTTCTGAATTGTTTTCTAATACAAAAATGATCTATCTAGTTTCTAGTTCTATCATCTGGAGATATCCACGTTGTTTTATGTATCTCTTTGTGTGGAGATATTGTGCCTCCAATGACCATGCCCTCTGTTGGACATATTTCAATTAATCTTTCTCCGTTCTGATTAACCATGTCAATTCCTTCTTTCTCCATCACTTTAAAGGTTTTCAATTTAATTTGAAGTAGTGAGGGAGGGCAGTTCTGCTGGGTATTATCATTGGTTTTAGGGGTCCATAACCTGAACAAGTTTGGAACCACTGCTCTGTGATAACTTGCATCAAGAGTGCAAGAAATGTGCAGTGGCTAGAGAACTGGCAACTCATGTGAAGGGAATAGGTTACCGTATTTAGTTTCCAGTGATTGCGCTAGTATTATCTGAAACCCGTACAATCGTACCTGTTTCTTCACTTGCATAAGGTACTTTCTAAAATACCAATTTTTATTACAACATTTGGTACTTTATACTTAAAAAATACCTAACAGACATCATTGAGGAGTAAATGTAGTGAGATTTAATCTTTATAAAATGCTGAACCAGAGTAAAAACTGACTGATTCTCCTCCATGCAAACTGAGCAACATCATTCTTATAGCCTGATAATCCTTTGATTTCACTTGATGGTTCCCTGATGGTTTTTTTCCAGGTTTTTAATAATATAAACCGGTTATAGTAACTGATAACCATCAAAAGTTTTAGTTATTTCTAAATCAGTAATTTACTGGTAATTGCCAGTTAATGTGATCACTGGTTTCTAGTGTCGGTGATGCAAGGAAAAAAAAATGACAACTTGGTAATTTGGTTAGGGAATAAAGTGATCAAATGGCCTAGTTGCATTTGTTACAGGACTGCGCTTCATTTGAAGAACCAAGGCGGCACTTTTGGCTGTCACCTGTAGTAATCCATGGCAAACTATTGCACCCTTAACAGCCTAAGACAAATGGCAGCATTCTTCAGATATGTCAAAGTTGATGTCTGAAAGTGTTCAATGAAGAAGAACAAAAATGGCCTAGTTGAGACATCTCAGTGTGACAAATGGAACCATTGATGACTGAAAACATTATGCTGCATTACAGGTGTGATAGATTTATTATGAAGGAGAGGTTAGTTATTATATTAGTCATGTCTATTTACTATACTTTAGGGGCTGATTATGACGTCACTGGGAGATAACCTTGACCCTAGTGCTGGGAAAGTGATCAGGATTGTTTCCCTTGGTGAAGAGGGTCAGTTCTTGTCCATTACGGATGGTTCACAAATGCAGATCCTTAGCCAAGATCTGGGCATGTCTTCAGACACACTGGGCACACCTGATGGTGCCATAGGGGTAAAAGTTTGTTAGATTTTGCCTGACAGTATTATTTCTGTACATGTGTCTGTAGCATCTGAGTGACAATAACACTAAGCTATCATTTTTTTAAATAGCTTTAGCCAGGTCATCATCATCATGTGCCATCTCCATGTTAAAGGTTGGCAACATTAAATCTCCAGCATGTTCTGTCACTAGTTGTATGTTAGATATCGACAAGCTTTCTTATATCCATGTGTTGGTGTTAACTACACATCAGTAGTTTTACCATGCTCATGTTCTTCTGAATCAGATTTTAAAATTTCCTTTCAGATAGTTTTAGTATTTGTTATTCCTCTTAACTCTTCCCATGCCTTATGACTAAAATTGGTCACTTCTGGTATGTGTGTTCCATACCATGTGACTATTTTTTTTTATACTTGTTTTTTTTTTTTTCTGCAAAAACGGTGTAACTTTTTAATTGTACACGTTTTATTTGCGCATGTCCAGTGACCCCTTTCATCATGGCGGAAGAGTGCTTAGTTACGAGCGATGTTGAGCGAGAAAAACGAAGTTTTTGATCGATAAATTTCAATTTTTGGTAATGTAGATAGAGGTATGGACATACCCTGTGACCAGACCACTGTTCTTGAATGTATCCCAAGAAGATCTAGACATATTAGACAACTGGAGACATAGTTAGGAGATTATTTCAGACATTATTTTAGGGAGAAAGGCACATACAATCACAGGACGAGACCGACAAGTAGTTCTAGGCATCTCAAATGGTACGTTCTGGACATCTATACCTATAGGACACATTTATTGTCCAAAAACATCACATTACTTCATTTTTCCTAAAAAAAACTCTGCATTTATGAAATCTTCATACATTTTTAGTTATCTTGAAACATAATAAGTACACTTATGGATATACTGAATTTCATTCACTTTTCCAACTCTACCCATGGTACATATCAAGACCCGCGCTTTTACTCTGGCACCAAATGGAACGTTCATGTTTCTTTCTGTGGCACGGAAAGAGTTAATATTTCCTTCTTATATGTTGTTATGCTTCATAATTTACCCAATCAAGGTGGTTTTTAGAGTATTGTTGCGCATATTAATGTGTCCCATCAGTGTAACTTAGTAAATTGTTGTGCTTGTTAACTTTTTTTTTTGCTCCAAAGCAACCCTGGCAGTGCTGATAGATCTTGGACACTGGTGCAAATTAGTGCTCAGAAAAATGGAAAGTAGCATATTTTCAAACCCAACCTATATTTTTTAAATTATAGAGTAACTTCCTTCCAGTTTCTTTCATAGGCTTGTATTTAACATTTAGAATGTCCACTTTTATGTTATTTTGATGAGAGAGCTGCTGATTTAGCATGACCAAAAACTTCAGTGTTGAAGAAGTTTTAAAATCTATCCTCAATCATGTATTGATAAAATAATATGTTTGATGTTGTTTCATTTATATATATATATATATTTTTAAAGAGAGTACAAAATCATTGCCAGTTTGTCTTTATGAATAGCTAAACTTAATTAAACAGTAAATATATTTTATTTACCTTCTTTGTGACAGACTGAGGCAACTAGTGTCAGTACTGGCTCTCCGCATGCCACCTCCATCCTGGCTTCTGTTGGCTCCACAAATGTGGTTCTAGCAAGTCGAGGCAACATCATCTCCACAGCTTCTGATTCCACCAACAGCACCATCACTGGAGGTGCCCAGCTTGTTGCATTGCAGAGCACTTCTGACAGTACGCAGCCTCAGCTTGTGACTTTGCCTCAGGGTACAGCCTTGAACACAGAAACTTTACAGGTACTGTGTCTGTACCACTCACAGTGAGCTTTCATGGTGTATCTGTGTGGTAAAGTGTGAAATAAAGACATTCTTTGTGATTGTTCTTGTTTGGAATGCCATGTTTTGCATTTGCTCATCTGTTCATTGACTGAAAGTGCTGATGAGTGAAAGCTAGCAGTTAGGGCTTCCTATGGGCCATGCATAAGGCATTCTCACAATGAGCTGTAATTTTATGGGTTCTGTTAAGTTCCGCCTTGATGAAGAGCCATGATTGGGTCATACATTGCTAGCTGAACTATTGTATACAGCCTGGTACCAGGAAGTGAGGTAGTGTCTTTGCTGACTGTGGCCTACTCGTCCTAGCACTGGAGCTGACACTTGTGCTCCTGAAAGCAAAATTGGTAGTGGAGCCATGAAAATGTTTGCTATGTGCATGGATTTAAGAGAAGAGAAACACAGGGTGAAATGGAATGGAAGTGCAGTTCTCATTGGAGACAATTTGTGCCTCCAGCTACATAAGGAGCTAAACAGAAAGGGGGCAGTGGCTATGCTTTCTGAATTTACCAGATGTGGACTCTAGCAAAGCACTCCTTCCATTGTATGTGATAGTCTGTTTGAAGACATTGCCTTTTGTCCGAGGCAGTTGCTCTATATTGCCTGTTGTCCCAGGCAGTTGCTCTTTGTACATTATGTTACATACTGGTCACATAGGCGGTCAGCCTTTCTGATTGTGTGCAGTTCTTGATGTTTATGATCTGGCTAGGGAAAGTAAGTATTGTGGTGGTTTCCCTTTTTCCGTTCAATTTGGTTTTTGTATATCTCTCTGCTATTTATATATTATTTATATATATTTATATATCTCTGCTATTTATATATTATTTACATATATATTTATATATATATATTATATCTCTCTTCTATTTATATATTATTTATATATATTTATTATATCTCTCTGCTATTTGTTTAATGAGACTGACCCACGAGAGTTTTTTGTCTGCTGCTGTCTTACGTAAATAATCACAGCTGATCTCTGTATGTAGAGATTTTATCATTTTAACAAATTTATGCTTGGAAAATTATTTCACAAGATATCTGGTCTACTGGCTGGCGATGGAGCAATTGGCTCAGAATTAGGCTATCAGACCATCACCATTTTGCCTTCAGAACTGAACCAGAGCGGGGACATGAACTATTTTCTTATCATGGCATCTCAGGATGCTCAGAAAGATGGAGTCCAGCCTCTAGCTCAGGTGGTGGAGGATTTAAAAGTGAGTGGATCTTTATCCCTGTGTCCCATATTACAATTTTTTTATGTGTCGGCCATGCATGAAGAGTAGTTGTCCAGTTAATAAGCCAGACTAAGATTTCTTGGCAGAAACTTTAGCAGTCCACCGAGGGAGACCACAGGGATTGTGAGTAGAGAAAAGCTGAGAAATTCTGAGCTGGAAACTGAGTACAGTGATACTATTCCTGCTATAGAGAAGTCAAGCACTGCAGCTCATTTGTTGGACATCATCTCATCTGATTGTGCTTAGCCTCAAAAATGAGGACTGCATTTGGTTTCATAACATTATGAAGTATAACAATATTAGATAATAATAATATGAATATAACTAATAGTTTTTTGTTTTTTTTTTTGGTTTCAGATGTACTTCTATTTTAGAACATATTCCCCGGTTCATTAACAGTGTGCCTCACAAACTGTATATGATAGTTTATATTACAGTGCAAATTATAATCAGTGGTTTATATTTTTTTAGCAAGAGAATCAAGAGCTGTCAGAAGAATTGATGGAGATAAATGGAGAAATGAAGCGAGTTTTGAGAGTTATCCCAAAAAAATTCATGACCTCAAACTTTGGTGCACAACTCATGTGCGGCTACTGCGACTACACCAGCCAGAAGCGTTATTTGCTGACTCGTCATATGAAGTCCCACTCTGATGAGAGGCCACACAAATGCAAAGAGTGTGATCGAGGCTTTAAAACACCAGCTTCATTGCTGAATCACATTAACACGCACACAGGCACTCGGCCGCATAAATGCAAGGTGAGGAAACAATGCTGTGTTTGTGAGTTGTTAAATGTCTTCGCATGTTTAAAATTGTAGTAAGATTTGTCTGGGGAAATGGGTAATGAGAGAGCCTGATCATCGGAATACGTGCATTTGTCAGATGTTTTGGTCCCGTTTGTAGGTTGAGGAAAGGGAGTTTTCATCATCATCGTTATCAAATGATGTCTGGATGAGGTGGGCAGCTGTGTCACTCCACAGTTGTTGATCTTCAGTGTTATCTGATGCCCAGCTTGGTTGGCGACTTCCAGTTTTGCCAGGTCAAACTTTCCATTATCCTGTCTTTCAAGTCTGCCCATAAACTCATTATCATCATGCGGTGCCTTAATGGTCTCCTTTTCTCATCGTGTATCACATGTATCAAGATATATAGTGATTGTCCTTTTATATGTAATTTTAACTGATTGAATTCACTGAGTTTTCATAAGTATTCATAACTGGTTTTCGTAACGAGTCAAGGGATCTCTGACAAAAGCCTTATGTAATCAGAATATCTTGGTTACTGATATTTGTGGCTTGTTGATGATTGGTCATATTGCATGTTCATAGGGAGAGAAAATCTCATCTAAGTACAGGTTTGTGTCTGACTTAATGGTTGCTTCATTTTTAACCAGAATTTTTCATATTAAATTGTTCTCAGAAATATTTCACTAATCTAAAATTTAAAAAAAAAAAAAATTAGATAAATATTTCTGCGAATAATTTGGTGCACTGTTGATACAAAATTTTTCTCATGTGGACTGGCATCAAGGTTGACCCAGCCTCTAAGTACCATAGGTTTCTCTGGGAATTGAAAGACAGCAAGGACAGGTCCTCTTACTGTCCTGTCTTTCTGTGCTGTGGCTTAGAAATGTGAAGGCACTGACTTGATGGCATGTAAACCAGTCATGGGGCATGATCTGTAACTTATGTGTCTTTGAGGAATAAGGGGAAAAGGGGTATTTCATATTTTGAGATTCATGTTTCCAAAACTTATGTATGCAGGTGTAAACAGTTTTTAAAATCTATTTTAAGACTTGCGATGCAGCATTCACTACATCTGGTGAGCTTGTCAGACACATTCGATACAGGCACACTTTTGAAAAGCCCCATCGATGTCCAAATTGTGATTATGCCAGTGTGGAACTCTCTAAGTTGAAGAGACACATGAGGTCACACACTGGGGAAAGACCATATAAGGTTAGTGTTTAATTAGGGTGTTTGCTCTGTATATTTCCATATAGATCCCCAAATGTACACTAATTGAAGACCTCTACTGCAGGACTTGCTGATCTTCTGAACATGGGTATCTTTTAAATAAAAGAAAACTTACCTGTCCCAGGTTCCCAGCTGACAAGGAGATATCTCTAAGACCAAAACTTGTCAACTTCTTTGTTCTCCTAAGACTGATATTTCTCACAGAAGTCTGCTGATTAATTTAACATGCTTCTGTACTTTATACACTTGTGATGCATATTCACTGAGCTTGAGATACACTTATTTTGGCATTTAATAGTACAATGTTTTTGCTACTGCAGATAAACTTGCAAGTTAGGTCTGAAAGGTTAAATGTAACAGTTTTTAATGGAGACAGGACAAACTCACATTCCTCTTTTGTATGTATGTGTGTGTGTGTTGTGTGAGGGAGGGGAAGTGGACAGTTGAAAAAGAAAGAAAACAAATGAAGAAATGGTCAAAAGAAGATGAAATAAAAAGGTATGGAAGAGTTTTTTTTTCAGTCTATAAATTTTGTTTCAAATTAATTACAAAGGACCCTTGATTTGACGAACTAATAAAAGGGATTTCTGAATGAATATTTAGCAAAACATTTGACTGTTTTAATGAACATGATGAATATGATAGGCATTGTACACAAAGTGGCGCACGTTCTGTGCAGTACCACTAAGCGTCCACAAAAAAGGGTAGAATGTAAGTTTGATTATTCAGCATTTTATTTAGAAAACAAAGAACGAAGGTTGGCAGTAATGAACCTCCAGTTTCTTTGTTCCCTTGGCTTTGATGGTGCACTCAGCCTGGCTTGTATCCTGTCCGCCGTCATATGTTATCTTCCCGTCCACATCTCTGTCTACTTCTTGCTCTTTTTCCTTCCACTTGTCCTTCTAGTATGGTCTTCAGTATCTTGTTATGTCTTTTGATATGGCCAGAGTATTTTGTTTTCTTGATCTTTATTTCTTTCAGAAGTTTACATTGCACTTGAAGCTGTTCTAAAAAATGTCCTTGATATATGACCTAATTTTCTGTGCAACCACATTTCTGCTGCAGTAGTCCTTCTCTCCAGAATACACAAAATTTATATTGATTCTAATGTTCGTTATGTATTATAATATTTATTTATTATTGTAGAATTTTCTTCTTATTATATCACTGCTGATTTAATTATAGATAGAATGGTTGGAATAGTTGGTTGAGACTTACTCTGCAACTAATCCTTGTTGGGAGTGTGAGCATTCCATATATTTGACATTCTGATATTAGCATTCTTTTTTCAGATATTTCTGTTTCATAAGTTTAATAATAAGTAGTTTACCAAATTACCAGAAATGTGGTCTTAAGCCTTGTCTAATAACATAAAAGTTTTATCTCAGTACGTAATGTCTGGATATGTCCATTCTCAGTGCCCTAACTGTCCGTATGCAAGCCCAGACACTTACAAACTGAAGAGGCACCTTCGTATACACACAGGAGAGAAGCCATATGAGTGTGATATCTGTCATGCCAAGTTCACCCAGAGTAACAGCCTGAAGGCCCACAAACTGATTCATTCAGGCAACAAGCCTGTGTTTCAGTGTGATCTCTGCCCTACCACCTGCGGTCGAAAGACAGACCTCAGGATCCATTTTAACAAACTCCACTCAATGGGTTCTCCATTAGAGTGTAAAAAATGCGGTCAGATCTTCTCAGATAGGTAACTACTTTTCTTATATTGTTCAGTGTCTCTTCGGTATTTCTTACAACATTTTCCAGTGTTCTTTCAATATTATTATAGTTATTTCATGCATCTTTCCCATCACAACATGTGCCTGTGAGACCTGGACACTTAACAAAACAGCTGAGAAACACATAAATGCCTTTGAATGTAAATGCTACAGAAGAGTTCTCCAAATATCGTGGACACACAAAAGAACAAATATATCTATACTACAAGAGCTTAATATTGAAGAAGGCTGGCTAGTAAAGAGGATTAAAGAGAGAAAACTTAAATATTTTGGACACAATAAATGTCATGATAATTTAGTGAAGACCATCTTGGAAGGGTACATAATGGGAAAAAGAAGGAGAGGAAGACCAAAACGCATGATAATTTAGTGAAGACCATCTTGGAAGGGTACATAATGGGAAAAAGAAGGAGAGGAAGACCAAAACGCATGATAATTTAGTGAAGACCATCTTGGAAGGGTACATAATGGGAAAAAGAAGGAGAGGAAGACCAAAACGAAGATGGCTGCAAGACATCGTTGATGATCTGCAAATGGATGCAGCAGCGGCAGGCCATCTTGCTCACAACCAAGAGGCCTGCATGAGTGCTGTTTGGGAGGCAAAGTTCCGCAAGGGACATGCAAATGAATGAATGAATGAGGGAATGTATTGTTAGGTTAGGCCCATATTTCTAAGACCTGTGGCACATGAAAATGTGGTTGCGGTCAGTATCATGTCTGGCCACATTTACCTTCTCACATTTCTCTGGTACTCATTTTTAGAGACTGAGTGGACACTGAGGCCATTTTGATATGGTGGTACAGGAAAAAATTCTCCATTGCTGGGACTTGAACCCAGTACAACTGGATTAGTAGACTGAGCACCCAACCATTCAGCCAACCAGTGAAGGATATAGAGCGCTCGTAGTTTTCCCCAGCAATACATAAAATTAATCTTTTCTGCCCCCCCTGTGGATCTCACTGCTCCAGTTATGGTGTCCGTAACATGACTTAAATAACTCCTGTACTCTTATATGCCAAAACATAACCCCAGTGGCCTAATAAATGTACAGATTTCAGGCGGCAGAGTGCAGGGCACATCACTTTTGGTAAACTAACACAGAGTGACTGTGGACTGTACGTAGGATGAAGAATTCTAGCGTGTGATTCATAGTTTAATGTGATTTTTTTGTTTGTTTGTTTGGCATTCTTTTCTTTTTTTTTTTTTGGATTTAGGAGACATTTGCATAGTGGTTAGAGCACTCATCTAGCAACTGAATGGTTGAGGGTTCGAATGCCCAGCTGAGCAGGATCTTTTTCCGACCAATGCGGCCCTGAGGTCGACCCATCCTCGTAAAATGGGTACCAGAGAAAATCTGGGAAGGAAAGGCAGCGAGGAAAGGAACTGGCCATTCAGCCTCATACGTTGATGGCCCAGTTTAATGAGGCCTCTAACACTTCATCCCCTACAGCATTTGCTATGGGACTATCTTTACCTATCTAGACAACATTCATGATTTAGAGAAATGTCAAGTTGAAGGTCATAAAATGTAACATTATCACTGGAGTGTTTATTTTTCATGTAGAATTGGTCATTTTTATTCATCTGGCATGTTTTCCTTTCTGTTATGTTAGGTACTCGTACAAACAACATGTTCGAGGTCATGATGTGGATAAATGTTTGAAATGTGATGAGTGTGACTTTGTCACAAATACAGAACATGCTTGTGACCTTCATGCTGCGGTTCATTCAAATGGTAAAAAGTTTGAGTGTGACGTCTGTCACAGTTCTTTCAATCTGAAACAAAGCTTGGACAAACACAAACATTCCTGTCACCTTGGAGTAGAGTCAGGGATTGACTCTCCATCGTCATCATCTTCATCGTCAAGAGATAAAGAAGTAAGACCTACTAGTTCTGTAATGTGTTTTTTTTTTTTTGTGTGTGTACTCTTCTGTGAACTTGAATGTTTTTCACATGTGCATGGTACTGATTTTTGTGTCGGCCTATCCCATGATGCACTGACAGTCATGTATACCGTGTACTCTAGTGAGCAGTGAAGATTAACAACTTCTCAGTTCCTTGGCTAAATTTAGTAAGACCTCCCGCCCACTCAAACGTATGCAGTCCATCTCCCGTTGTATGCCCTGATTCCCTTATAGTGGTGATCACTGCTGTTACTGCAAAGGAGATTCCAAAATCAGTCTCTGATTCGCAGTTTAAATTTAAAAAAGTAAAAAAATAGACCCAAAAATTTTTATTACAAACAGAACTTAAGTACAAAACTGCAGAATTTTGAGGCTGGTCTCAGATTAGGTGACCGCTTGCAGAAACATCTTTATGACATTTCCCAGCATGCTTCTAAGTCTGTATCTAATAATATATCAGTGGCCCCAACTACAGTGGCTAGTCTGATTTTCTAGTAACAAGCCATTAAAAAATGATGACAGAAGCCACCTGACACTTTAGAACCATTATATATAGGAAAATGAGATGCTGGAACCACATGGTTTGAACTCATGCCTTTCTGCACAGTCATATTCCCTCTCTTCTAAGTTCTGCTCTTTCCTCTCCTGTAACTTATATTCCGGAACCCTCACTGTCCTAGATTATAAGCCACCTACTCATCCACATTCATTTGCTCCACCAGCCCTTTTCACTGCTTAATTACAATTATATCCTCTCTTTCCTTTTTGTTTTTCTCACCCACTTTTTACTATCAGCCTGTCATACCTCAGATCTTCATTTAAACAATCACAATACTCCACCATGCGCACTTTTGGACACAGCTTATCGCAAGTCATAGCTAACTGCTCCCTTTGTTTCAACCTTTTTTTTTTCATTCTTATTTGTTCTGTATCATTCATGTGAATTTATTTTTTTTATCTTCTTTCCCTATTTCTTTGTCCTGTATGTTTTTATATGATTAAGGTGTAAAATGAAATATTACAACTGTGTACTCTGTTAATTAATAAAGCTGTTCCTACTTTTGTTTTAAATATTTTCAGCATTGCTAAAGCTGCATTTAGTTTTTTTGTATTTGTACATTCTTGGAGCACAATTTATGCTAATTTTTGAAAATGCAGTTGTATATAGCACTTTTGTTGGACATAATTTTCAGCAGAACAGAGGAGATGGGTTATTCTCAGTTGATATAAGTAACAGCAGCTCGACCACATCAGGTCAGTTGGTCACAGGACCTCTAGCATCAGATACACTGCATAGGAACTTGATTCAGGACATCAAAGCGGGGAAGCTGGGTGATGTCCCGCAGGTAGTCATTGTTCACCCTGATGGTTCACTAGAGGAAATCTCATCTAAGGTACTTTAGTTTAGATTTTTTAGTGAATGTTGTAGACTGTGTGTTTTCAGGAGAAAATCTCATCAAAGTCCTTGCGTCAAGTTTCACTGAGTGTTGTAGATTGTATATTTACTGGAGGTAATGTCATCTAGGGTACTTGCATCAAGTTTCACTGAGTGTCGTAGATTGTATATTAACAAGAGAAAATGTCATCTATGGTACTTACATCAAGTTTCACTGAGTGTTGTAGATTGTATATTAACAAGAGAAAATGTCATCTAAGGTACTTACATCAAGTTTCACTGAGTGTCGTAGATTGTATATTAACAAGAGAAAATGTCATCTAAGGTACTTACATCAAGTTTCACTGTGTTGTGTTGTAGATATGTATATTGACTGAAGAAAAGGTACTTCCATCAAGATTTGGTGACAAAATCTCACGAAAGGAACTTCTGTCAAGTTTTAGTGAGTGTTTTGGATTGTATTTTACTGGAGAAAATCTCATCAAAAGTACTTAAATCTTACATCCTTCGTGTGTCATTAAACGTCACATAGAGCCCGCATAGTAGTTTGCCAAGATGTCTTGTCTTTGGCAAGTTTTTCAGTCTCATCAAGGGATGTTATGCCCACTGAATTGGCTTCTCATAACAATGTCCTCTTTAGAGTTTCACATGGTCGACCTCTTTTTCTTCGGCCTGTTGTGTCCCATGTGATAGCTTGTTTGGGGATTCTCTGATTGTTTCTTCTCATCACATGACCAACATATGTCCATCTTATTTTTCTGATCAACCATGAGACAGGTTGTTGTTTGCTCATCTATCTGATCTCTGCGTTGTTCTAGAATTCATTCCACTTTATACCAAGTATTTTCCTTAGGCATTTGTTTTTGAAAGAGTATAATTTGTTGTCAGTTTCTTTAGTTGTTTTCCAGCTTTCACATGCATAAATGAGGTTGGACTTGTGTCTTCAAAAAAAAAAAAAAATCTAATGTCCCAGAGCACTTGCTTGTTGTAGGGATATGAAGTGTTAGTGCCTTCATATTTCTTGGCCACCCTTTGAGGTTATAGATGTCACAACTGTCCTCGTTGCCTTTATTTTCCTAGGGAAACCACAGGTATCCTTCTTTTTTTTTTTTTTTTTTAATGAGACCGTTTTGACCCCGGCGTCAGTTGGTCAGAAAAAAAAAGTCTGGCTGAATGTGAAATTGAACCAGGGACTTTCTGATTGGCAGGCGAGTGCACCACCCCAGCACCTATTTATATCAAGCCTCTGTTAATGTTCTGTGATTATATATTCACCAGAGAAAAACTCATCTAAAATATTATATTTAGATCAAATTTTAAAGAGTATAATACTTTGTAAGTTCACTAAAGGAAGTCTGATCTTAAATACTTCATCAGATCTTGATAGAAGACTATCATTAACTCTTTCCACTCACGTTATGTCCTAAACGTTCCTTAATTTCCAGACAACGCAGACATTTTGGGGAAGGGGGTCCCTGTGTAAAAATCATTGTACCGAATTAATTCCATGGTCACCACTTGTGTATTACACATTAAAATAAGTGGAAATGAATGAAGATTCCATAAATGAAGTTATTTGTCATTTTAAAAAAAAGAAGAAAAGAAAAAAACAACTGGTGTGAAACAATGGAACAATTTTTGGGTGCTAACAAATTTTTTTTAGGGCTGAGCAATCAAATCTACTTTATGCTTACCTTAATTGTGTCATCCCAGCTGTAGAAATGGGTACCCGACTTCTTCTGGAGTTGGGAAAGGAAAGGTGGCCAGGCATGATACTGACTATATCACCCTCTAGTGTGCTGACAGGTCAAGGAAAATATGGGCACTAACACCATATTCCTATGTGCCTCCAAGGCATGAGAGGATTACATTTACCTTAATTGTGTCATAATTCAACATAAAATATGTAGTCATTCAAATTTCAATACAGAAAAATCAATATTTATGGATGTTTTTGACATCCAATAAATCTAACAAGTCTACAGCTACAAGAAACACATTTAGTAAGATAGGTCTAGTCGATCAGTATGACCATTCTACCACTCGATCTAAAAAAAACTTGAATTTTACACTCCTATCATGATACAACATTTCTCCCTTTATCAGCCATGCTGGAAAACACTAGTTAAACTTTGGATTCAGAAGAGCTCTGACTGGTTAAATGAAAAGTTACATCGAGTTTTCAACGAAAGAAAAGTCCGAAACCTTATAGGGCTGGGTCGTTGGGAGCAGCATTTACTGGAACAGACCTTTTAGAGCTGGATACAGGTGGAAAAAGTTAAGCAAACATTGAGGAAGCATAGAATTCAGTTATGAATATACCAAAAACAAACATTTTTTTACAAAACTTTTTTTTTTATTCAGTAGCGAACACTACAAGTTACCTTTTATTTCCTTCAGGGAGACAAGCTGAATCAAGAAGTTATTTTTTCAGCCTTGTCAAGCAGTCACAAAGCAGAAGTGAGGCTTGAATCAAGGGAGAGCAGCCAAGCTAAGGGAAACAATAATGGAGATGATGGGTCGAGGACTATTAGTAGCAAATGTATGGAAGGAAAAGAGGAAATTTCTGATGAAGATGATGATGAGGAGGATGAGGAGGAAAACTGTGAAACTTCACAGGTTAGTTAGAATCTGCATGTTCAGACTTGATCATTTATATTCACATGCAAAGATCAGTAAAGAAAGAACAATCTATGGACTCATTCATTTATGACTGTTTTGTGATTTCAAAATGTAATACATTGTTCTGAACAAGTGAACAGTTCCTTGGGTGAATTTCCTTGTACAGATGGAAATTCATGCAAGAATATCCAAAGATATTGCACTGCTTATACATTACTCTTTCAGGAATGCAGATAGTTTGAGAATATCTGAGTGTTAACATTTAAATTTAAATGTGTTCTAATTAGTATCTTTGATACATGAGATGAGATCACCAGCTGAACTGATGGCCTGCATGATGGATTGGATACTATAGAGGAACAATAGCCACCTCCAGTTGGCATAGGACTTGATGATGATGATGATGAATTTTGATAACAGTTTTACTCGTATGTACAAGTTTTAGTGAGTACTCCTGACGCACGAATTTACAATTCACTTTCAAATTTGTATCCAGCTTGGCCATGAATGCCGAGACTGGGCTCAAGGTAAAACAGAAGTCCAGGTGCAGGGACAGGTTCAGCATCGCTCCAAAACACATGACCCAGTGATCTTCACAGAAGGGTCTGCCACACGAGGCCTAAATATTGGATGGAGCCATGTTGTCTAACGCAGTGGCAAACTGGGTGCCAGGAAATCAGGAGCCTATGCAACCACCACTTTGAGCATGAGAATGGAGGTGCAGGGAGCATCAGAAGCAATTTCCTAGTTGGTGGAACAGGACGACTCACATGGGGTCATTGTAACAGACTCCCAAAACATGTTACAGAGAATCAAGAGATATTTCTTCCATAGGGAGTGTGTCCAGCTTCTGCTGGGCTCTCGGTTATCCAGTTTAACATGGATCTACTGCCCAGGTCATGTGGGAGTCAAAGGCAATGAGAGAGCAGGCAAGCTGGTAGGCATGGCATCAATTCTTGGCACCTTAAAAATGGACAAGGAGGAGATTGCAAGAGCCACCTTGAATAGGATGCATGTGCAGGATGATAACGGGTTGAATGACAATAATCACATCAGGAGGATGATAACAGGTTGAATGACAATAATCACATCAGGAGGATGATATCAGGTTGAATGACAATAATCACATCAGGAGGATGATATCTGGTTGAATGACAATAATCACATCAGGAGGATGATATCGGGTTGAATGACAACAATCACATCAGGAGGATGATATCAGGTTGAATGACAACAATCACATCAGGAGGATGATATCGGGTTGAATGACAACAATCACATCAGGAGGAGGATATTGGGTTGAATGACAACAAATACATCAGGAAGATGATATTGGGTTAAATGACAACAATCACATCAGGAGGATGATATCGGGTTGAATGACAACAATCACATAAGGAGGATGATATCGGGTTGAATGACAACAATCACATCAGGAGGATGATTGAATTGGAGGAGGAGAGGGGAAGTTGATGTTTTTTTCTGAACGAAGTGGTTTAGCGCATGTTACCCACAACCAGTGTGTGACTGGCTCCATCAGCAGGTGCTTGCTTCAGTGGGCGTTGGAACGGACGGCGGAGCACACACGGGAATGCCTGGAGTGTGGGGATGCCAGTCTATGATTACAGATTTCAAGTTTGTAACTGTCAGCCATAAAACTCAAAATTTCCATTTTTTTTTTTTTTTGCCAGTTTTCAGTTCAGCTCTGTCATTTGTATTAGTTATTGTTTTAACTTTCCCTTAATTTTTTTTATAACATAAATTTTCCTGTGGCAAGCTGAACACAAGGAAGGTTAAAAAACTGAAATAAGCAAATGCTATTGTAAATAACATTTAAAAGTAAATAAGTAAAGAAAGATGATGTTGATTTATATTTTCAGTGTGAGGCTGGTACACAGGTAGAGTTGGAGTCGGATATAGACTCATTGGATGAAAACTCCTCAGCACATTTCCCTACAACCGCACTGAAGGTAATTTATTGTAACCAATGCGCCAGTTATTCCAACAGAATTAAATAAATCACAGGATGGTTCTTCTTTGAGCGGTTTTCTGACCCACTGAGGCTTATCGCTACATTCCTCTCTGTTCTTGATCTTTTCTTTTTTCTTGTCAGTTGTCGATACCAAGAGCATATATATCTTATTCTAGGTTGTCTCACTGTTGTCTAGGTCCTTCTCTCGGTTTATCCCCTTTCATTACTTCTGTATAGGCCATCTTTGTTTGTCCATACTTCTGTGTTCTCTCTAAATTCCCGAGCCACTTCAGTCTGTTGTTTTTCATAATGACTGTTATAAGCAGAGAGATTTCTTTGTCACTTCCTGTCTTCCATTGCTGTGTTGTAAGCAGAGAGTTAAACCATGTGTAGATTTCTTTATCACTTCCTATATTCCATTGCTGTGTTGTAAGCAGAGAGTTAAACCATGTGTAGATTTCTTTGTCACTTCCTATCTTCCATTGCTGTGTTATAAGCAGAGAGCTAAACCATGTGTAGATTTCTTTGTCACTTCCTATCTTCCATTGCTGTGTTGTAAGCAGAGAGTTAAACCATGTGTAGATTTATGTGTAGATTTCTTTGTCACTTCCTATCTTCCATTGCTGTGTTGTAAGCAGAGAGTTAAACCATATGTAGATTTCTTTGTCACTTCCTATCTTCCATTGCTGTGTTATAAGCAGAGAGTTAAACCATGTGTAGATTTCTTTGTCACTTCCTATCTTCCATTGCTGTGTTATAAGCAGAGAGTTAAACCATGTGTAGATTTATGTGTAGATTTCTTTGTCACTTCCTATCTTCCATTGCTGTGTTATAAGCAGAGAGTTAAACCATGTGTAGATTTCTTTGTCACTTCCTATCTTCCATTGCTGTGTTATAAGCAGAGAGTTAAACCATGTGTAGATTTCTTTGTCACTTCCTATCTTCCATTGCTGTGTTATAAGCAGAGAGTTAAACCATGTGTAGATTTCTTTGTCACTTCCTATCTTCCATTGCTGTGTTATAAGCAGAGAGTTAAACCATGTGTAGATTTCTTTGTCACTTCCTGTCTTCCATTGCTGTGTTATAAGCAGAGAGTTAAACCATGTGTAGATTTCTTTGTCACTTTCTGTCTTCCATTGCTGTGTTATAAATCCTCTTACTGGTCCAGAGTTTCTCAGGATTCTGTTCCCAGGATGATCAGTCAGTCAGTCATTTGCATGTCCCTTGCGGAACTTTGCCTCCCTAACAGCTCTCCTTTAGGTCTCTCAATTGTAAGCAAGTTGCCCTGCTGCTGATGCATCCATTTGCAGATTATCAACGATGTCTTGCAGCAATCTTCGCTTAGGTCTTCCTCTCTTTCTTTTTTCCATTATGTACCCCCCCAAGACTGTCTTCTTTAAATTGTCATGACATTTATTTAATATGTCCAAAATATTTAAGTTTTCTCTGTTTAATCCTCTTTACTAGCCAGCCTTCTTCAATATTAAGTTCTTGTAGTATGGATATATTTGTTCTTTTTTGTGTCCGTGATATTTGAAGAACTATTCTGTAGCATTTAAAGGCATTTATGTGTTTCTCAGCTGTTTTGTTAAGTGTACAGGTCTCACAGGCATATCTCACAGGATGAAAGCAGAACATAAAGCCAGATATAAAAGCAGGTGGGGAAAAGTGCACCCAGACTATCAGAGGACACTGACTTTTGATCCTTCACGATACCTGGGTTTACAAGCTTTTTTGTTCTTTTTGTTTTGTTTTTTTTTCTTGTGTCTGGTAGTGGAATGTGCAGGTATTTTTCAGTTGTTTTATGTCTCAGTACAGGTTTGTCCGAAGATCTTTCACAGCACTGCAGTCCAACAAATCATGTTTCGCAGTTCCTTCTTCTTGTCTGTGCAGTGCATGAGGTATAGTCTGTGGTCAGCAGTCACATGCTGCATGTGCATATTATGGGTGCACCCTGAAGATTTGTGTGTTGGTGCTATGATTTAAGCTGTTGATGTGGTGTTTGTTGGCTTTGGTTGGTGCATATGTAAGGATCTTTTGACTGAGTTGCTGTTAGAGGAATGATGCCAATCACCAGCTGGACAGATATGAACAGATCAAGATCTTCAGCCTCCACACAGTCTACAGCAGACTGAGACGTCACATGTATAACAAATTAAAGGTAGGCATAACTGATGAGTGCTGCTGTGGTGGCAGACATATAACAGCACAGCATCAGTTGCAGGACTGCCCTGCATGTGTGAGCTGAAGAGCACAACCATGGTCATAACCAGAGCCAGTACAGATTAAACTGTATAGGGATATGTACAACCTGAAGCAGACTTCTCCATACCCCAGGGATATCCATACTTCGGGGATATCCATGTTGACATCTAAGAGAGAGGTAACACACAGTTTATAGGGCAAGTGTGCAAGATCTGAACAAGAGCATATTCTGTCTCTTATGTTTTGTGTTCTAGTCTTGTCTGGCGTCTTGTCTTCTGTCTCACTAGAACTGCAAGTTGGTGTTCTTTGCAGCCGATGCTGTGAGGGTGTTGAGGCACATCATCATTTTGGCGTGGGAGAGGGCTATGGCAGCTATTTTTTGTCACTTCTGGAATGCAACTAAAAAGCGTGGGGTGTGCAGTACTTCTTTAGCAGACTCCATTACCTTAGGGAATATGGCAATCTCTACCATCAGCCAGGCTACACCTGTTACTGGAGGTACTAACGGAGAGGCGGATCAGGATCTTGATCAGCTATGGTTCGCAAACCCAGACACCAGCATGTCACCTATGGGTTGCCAAAATGGACAGCGTCTTTGCTCCCAGTTTTTGTTCTAACAGTATTTTGTTCATTCAGCCTGAGCAGAAGAATGGGGCTCAGAGCACTGAATTTTTCATGGTTTATAAAATTACTGGTTGATTCATGAAATGAGTGGTGAAATAAGGAAAGAGTGTATATGATTGAATTTCATTATATGTTTTGATAAGAATGTATTTCTTTCTATTCTTTGACATGATTATATTTCATTCTATCTTTGACATGATTGTGTTTAGTTCTATTCTTCAACATGATTGTGTTTAGTTCTATTCTTTGACATGATTGTGTTTAGTTCTATTCTTTGACATGATTGTGTTTAATTCTATTCTTCAACATGATTGTGTTTAGTTCTATTCTTTGACAAGATTGTATTTCATCATATGCTTTAGCATGACCATATTTAATTTTGTGTTTTGATTTGATTATATACCATCTTGTGTTATGAGCTGATTGTATTTCATACAGTGTTGTGATATGATTGTATTTTACCCTTTGTTGTGACATTATTGTAATTCATTTTTTTTAGTGACATGATTGTATTTCATCCAGTGTTATGATAAAGTATCTGATATTGTTTTGTTGTTTTTTTTTTTTGTAGGGCCAACAAATTTTGAGCAGCAGTAGTCTACAGACAACAGGGGAGCAGTCAGCAAGCTCAGATATTGACAGCACACCTGTGAACATCACAGAAACATCGTCAGATGCTCTCAGGTCACTCCTGCAAACCATGACCACCTCTACGACACCCACGTCTTCATCTCTTCTGCCGCTCTCAACAGATCAGACTGCAGTGAGCGGCCAACAGTTTGTTGTGGTTAAAGGGTACACCTGCCTGAGCAGCGATACAGCACACCCCACTTTGGTCAATGTGGCACTGGACAAAGAGTCCTTGATGAAGATGTTTGCGTCCTTGGCAACTCCTGGTGATGGTGGCATGCAGCTTCTCACTGGAGACCTGGAGTCTCCCGTTGCTCTTTCTATTGAGAATTCGCCCGCTGCGGTAGTGCCTATGACGCCAATACATCTCAGCAGCATTCCTGGGTTGAACAGTTCTTTAATTGTTGGTGCAAATTTTGATCAGGTTGATGACTCTACCATTGTGCAGGACCAAGAACTCATCAAGAATGATTTGATTTCTATAAATTCAAATGATATTTCAAAAGATATTCTAAGTCCAAAAGTTGATTCAGGCACTGATTCACAGTCCATGTCTAACGCATTAACCAGCAGTGAACCGACGTACACAGGAATTGGCATTTTTGCCAGTAGTTTAACATCTGCAGATCTGAACGGCCATACGGAGATTACTTCAGTCTCAACACCATCACCACCGTTTGTGTCGCTCAAAGTGAGCTTGTCAAGCGAGCATTTAGCTCCAGTCCATCGGCAGAGTCCGGAGGCTGAAAAATCAGTGAAGGCCAGTTTATCTGATGAACAGCTACAGTCAGACTTACAGGATAGTTCTAAATGTGACAGCACAGCTGTGAAAGCTTGTCTCTCGGACGAACATTTAGAATCTGATGAAATTCACAATAATATGAAGAGTATTCTGGATAATGACAGCGCGGAAGTCACTGCAAATACTGCCTGGCAGGTTTCTCCAACCACATCAAAACTATCTGGCAGCTATTTTTTGTCACTTCTGGAATGCAACTAAAAAGCGTGGGGTGTGCAGTACTTCTTTAGCAGACTCCATTACCTTAGGGAATATGGCAATCTCTACCATCAGCCGGGCTACACCTGTTACTGGAGGTACTAACGGAGAGGCGGATCAGGATCTTGATCAGCTATGGTTCACAAACCCAGACACCAGCATGTCACCTATGGGTTGCCAAAATGGACAGCGTCTTTGCTCCCAGTTTTTGTTCTAACAGTATTTTGTTCATTCAGCCTGAGCAGAAGAATGGGGCTCAGAGCACTGAATTTTTCATGGTTTATAAAATTACTGGTTGATTCATGAAATGAGTGGTGAAATAAGGAAAGAGTGTATATGATTGAATTTCATTATATGTTTTGATAAGAATGTATTTCTTTCTATTCTTTGACATGATTATATTTCATTCTATCTTTGACATGATTGTGTTTAGTTCTATTCTTCAACATGATTGTGTTTAGTTCTATTCTTTGACATGATTGTGTTTAGTTCTATTCTTTGACATGATTGTGTTTAATTCTATTCTTCAACATGATTGTGTTTAGTTCTATTCTTTGACAAGATTGTATTTCATCATATGCTTTAGCATGACCATATTTAATTTTGTGTTTTGATTTGATTATATACCATCTTGTGTTATGAGCTGATTGTATTTCATACAGTGTTGTGATATGATTGTATTTTACCCTTTGTTGTGACATTATTGTAATTCATTTTTTTTAGTGACATGATTGTATTTCATCCAGTGTTATGATAAAGTATCTGATATTGTTTTGTTGTTGTTTTTTTTTTGTAGGGCCAACAAATTTTGAGCAGCAGTAGTCTACAGACAACAGGGGAGCAGTCAGCAAGCTCAGATATTGACAGCACACCTGTGAACATCACAGAAACATCGTCAGATGCTCTCAGGTCACTCCTGCAAACCATGACCACCTCTACGACACCCACGTCTTCATCTCTTCTGCCGCTCTCAACAGATCAGACTGCAGTGAGCGGCCAACAGTTTGTTGTGGTTAAAGGGTACACCTGCCTGAGCAGCGATACAGCACACCCCACTTTGGTCAATGTGGCACTGGACAAAGAGTCCTTGATGAAAATGTTTGCGTCCTTGGCAACTCCTGGTGATGGTGGCATGCAGCTTCTCACTGGAGACCTGGAGTCTCCCGTTGCTCTTTCTATTGAGAATTCGCCCGCTGCGGTAGTGCCTATGACGCCAATACATCTTAGCAGCATTCCTGGGTTGAACAGTTCTTTAATTGTTGGTGCAAATTTTGATCAGGTTGATGACTCTACCATTGTGCAGGACCAAGAACTCATCAAGAATGATTTGATTTCTATAAATTCAAATGATATTTCAAAAGATATTCTAAGTCCAAAAGTTGATTCAGGCACTGATTCACAGTCCATGTCTAACACATTAACCAGCAGTGAACCGACGTACACAGGAATTGGCATTTTTGCCAATAGTTTAACATCTGCAGATCTGAACGGCCATACGGAGATTACTTCAGTCTCAACACCATCACCACCGTTTGTGTCGCTCAAAGTGAGCTTGTCAAGCGAGCATTTAGCTCCAGTCCATCGGCAGAGTCCGGAGGGTGAAAAATCAGTGAAGGCCAGTTTATCTGATGAACAGCTACAGTCAGACTTACAGGATAGTTCTAAATGTGACAGCACAGCTGTGAAAGTTTGTCTCTCAGATGAACATTTAGAATCTGATGAAATTCACAATAATATGAAGAGTATTCTGGATAATGACAGCGCGGAAGTCACTGCAAATACTGCCTGGCAGGTTTCTCCAACCACATCAAAACTATCTGGCAGCTCATTTTCTATCAGTTGCCCTCTTTTAAGCACAGAAACTAGTTCATCACAAGCCCTCCTGGATATTCCTTTGGCCATATGTCCACACGATTTGGAGTCACCTGCAGAGGACAGCATCACTGAGAACATTCCAGGAAATGCTCCACTAGGAGATATTAAAGACAGACTCATTCTTTCACAAGAGAAGCACAAAAGGTGAGTAGTAATCCCTTGTATACAATAAATCCTCAATTTAGCAGTTCCTCCCCTACCTACCTTCCCTCACCCCCATCCCCAATATAATGGATTTCAGATTTGACAGGCCCCAGTATAACGGATTTCACATTTAACAGACCTCCAATATAATGGATTTAACAGACCTCCAATATAATGGATTTAACAGACCTCCATTATAATGGATTTAACAGAACTCCATTATTTAGGATTTGACAGGTCTCCATTATAATGGATTTAACAGACTTCCAGTATAATGGATTTCACATTTAACAGACCTCCGTTATAATGGATTTCACATTTAACAGACCTCCGTTATAATGGATTTCACATTTAACAGACCTTCAGTATAATGGATTTCATGTTTAACAGACCTCCAGTATAATGGATTTCACATTTAACAGACCTCCAGTATAATGGATTTCACATTTTAACAAGCCTCCAGTATAATGGATTTCACATTTAACAGACCTCCAGTATAATGGTGCAAAGGCAGTCTCTGAAGATGTGTTTTTCCACAGAAAATTTCGGTTTGTTTTTAATGCTGTCTTGAGATCTTACCTTTCATAACATATTCTAATTAGATACTATATTATTATCACCTTATTTTCTACAACATATTCAGTTACTTTGTTATGTTCCCATGAGACCTTACTTTTCATAAAATATTCCAGTTTTTGTTTTTATATTCTGTGAAGAGCTTACTTTCTACAGCGTATTCAGTTACTGTTTTTATGTTCCCCTGAAACATTACTTTCCACAGCAAATTCCAGTTCCTGTTTATGCTCTTTTGTAGTGTTTTCTGTTTTCCAGCTTTGGGCTTCATTTCCTCCATAAATGATATGGCACACAGAGATTTGCTCCCTTCATGCCTTTTTTGCCAGTTCTCTTCAGTCCTTGTGGCTGTTGGGGAAAATTTCTCATGGATACCTGAAAAATATTCTTGTACCTGAATTTTCTTTCCCTCCCAGAAGTTCACCTTCAGAAGAAGCATAAGATTAGCCACAGTTAAAATGCTGCTGCTTCTTCCATGATCCATGGCTCTAGCTTCAGACATGTGTGTTTACTGTCTGGGTAGATTGTGAGGTCTTTAGGGGGTCATGTTTTGTGTCTCAGAGTTTTATTTTCCAGTGTCACCCTCTGTGGCCAGAGCTGGGTTTGAGTTTCTTGTTAAAAGTGGCAGAGCTACACAATGTGCTGTGGAGTCTGGATGCCTTGTTTTGGATGTGTAGTGAGAGGTTTATGACAGGCCAAGACACAGTCAGCATTACCCTGTACATAGTCTGAAGATGGTGGGGGTGTGAGAGTTGTGGCATCTGATCATTGGGTGGTGGATTGTGCTGATCAGTCTATAACTTCTTATACTGATGCTCAGTTATAGTTTTGGCTCCAGTGTATGAGATGTGTGTTGATATTGTGGTTGCCTGTTACCAGATTTGGCAGGTCTGTTAACTTCTTCATTTCTCAACAAACCACAGTATGATGGGATCCACAGTACCTCAGTCACCTTTTCCTGGGAGAGCACTGTGTCTCTCTTTGGATAACAGCTGACCTTGTGTGATAGACTTGCTGTTGGTGATAGTTAAAATGCTAACGCCTGGAATTAGTTGACAAATTTTTTTAAATCTGTGGATTTTTTTTTCACATTTCACCTAAAGTTGAAAGAGAATGATGATCTGTGGCCTTAAGTTTGATTGTCAGTGTTGAAGTAAAAAAAAAAATTAGGTTCTTCTTTCATCATCAGGTGCCATGCCTACTGGCGTTAGCTATTAGGCTTCTCCAGAGTGCCCGATCCTTATGCAGGCCATTAGCTCAGTTGGTGATATCCTCTTACACCATCTCATCATACTGTCCAGTATCATTTCTCTCAATCTTCCCCTGGCTGTCTCTTCTTCCCTCTATTTTTCCTGTTGTTACAATATTTTCAGTGCCCCCTCTTCTCATTGCGTGTCTTATGAAAGTACATATTTTCTTTTTTTTTTTTTTTTACAAGATTTTTTTGGTCTCTTCTCATACATTTTCCATTAGTTATTTTTTCTGTCCAGGGAATTCGCAACATTCTTCTAATAAACCACATTTCTGCTGCTTCCAATGAATTTTGTTCAGACCAGATGATTCACTTCCATATAATAAGATTTTCTTTATGTCATGGTATTTTGTTGTTTACCATAATTTGAATTACAAGATATAATGATGTTCATAGTTCTCTCTTTTCTGTTTCAGCAGGTCAAGTAGAAAGAGGTTGACAACAGCAGACATAGATCCATCCCTTGTAATGACAGGGAAACGAGTTCGTAAAACACTGATCAAAGTCAGCATGTGAGAACAAACTGTAGGAAATGATTGAATCTTTCCTGATGCATGATGGCATTTAGCATCAGACAGGAAGTCATGTTATGTTGTCTGATGATTCTTTGGCAGTGGTGAGATTGTAAATATCCTCATTTTGTTACATTTTTGTAAATGTCTTGACCACTTTTGTAGTATGATCAAATTTCTTTGTAAATTTTTTTTTTCCCTGAAGGTATAAGTAAAATGCTGAAGAAAAGGATGACTATTTGAAAGTATTGTGTGGGTGATAATATTGCTGTATCCCTCTTTTATCTTGGGTTGTCTTATGTGGTCCATGTTAACTGATGAATGCAGGTAGAATGCAGAGTACACAGGAATGACATAAAACAGAAGGTAACAAACTGTAGCCAACATATACAAGAACACTGCATGTGATCTTTACATATTGAATAGTCCTAAAGCTCAGCTGATAAAACTTTGTATAACAAGGAGTAATGCAGTAGATGGTAATATCATTTTCAAAGAGTGAATAATAATTAGGAGGATCATCATGCAACACTTCCACACTTCTGAGTCTCTTTCACAAAACATGGTCCATTTATTAAAAAACGTTGAATAGTTCATGTTCTCATCAAATCATACTGAAATATCATCACAGGACAAAACTCCGTCTGATTTTCTTTGAGCCTTTCTTTCTCTCCCCACCCCCACACTTTTGCTAAGTT
Organism: Achatina immaculata; assembly: GCA_009760885.1. Taxonomy (NCBI): domain Eukaryota; kingdom Metazoa; phylum Mollusca; class Gastropoda; order Stylommatophora; family Achatinidae; genus Lissachatina; species Lissachatina immaculata. The sequence goes on along the minus strand of CM019709.1, from coordinate 18,684,359 downwards.
TTACACTCACCAGTCCATGACTGTATCGAGAAATGCTCTCTTCATGCCCAGTTGTGTTGTGAGGGTTAAGTTTTAACTAGAACTGATACTTTACTTAATTGTGCATGAGGGTAGTGCTGGCTGAATTGATAATTAAGGGTAAAGTAAGAGAACAAATATTGTAGGATTAAACCTCGAAAAAATCGTAGACAAAGCACTTTAGTGAGACGTGAGAGAAAGAAAAATCACAAGAGAATTACCTGGGATTCGAACACGGACTCCGGTAGGACGAGCAGCCGTCTAGCCATGAGAGAACAGCGTACTATCGACTTAGCCAACTAGCACCCCAAAGTCGATAGTACGCTGTTCTCTCATGGCTAGACGGCTGCTCGTCCTACCGGAGTCCGTGTTCGAATCCCAGGTAATTCTCTTGTGATTTTTCTTTCTCTCACGTCTCACTAAAGTGCTTTGTCTACGATTTTTTCGAGGTTTAATCCTACAATATTTGTTCTCTTACTTTACCGTACCAAAACCTCGTAGTTTCCTATTTATAAAAAATTGTTCCTGATAATTAAGGGGTCTCTCTCAGACAGAAAGCATTCTCCTGTCGCTATCACCCTCATTTCTGCCCAGATACATAAGAACGGATGCTTGGCTTACAGTGCTGGGGATAAATTACTTCTAAAGTTGGAGAATATCAGCCTATGTGATGAGACACTGGAGTACATTTTGCACACAGCTTTCTGGAGAGTTTCATATTTTACAGTCATCCAGCAGACTCTCTGCCAAGCTATAATGCTTGCTGATTGCTATTTAAATAAAGCTTATTGTTCAAAATTTCCAGCTTTGGCTGGTTCTGCTGCACTCAGGTGGCTTTCTTTAATCTTCCAAGTGAAAATGAAGTAGACTTCTAAGTCTGCTTCATTTGCTCTTCTGTGAGCAAAACAGAGGAGTAATCATCATAAAATGAAAAAAAACTGAAAGATAGAAAGCAATAGATTGCAATGTCATGCATTTTATTTCAGTTCATAGGGATCTGGCCATTTGAAACTTCTTTATAAAGAAATATGCACATGTGGATCTGTACAATTTCATTGTTTGCAAGTGCTGGAGTTCTGAACAGTTTAATAAAGCTTTGATGGAAGATACAGCCATACAGTATGCACAATAAACTTTATAGTATTAAAAAATAGTTATGTTTTATACAGAAAGCTGATAAATAATCCAGCTTTTCCAACATCAGGATTAAGATCTGTGGGATTAAAACGGGTCATAACCATGAAGATGAATGACTAACTGAGCAGCTTTGCAGGTTTAGTATTAATTCACTCTCTCTCTCTCTCTCTGTCTTGAAAAAAAAGGGTAATAATCTTAATCATTAGAGTCCTCACTGTGGTGGGACCACATGGACTTGCCACTGTACAGGCATTTGCTCTTAAATTCCTAGAGCTCTTGGATATAGAAAGCCACAACCTGCCATTATCTTGGCCTCACCAGTTGCCACACTGGGTCCATAACAGTAATGGAGTCTGGTCTTCAGACACTAGGCACAAGCAGCTGAGATCGGGTAAGATGGAGTTACACATATGGGCACGGTGAATCAGGGAAGAAGGAACCTGAATTATTTCATTATTTCTTCACTCTATGGGCTCTGTCAAAAGATTTATGGGTGCTTTTCCAGTCATGTCATCTTTTCTGCATCAGCTGCAGTAAGTGAGGTTTCACTTGTCCTTCATTATGGAAAATGAATCATGACTTATGCGAGAAAAGGATCCTTGTTAAATGCCAGGGAGCCATTAGGGACCTGTTGGCACACTTCAGAGTTGGTTAGTTTCATGCCTGGCCATTTTGTCTTTGCCAACTACAAGAGAAACTGGTTTCATATGTGTTCTCTTCCCCTCATCTACATTTACGGCCATGTTGGCTGGCCAATCATTGACAGCTGTGTTGACTACTCTATCACTGACAGTGGTGTTGACTGGCCAATCACTGACAGTCTTATTGACTGGCCAGTCACTGACATGAGAAGCAACTAAAATTGAAAAGTGCTTTAAATTATCACATAGTTACAAACTACGACCATTACTGGATATCAACAATGCTGAGAAAAACAAAAATATACACATGTACAGAAAAAAGAGCAGTTTCTATAACTACCAAAAGCTGCTTGCAGGAAAAATCTGAAATTACTTTAAAAAGTGGAAATACATGTTCGAAACAATGAAGGGCATTAAAATAGTCTTCAGGAAATACAGACTGCATTGTTTATTTGGTTGTGCTATAAAAGAGTATGTGTACTCTGCATGCTTTAGCATAGGTTGTACATGCACAAAACATAATTGTACTTTCCAGTTTATTTATTTATTTATTCTTTGTGACTGGACTAATTCTAAAATAAATAGTCATCCAAAATAACTGACTTAAAATTTTGGCATTTTCTTAAGGAAACCCAGCATTCCATCACATTTGTCCCATCATGCGGTTTTCTGCTGGGCTCGAAAGAAAAATGTGCCACTGAAGTGATCATTACATGAAAAATCCCATTACACAGGACCCTACTTGATACAGTTCACGGTCTGTAAATGGTCAGCCAAGGCAGTGAAGTGAACAATAACCAGCTTTCCCCAACACTCTTTATTTGTGATGTAGGGAAAGCTTCAGACCAACGAAGCCTAGGGCAGATTTAGAATTCTCTCTCACGTACTTCTTCTTCTTCTTCAGTCTCCCTGGAACTGCTGGCCGATGAGGTGAAGATGTCAAGGCACAGCATCATGTCAGCTTAGGAGCAGGTTATGACAGCTATTTTTGTCAGCAGTAAGTGGAGCTAAAAGAGCAGGAGGTCTGCAGTGTTTCTTTAGGAGACTCGACCTCCACTTCGTTGGCCTGGCTAGGCTTGTTACTGGGGATAGCGATGGAGAGGTGGGACAGGGTCTTAGTCAGCTATGGTTCTCCAACCCTGGCACTAGCATGTCAGCTATGGTTCACCAACCCTGACACTAGCATGTCAGCTATGGTCCACCAACCCTGACACTAGCATGTCAGCTATGGTTTACCAACCCTGACACTAGCATGTCAGCTATGGTTCACCAACCCTGACACTAGCATGTCAGCTATGGTTCACCAACCCTGACACTAGCATGTCAGCTATGGTTCACCAACCCTGACACTAGCATGTCAGCTATGAATCATTGAGTGCCAAACAGGACATCATCTTTGCTCTCCTTTCTCTCTCTCTCTCTCTCACACACACACACAGAGGGAGAGGCGGAAAACTTGCTGCTGTAAAGAGAAAAAAGCAGAACTCCTCAGATCATCAAAGTTCCTCCAAATCCCACGTTTCTCGGCCATACATTTCAGTTCCAAAGGGGATGAGGGGTTTCTCTAGATTCTGAGATCTGTGGGTTATTAATTTATAACCATTTCACCAGGATATATGTGTGCCACCATTCCTTGCTGTATGTTCATGGTGGATCCCATATTCCTTATTATATGCTAACATAGTTTAACCAAGCCATATTCATTGTCCTTTCTCCAAGCTGAATCAGGGAGAGCTCCTCATTCCTGCTCCCCCTCCCCCCATCTGTCATAATGACTCAATCCACCCAACATGGGCCGCAATGGGTGGTTTCATCAGACACATCCCAAGAGAATTAAAACAGCTACTTCAGAAGCCCATACAATACTACACACACACACACACATAATTACATCTGACATCCTTCACACAGGGCTCACCGCATGGTAGTTCGCCAAGTTTTCCTGTTTATGGCAAGCTTTCAGCCCCACCAAGGGATTTTGTGCCAACTAAGTTGGCCTCTCTTAGCAATGTCCTCTTTCGACTTCTTTTTCTTCAGCCTGTTGTGTTCTACTTGATAGCTTGTTTTGGGACTCTCAGACTGTTTCTTCTCATCACATTACCGACATATGTCCATCTCCTTTTTCTGATCAGCCATGAGACAGGTTGTTGTTCACTCATCTGTCTGATCTCTGCGTTGTTCTTGAATTCGTTCCACTTTATACCAAGTATTTTCCTTAGACATTTGTTTTCAAAAGTCGCTAATTTCTTGTCTATTTCTTTAGTTGTTTTCCAACTTTCCCATGCATAAATGAGGGTGGATATTACATTAGAATTGAATAATCTTAACTTGGTTATTGTGCGTATAACTTTTGAGTGCCATATGTTCTCAAGATTCTTGAAGGTCAGTGCTGCTTTGGAATTCTAACACAAACTGCTTTGGAATTCTAACACAAAAATATGATAATAAAAATGCACTGGATGTTCATGAGAAGACAAAAGTTAGAAAACCTGACAGTCATGATAAAACTCAGTTTTAGAAAGTGTGAGAGACAAAGGGAAAAGAAAATATCCGATGGTTTGAACAAGTGACATGGAAAAATAAAAAGCAGCTGATCTGGTGAGGAGCACCAAGGGCAACAAAGAATGAAGAGTCATGGCCACCACTGCCCTTTGGCTTCGTAACTAATATATGAGGAAGAATAAGAAAGTAAAGGCACTTTGAAAATTATGTGGTAACCATGCCAGTTAGAAGCTGATGCAATACAGCATGTCTGCAATGGCTAATGGATAGTTCAAACACTCACAGTGCAGTATAGTGCTCTTCAAGTTGAAGCCAAGGTTAAAAAAAAAAAATATGGATGTTCTGCTGTGGGATTGCACCACTGTTGAGCAATGTGCTATAGTGAGATTTCTGTCGGCAGGGACAGTGAAACCTGCTGAAATTCACACAGGATGCTGGCTCAGTATATGCTTATATAGAAACTGAAAGTCGCAATCCACTGCAAAAGAAGAGAAACACTGTCAAAAACAGTCTTGCTCTATCATGACAATGCATGTCCCCGTGCAGTGGCCACAACAGGGGAGACAATGAAACATCTGCAGTCTGAACATCTTCCTCACCTCTCTTACAGTCCCTGACCTGATGCCACGCAGCTGTCACATCTTAGTTCGCTTAAAGAGGCTCTACGCAGTCAAAGGTTCACCTCTGAGGATGAGGTTAAGGAAGACGTGTAGACCTGGATTCAGGAGCAGCTGAAAAGTTTCTTCTCCCAATGATTGAATAAGGTAGTGGACTGATACAAGAAGTGCGCCAGACTATGTGAAGAAGTGATATAAAAACGTTATGTTAACATGGTTATAGTTACCAGCATTACGATGTATGTTGCCTTTTACTTTTTTTTCTTTAATTTGACATCATTATTTAAAAAATTCTTCTTAAAAGATGATACAGACTATATTTTTTGTTAAAAATGAGTAATCATAAAATTCAGAATGGAGTCAGGACTTCACTGTTAACATGTGTATGAAGGGATTTTTTTTTAAAAAATGCAATATAAAAAATATAAAAAATTGCTCACCCTGCCAGTTCCAATGCATGTCCTCTCTTTATGTAGTAAGAAAGCATTCCTGTGACTATCTAAAGACTTATTTCTAATTCAGCTATGCCAGAAACAGCTACTACAGGATATACTAGTACTACTGCTACCAACGCCATTGCTACTACAATATATACAACAACTAGGATGCTCAATTTATTTTTGTAAAAGATGGCTTTCTTTCATGCATGTGGTCCATCATGTTTTAAATCGTATACATCCTGGTTTTCCTCCAAGAGACATCTACTCATGATGGCTTTTCTTGTGAAGAATGATCTGTTAAACAGTATAATATGTGCTGTGAGGTGGCCAGTTTGGATGGTTTCACATTCTCGTCACTTTCTTCATGAGCGTTTCCGTTTCTGGGGTGATAGTGCTTGAAGTTGCTATTGTGGTCTTTTCTGCTGTCTGGGAAAAATAAAATATCTGATCTGGTACAAGTTTTCACAGCTACAGGCCAAGGTAAAGTGAAAAAAAAATAATGTGAAAAAAATAAATCTGGCAGACTTGCAGAAATAAATGAGATTCTGTAACTCATCTTCATTTTAAAAATAGATAGCAAATAGTTTTTAAAAAATGTACACCAAAAGATGTAAATGTGGTACGCGGGAAGAGGGAACAGTTGACTTGCAGTATAGCTTTGCTTGTAGATTGTATAGTGGTGGAAAAAAACTAATGTGTAAAAAATGTGACATGTTACATGAGGAGGGGCTAGGAGAGTAGAAATGTGACATGTTACATGAGGAGGGGCTAGGAGAGTAGAAATGTGACGTGTTACATGAGAAGGGGCTGGGAGAGTAGAAATGTGACATATTACATGAGGAGGGGCTGGGAGAGTAGAAATGTGACATGTTGCATGAGGAGGGGCTGGGAGAGTAGAAATGTTACATGAGGAGGGGCTGGGAGAGTATAAATGTGATAAATGAAAAACAAAATATGATTTGTAATATTTTAAATTTACTGAAACAATGGATTCATGGAAAAAATTCATCTTTTGCAAAAGTGAATCAATCACTAGCTTTCAGTAAAAACAGTCTAAATGGTTAAAGTGATTGAGTTTAGAACACCAATTGAGTTTAGAACACCAAGATTTGAGAAACTTGACCAAACAAGTTTAGATTTGTTTTTTTTTTACGTGAGTTTGAGTTTGCCTAGGTTCTCAGCATCATCACGGACTAGATGCTCCCATAATCGTTCCACAGCCTATGCTAGTGAATATTGCACACAATGTTATCAATGGTCACTAGTACTAGTTCTTGGCGATGAGCCAGCCAGTGAGAATGCCATTTTAGGAACTCCTTACATCCTTCCTGTGCCATTAAATGTTACACTGGGCTCACGTGATAGTTCACCAAGTTTAGTTTTAGGAACTACAACAGTCCAAATGTGAAATTAGTCAGTGTTACTCCCAGCACGAACTCTGTAGCTAAGGCGCCAAACCAAACCAGTCCACCACACAAAGACCGTCATAGTTTACTGCTGGCTGAGTAGACATAACAAAGAATCATCGATGCTGTCTATGCAAAGTTCACTGCTCCCAGTGGTGCCATAGCACTAAGCTCAGTAGCTTGGCACACAGAACCAAACCCCCATCTTGAAAGCTTTTTATTTTTCCCTTTAACATGAACTTCTCAAAAGTAGCTTTCTGACAAAAGATACATTTGATGCAGCATTGTCTGTGTAGAAGCAGAGAACAAAATGAACTCTAAGGGGACATTCTCTCCCTAATTTCCCCATTTCCATCCTAACTCAACCCCGCCCCCCCCCCCCCCCAAAAAAAATTCAACATCCTTGCTTTTCTTATATATCAGATTTTAAGAAAAATCCAGGAATAGCCTCCAACAAAACACTAAAACCCTACAACTGCTCAGAATGTTTGCACGACATTAAAAGTAACATTACAAAATATCATGAAAGGTCTGAAATTTCATCATTTGATGATATGATTGAAGCAAAGCCATGATTCTTTTACCTTTAACCTTATCCAGCAACCTCGAGGTCTTATCTGACATCGATGAGTCTTTCATGTGAGCCTTCTTCCCTCTACTCTTGGCCTGATTAGATTTCAAATCATGGAACAAACTGGGGGATTTTGATGTGTTCGGCGAAGCCTGTGGCGGAATCAAATATATCAGCTTTATGTATCAACAAATTAGGTTTGGTAGCCCACCATCTTTGCTAAGATAGATACAGGACACTCAGTCAACGAAGAGTAAAGATGAAAATTCAAATTTTAATAAAGTTTTAACCCGTGGGCCAGGTTTATAACTTTACTTACAAATGTGCCAATCTGGCCTATATGTACTTTACAGAGTGAAGTTTCTAAAAAAAAATAGCAATGTTCCACTAAAATGATTTTTAAATTCTGGTTAATTTAATATGTGGTGATCAAAGATGGGACAATGTATTTTAAAAATAGGGGATATTTAGGCACCCCAGCTGGAGTAGCATGATTCCTGGGACAAATCCTTAAAATATGGGTCTTGTCCTATATAATACACAAGTACTTTTTAAGAGCATGCATCTTTCCCATCGCAACATATGGCTGTGAGACCTGGACACTTAAAAAAACAGCTGAGAAACACATAAATGCCTTTGAATGTAAGTGCTACAGGAGAATTCTTCAAGTATCATGGACGCAGAAAAGAACAAATATATCTATACTACAAGAATTTAATATTGAAGAAGGCTGGCTAGTAAAGAGGATTAAAGAAAGAAAACTTAAATATTTTGGACACATTAAACATCATCATAATTTAGAGAAGACCGTCTTGGAAGGGTATATAATGGGGAAATGAAAGAGAGGAAGACCTCGTTGATAATCTGCAAATGGATGCATCAGCAGCAGGCCATCTTGCTTACAACCCAGAGGCCTATAGGAAAGCTGTTAGAGAGGCAAAGTTCGGCAAGGGACATGCAAATGACTGACTGACTTTGAAACAAAGGCAGTTTATAATAGATCAATGCAACACTCAATGTCTTTAGTATTAACTCTTTCACTAGAGAATTATTTTCCACGGTGTGTTGGAAAAAATTTTGTGTAGCAGCTTCAGTATAAAGAAACTAGAAGGAAGTTGCTGGTAATGCTAGAACACAGGTTGAGTTAGGAAAGTGCTGCTCTTCATTTTACGTAAGACTGTGCCTAAATATCACTTTGAACACCGATTTGCACATATGAGCAAAATCTACCAACCCTACCAGAGTAGTTTTGGGTGAACAATATTAAAATATCTTCTTATATCTTATATCCTTCCCGTGCCGTTAGACGTCACATAGGGCTCGCAAAGTAGTTCGCCAATTTTTCCTGTCTTCGGCGAGTCTTTCAACCTCATCAAAGGATGTTATGCCTGTTAACTTGGCCTCTCTTAATAATGTCCTCTTTAGAGTTTCACGCGGTCTGCCCCTTTTTCTTCGGCCTGTTGTGTTCCACTTGATAGCTTGTTTTGGGATTCTCTGATCATTTCTTCTCATCAAGTGACCAACATATGTCCATCTCCTTTTCCTGATCACCCGTGAGACTGGTTGTTGTTCACTCATCTGTGTTATCTCTGCATTGTTCTTGAATTCATTCCACTTGATGCCGAGTATTTTCCTTAAAATATGCAGCACAAAAATTTCGGGGTTCAGTAGCTGATGCTTCTAATTTTCTTTGAACTTGTCTTGTGTTATCTCCCTGTAACTGCGAGCTGGTGTTCTTTGCTGCCGATGCTGAGGAAGTGTTGAGGCACAGCATCGTATCGGCGTGGGAGCGGGTTATGGCGGCTATTTTTTTTTTTCAGTCCCGGAGTGCGGTTAAAAAGCAGAGGGGTGTCCAATGCTTCTTTAGCAGACTCCACCACCATGGAGACTATGGCGATCCCTGCCTCGTTAGCCAGACTAGGCCTCTGTTACTGGGAGGTGCCAACGGAGAGATGAGACAGGGTCTTGGTCAGATATGGTTCACTAACCTTGACGCTAGCATCTCAGCTATTGGTCGCTGACTGCCTAATCAGACAGCGTCATCACTCCCTATTTTGTTTGGTAGCTAGTGATAGTATTGCTGTCACTAGAAGTGAAAACGCATCCTAACTTATCAGGCCAAATCAGGATTTCAGAAAATAAGAAACATCTTGTGCAACAGATCTATATCAATGGAAACAAGATTCCGATACTGGACAGTCTGACGGGATGGTGTGAGAGGAGATCACCAACTGAGCTGATGGCCTGCATGAGGGATCGCGTACTCTGGAGAAGCATAATAGCCAGTCGGCACGGCACATGATGATGATGATGAACTTATCATCTCACAGAAAGCTGCAGAGACGCTTGTATCAGATGGTGTACCGACAATTAATCATGCAACACATAATCACTGATGCGTAATTACTGACACGCAATCACTCGGGGGTAGGGGTTAGGGTTAAGGTTAGCGTGCATGTACTTTAAGTAAGTGTCAGCGATTAAATGTCACGTGATTAAGTGTCACCAAAACCAAAAGAATAAAGGGAGAGGAATCTCGCTTGTGCTACAATAACGGCAGATGTCAGAGCTAGCCTCCCCTGTTCTACTCCTTCTAGAAAACAGGCTAGCAGACTACTGGGAGTGCGTTAAACCCTATGGTAGTGGAAACTGCTAAGAAGCTTTTGCTGCACTTTAGGTCTTCTGACTTATCACCATAACCTACACCCAACTTGATACAATATTTCAATATCTTCACAGCTTCATCTGATGAGAATGACCTACTCAGTTTATTTTTTTTTTCCAATGACATAACATCTGACACAAGAAAGTATAGCAGAAGAAAAAGAACAGAAGGTCTTTTTTTTTTAGAAAGATGATTTATTTGTCTTTTGTCATGGTCATGAATGATATAGTCATTAAAAAAACGAAAGAGACTATCACTTATATGTAGTACAATAAATAATAATAATAATGGGAAACAACATCATCAGATGGATAAAAAAAAAGGGCTACCAAAAATATGCACCAAAGTAATAACTTGAGACTCCGTATGAATTACCTCCACCACAGAAATGCCACATTTTCAGCAGGAAATTGTTATATTTCCTTCAAGAATCTGCTATATTTTTTCCCTGAAACTTCAGCTAAGAAGCTACATAGTGAGGCAGATTAGACCAGCTGAATATGTTTGCTCTTCTGGACATCGTGGTTCGTGAAAGTAAAAGTAAAGGTGTCAGTCTGAATAAAAAGAAGACTGAAGTGATGGTCATCTCAAAGAAAAGAATACCGCCAAAATGTAGCATTACCATCGATGGCACAGAACTAAAACAAGTTGATAGATTCAAGTACTTAGGAACAATTATAACAGCTGATGGGAAATTTCACAGCGAAATAAAAAGCAGACGTGCTCAGGCCAAATCAGGATTTCAGAAAATAAGAAACATCTTGTGCAACAGATCTATATCAATGGAAACAAGATTCCGAGTACTTAAATGTTACATGGAGCCAATTTTGTTTTATGGGTGTGAAGCATGGTCCATGAATAAGAGAGTATAGCGAGAACTGGAGGCCATGGAAATGTGGTTCATAAGAAGGATGTTGAAGGTACCATGGCCAGCTAAGAAAACCAACGAAGAAGTCTCAAGAGAGGCTGGAGTTCAAAGGCAAATTACAGCAAAAATCAGAGGCAGACAAGCGAGATTTGTAGGAGATTTTCTGAGAAGAGGAAAATTGGAACACATTGTGGCAACTGGAAAAATTGAGGGAAGAAGAGACAGAGGAAGACACAGAGAGAGAGAGAGAGAGAGAGAGAACTTACTGGATGGGCTGTCAGTGTGGCTAGGAAGAAAGTCACCGGCGGATCTCATAATCAAGTCTATTCATTCATTCCTTTGCATATCCCTTGCGGAACTTCGCCTCCCAAACAGCACTCCTGTAGGCCTCTCGGTTGTGAGCAAGATGGCCTGCTGCTGCTGCATCCATTTCCAGATCATCAACGATGTCTTGCAGCCATCTTCGTTTCGGTCTTCCTCTTTTTCTTTTTCCCATTATGTATCCTTCCAATACGGTCTTCTCTAAATTATCATGACGTTTAATGTGGCCAAAATATTTAAGTTTTCTCTCTTTAATCCTCTTTACTAGCCAGCCTTCTTCAATATTAAGCTCTTGTAGTATAGATATATTTGTTCTTTTTTGTGTCCACGATATTTGGAGATATCGGTAGGGGTATCCCCTATTAAAGGAGAAGTAAGACGCCTCCTTACCTCCGTCAGTCTACGGGACACCCTTGGGCAAGGTGGAGTACCCGTATAGCCCCCCGATCAGGGTGACGTGAAGCCATGGGAGCAGGTGGTGGATGGAATGGGAGAGCAGCTGACAGATAATGTTGGTTATGGTCACCATTCTATGATGGTAGGCAGATGATCTCAATGTAGGGACAATGGCTACGATCACTGACTAGTACAGTCACTGCCCGGAAGGAAAGCAATGGTAAACTACCTTCTGGAAACATACCAAGAAACCCAAGCAGCAATCAAGTCTAAAGATGGGGAATTGTGGAGAGAAATGATCGCCTACGCCACACGGCACGGCACTTGATTGATTGATTGAATATGTAGGTCACCTACCTCTATTAAGGAGAGTTCAGCAAGATCGGATGCCAAACTGCGTTCGTCAATGGTATCGTCAACGCGCCGTCCAAACTTGGAGAAGGGGCCCAGCACAAGCGCATCAAGGGAAAGGGAACGATCTTCGTATCGGCGGTGACTTGCAGTTGAAACCACATCAAGGTCGAAGCTACGTCTGCGTGGTTCTTCTGGCGATGTCGTTTCTGTATCTCTCAACAAGGCGAAGGAATCTCCGTATTTGGAGCCGGGCTTGTCTTGGTTTGGCGAAGGTAAAGGCATGGGCGATGAAACTGCAAATGTGTGCGTTTTTTGTGAGGGTTGTGAAGTTTCGTGAAATGTCGTCCCACAATCTTGTGGTCTGTATGGATGATTTTCTGACAAAGAGACCCCGATGATACCACCAAAGACACCACTCCGGCAAGGACAGCTGCTGCTGTCGAGGTCACTATAGCCGAGGACGTTAGAGGAGCCATTGAGAGCGTTCAGATGCATGATGGCCGGGGGACTGTCTTTAGCCTTCACAGAAAACTGATGGATTGCGGGCATCGTGAACATTCTCACTGAACTTGCCGGTATTCTCCTGAAATGAAAGTGTATAAACTTTTAAAGTGAACTGTGATGATATCGGAAGATAAATAACATTTATATATACACCAAAATACTACAATGCTAGTCCTAAAATGTTTTATATTGAACCTGTCTTATTATATGGAAGTAAATCATCAGGTCTGTACAAAAGTCATTGGAAGCAGCAGAAATGTGGTTTATTAGAAGAATGTTGTGAATTTCCTGGACAGCAAAAATAACTAATGAAAAATGTTCGAGAAGAGCTGGAGAGACCAAAAATCTTGTAACAAAAACAACAACAACAAAAAATAATAATAAGAGAGAGACAATGTACATGCAATGAGAAGAGGGGGCTTTGAAAATATTATAACAACAGGAAAAATAGAAGGAAGAAGCGCCAGAGAAAGACCAAGAGAAATAATACTGGGAAATCTGACTAAATGGTGTGAGAGGAGATCAACTGAGCTGATGGCCTGCATGAAGGATCGTGTACCCTGGAGAAGCATATAATGCCAACGCTAGTCGGCACGGCACATGATGATGATGATGAGGATGCCATTAGTGCAAGACAAAAGCTTTCTTCTTCTTCAAAACTCCAGAAGTAAGCTATTCGTTGTCCTCAAAGTGCACCAAGCCAAATTAACTTCTTGTCATCCTTGTTCGTTCAGTTACACAGTTGTCTTCCCCTTGATCTTTTCCAGTTATAGTTTCACACTTTTTAAACATTTTCACATGGCCACAAATAATTTAGTTATCCGGTTTGTACGACTATATTATTATTATTATTTCTCTTTTCAGTTTCACTTGCTCTAGTTCTTTTTTTTCCTGGATTTTGTTGTATTTCAAAGGACTGAAGCGCTGGATCTTCTTATAAAACCATATGGCGACGTCCTGTTTGCCTCTCCCTTCCTAATATTGATCGCTTCCAGACTTTTCATGTAAAAAAATAATCATCTTAATTTCTCGCACAGACTCAAGGTCATCAGACAGGGTAGAAAATCGCTCCATGACAGTTAAAGCAGCGCTCAGACACTTGTTGTCGCCAGGCAAGTTCCCCCATCTATTACTTAGGAGTGTGGAGTGTTCCTGTGGTATATGTAATCGATTTTCTGGTGTAATCGATTTTCTGCTACTCGTAGATCAAGTACTGAAAGGTTTTCGTTTACCATATTCGAGGAAATAGGGTTTTTTTCGTGTTAATCTCTCTCTCTCTCTCTCTCTCTCTCTCTCTCTCTCTCTTTAAGACGGCGAAAACAACAGGCTGTGACCCGGTGGTACTGCAAACTGGGTCCACCCGTAACGAGATGTGGACCACACCCCCGGCAATCAACGTGCAGGGCAGGCCTTGGACATCTTGTTTAGTTAAAAAAAATAACGACGGTTTTGTTTTAACCAGAGGGCTCTTTGATCAGGGTACCTGCCAAGAGGACACTTTGACCGTAGCCACTTTGATCTTAGCCAAAAGGCCGAGAAGCGAGCTACACTTTTTTTTAATAACCCGCACGGGCTCGCTAGATAATTTTACCACGTGTGTGGTGAGGGTTTGTAGATTAAAATCTACTTAGCCTGGGTGAAAGGACCACCTTGTTGATCATGGTGCCTTCCATGCCAGATCTACACTTTTTTTTTCAAGTTTACTTGTCTTCCAGATAACAATTACAAATCATGTACAAGTTGCTGTTGGCGAGATTTTTCAGTTGCCGTGCGTGGAGCGGTGCTCCTCCCGGCCAATGAAGAAAGGCGCACATGAGGTTGCCGTGCAGCATCACTGCGGAAAAGGTGGTAGAAATGATAAAGCGAAGCAAACAGTCATATCACGGCACCTCTGGTATGGAGGTCGGCCACGTCCTGAGTGCAGTCATATCGGGTGAAATGCATGAACCGGCTTGTCCCAGAGGTTAAGACACTGCTGGCGAGACTCTTCAAATGCCGCGCGTGGAGTGAAGCTCCTCCCGGTCAAGGAAGAAATGCAGAAAAGAAAGGTTGCTGTGCGGTGCTGATGGGAAAGGTGGTATCAGTATGTCCAGTAGTATCGCTACGAGAGCTATACATACCACGGCACCTCTGCTCTAGAGGCCGGCCACGTCCGAAATACACCTACACTGGTGAAATATGCCTAAACCAGCACACACCAGGGGTGGAACTTGATGGCTAGACATGTCATGCCACCTCTGCTCTAGAGGTCAAAACGCCTGATATACACCCATACTGGTGAATTTTGCCTAAACCGGCTCACACCAGGGGTGAATCTTGAAGGCTATGCATGTCACAGTACCTCTGCTCTAGAGGTCGGTCACGTCCCAAACACGCCTATACTGGGATAATGCCTAAACCGGCTCAACCCAGGGGTAGAAGTCACTAGTGGCGAGGATTCGTCCTCCTGGACAAAAGCTCCATCCTGGTCACAACTAGGAAGGGTAGCGGCCACGACCGTAAAATGCTGAAGTCGGAGACACTGGACCAGGGAAGTCTAGATAGGCAACCACCTCTCACCCGCCGGGGATGTTTGCGTATCCTAATCACGCTGAGGTTTTCCGGTGAGAAAGTCCAACTCTGGACTGGAAGGACAACCACCTCTCACCCGGCGGTGATACACAGGTATCTCAAAACACGTCGAGGTTTTCCTTTGAGAAAGTCCAACTCTGGCCTGGGTGGGCTACCGCCTCTCACCCAGCGGGGATGCACTGATATCCTAAACACGTCGAGGTCTTCCGGTGAGAAAGTCCAACCCTAGACTAAACTGGTGCAATGAAAACCACGGTGTCACGCAATCGCGCTTCTGAGACCCACTAAGAATACAGGCTAAAGCCCTGTGGTCCTCTCGTGGATCTCGTGTGGTCCTTTTGGGGACCACACTTTATCATTTCTACCACCTTTTGGGGACCACACAGGAGATCACGGGACCTAACAAGGACCACAGGCGTAAATTCAGTAGGACCACAGTGCGGTTTTGGTGGTAGAAGCGAACGAAGAAGAAGAAGATGTACAAGTGACGTGACTTGAGGATGATTGCCCGTGAATTGAAATAATGAAATGGTGGGCTTTAACAAAACATGAGATGATAGTGATTCGTATGATATGTACATCTGAGTGCATATTTATATACAAACATGGTTGTATAATAACGAATGTTTAAAACTAAAACATAAAAGTTTGTGATGAAATGAAGTGTATGTTAGTGAGATACAATGTTGATGGGAGTGTGATTCTAACCATCATTCTACTGGTTTTGTGTCAGGAGATCGTACGAACGCAGTCCCTCCTACAAAATTAATTTATGCACACGAGTCACCCGCATTTGGGTCAACGCAGCCGGAGTGCAATGGAAGGTCACGGTCAAGGTAAAACAGTTACGAAACACGTGAAAAATGTGAAAATGGCGTGAGTTGAAGATGATTGCCCGTGAATTGAAATAATGAAATGGTGGGGCTTTTTTTATTATTACTTACCTGGCACGGAAGATTACCATGATTAATAAGGTGGTTCTCGTCTAGCTTCTCGGCCTTTTGGCTATTTTAACCAACAACCCTCACCACACACGTGGTAAAATTATCTAGCAAGCCCATGCGGGCATTAAAAATTTTTTTTTAATTTTAAGAAATGATGGGGCTTTGATCTTAACCAAAAACATATGTTAGAAGATTTGTACTGACAATGTATTTTTGGTTATGTATATGTCTGTGTGTGCACGTTTATGTATGTGTGAGTGCAATTTTATTATATTAATTAGTTCTTCTCTTTTACTTTGAATGTAATAGTTTAATCTTACACTCTTCTGATATGTTTTTTTTCCTAATGTAATTTGTATACTTGTATTAAATCGAGTGTGTGGGAAGAATGAAAGATGGAGTGATGAAGGGCAGAATGTAAGGCGGGCCTGCGTGGCCAATTCTTTACCCTTTAAAAATAAAGATTATTCATTCATTCATTCTCTCTCTCTCCTCTAGTCTGCTTTCTCAGACCTAGAAATCCTATAATACCCCATGAACCAAGTGTCATTAAGGTAAAAGTAAAATTCCATGTTCCCATGCCAGTAAGACATTATGGGGATAAGGCGCTAGGCCTCGTAATTCCACGATCGTCGGCCGCAGGAAAGTGTGATGTGGTTAGTATCACAACTGGCCACATTTACCTTCCTTGATTTCTCTGGTACCCATTTTTAGAGGCTGGGTGGACCCTGGGGACTTTTTTTTTCTGGTGTGCACTAGCTGAAAGTCCCAGTGCTGGGACTTGAACCCGGTATCACTGGATTAGTAAATCGAGCGCCTAACCACTCAGCTAACTAGATCTAGAATAACGACTGATTTTAAAAAATTTTTTTAAAGAAAACTAAAATTTCCATTTTGTCATGGACAAATTAACACAACTTTCACTATTCCACCGAGTAATAAGAGTGGCTGGACTCTTATTCCACAGAGTAATCAGAGTGGCTGGACTCTTATTCCACAGAGTAATCAGAGTGGCTGGACTCTTACTCTACAGAGTAATCAGAGTGGCTGGACTCTTATTCCACAGAGTAATCAAGAGTGGCTGGACTCTTATTCCACAGAGTAATCAGAGTGGCTGGACTCTTACTCTACAGAGTAATCAGAGTGGCTGGACTCTTATTCCACAGAGTAATCAAGAGTGGCTGGACTCTCATTCCACCGAGTAATCAAGAGTGGCTGGACTCTTATTTCACAGAGTAATCAGAGTGGCTGGACTCTTATTCCACAGAGTAATCAAGAGTGGCTGGACTCTTATTCCACAGAGTAATCAGAGTGGCTGGACTCTTATTCAACAGAGTAATCAGAGTGGCTGGACTCTTATTCCACAGAGTAATCAAGAGTGGCTGGACTCTTATTCCACAGAGTAATCAGAGTGGCTGGACTCTTATTCCACAGAGTAATCAAGAGTGGCTGGACTCTTATTCCACAGAGTAATCAAGAGTAGCTGGACTCTTATTCCACAGAGTAATCAGAGTGGCTGGACTCTTATTCCACCGAGTAATCAAGAGTGGCTGGACTTTTATTCCACCGAGTAATCAAGAGTGGCTGGACTCTTATTCCACCGAGTAATCAAGAGTGGCTGGACTCTTATTCCATCGAGTAATCAAGAGTGGCTGGACTCTCTGAGGAGATCCAGGCTGACCCAAAAAAAAAAAAAATCTGTTCTGTACCAGGACACGCCGGTGTCACGGGAACCGAACGTGCTGACAGGTTTGCTGGTGTGACGCTGAAGGAAAGTGCTAGAGAGTGGACCGAGCTGACATTCTGAGTGCTCTTAGAGAGCCGGAGTGAGAACATGATTCAGGTGATAAATGTGGCTCTGCAGCCTTGACCAGACTGCGGGAACTGCAAAACAGACATGGTGTAGCCAAGTAAGAACATTATGCAGGGAGACAAAGAAGATTAGTCAACCAACACAGAACTGGTATCATCAACCAATGCACGCTTTGAGGGGGGGGGGGGCGGTACTGAAATGGAGATGTGAGCACTTACGGACAACTCGTTCAACGTGCAGCGATGATGATCTGTTGACTAACTAACTAACAAGAGATTTGTATATCAATGTTACCTACATTAAACCAGTGTTCCAGGCAGGTATTCAACCGCGTGGACATCTTCACGAATGAGGCCTTGCCTTGTCTTGTCTTATCTTGTCTTGTCTTGTCATGTCTTGTGCTATCTCCCTGTAACTACGAGCTGGTGTTCTTTGCAGCCGATGTTGTAGATGTGTTGTAGTACAGCATCGTATCGGAGTGGGAGGGAGTTATGGCGGCAACTTTTTCAGTCCCACAATATAGTTAAAAAGCAGAGGGGTGTGCAATGCTTCTTTAGCAGATTCCACCACCATGGGGACTATGGCGATCCTTAACCCGTTAGCCAGGCTATGGCTGTTACTGGGGGTACCAGTGAAGAGGTGGGACAGGGTCTTGGTCAGCTATGGTACGCTGACTCTGACGCTAGCATATCAGCTATTGGTCGCTGATTGGCTAACCGGACAGCGTCTTTACACCCTCATGAATGAGGCATGAGACTATACATTTGGTTATTTCTTATTTCATGAAATTAGACCACAACGTTACACC
The DNA here is from genome assembly GCA_009760885.1 of Achatina immaculata. Lineage (NCBI taxonomy): Eukaryota > Metazoa > Mollusca > Gastropoda > Stylommatophora > Achatinidae > Lissachatina > Lissachatina immaculata. The sequence continues at coordinate 18,665,783 of CM019709.1, read as the reverse complement.
GTCATTTCTTTCATCTATTTACTAAAAAAAAAACCAAGTTAAGACTATTCAATTCAAATGTAATATCCACCCTCATTTATGCATGTGAAAGCTGGAAAACAACTAAAGAAATAGACAAGAAATTAGACTCTTTTGAAAACAAATGCATAAGGAAAATACTCAGCATCAAGTGGAACAACTTCATGAACAATGCAGAGATAAGGCAGATGGCGGAACCTCAACCAGTTTCATGGGTGATCAGGAAAAGGAGATGGACATATGTTGGTCACGTGATGAGAAGAAATGATCAGAGAATCCCAAAACAAGCTATCAAGTGGAACACAACAGGCCGAAGAAAAAGAGGCAGACCGCGTGAAACTCTGAAGAGGACATTATTAAGAGAGGCCAAATTAACAGGCATAAAATCCTTTGATGAGGTTGAAAGACTCGCCGAAGACAGGACAAATTGGCGAACTACTTTGCGAGCCCTATGTGGCGTTTAACGGCACGGGAAGGATATAAGATATAAGATAAGATTTACTAAAAAAAAAACTTTATCTGTTCTATATTTTCGAGGAACATTGTGCTGTGTCAGAAAGAATGACAAACTGGACCGTACATGTGTAGAACTATACTAAGAGTTACTATATACGTTTTGGATCAAGTCGGAGTTAGATTCCACTGTGTATCAAAATAAGTAATTTTGCCTAACTTTTTTTTTTCAAAATCACGATTAAGGAGATGACCACGGTCAGTCCTAGAGACTTTGCTAACGAACACGAGGAAAAATCTTAACACGTCGCGTCGACATTCATATCTTTTTGATGGCTACTCAAGCCCTGGGCAGACGTCTTTCAACCTCTCTATAGATGTGAGATAAAAAGGGGTAGATTTTTTTTGGTCAACTAAGCAGCAGTATTTTCAGTATTACTGTCCACACACAAAAAGGAATGGAAAAACTAATTATGTCAGTCCGTAAGAATAGTGAAGAGCAAAACCTCTATCTTAATACGAAGAAAACTAAATTGATGACAACTGGCAAAACAAACAAGGCAGGTGATATATGTATCAATGAGGAAAAACTGGAAGAAGTGGAGAGTTTTGAATATCTTGGATCACTACTAACTAATAATGGAGACACAATGAGGGAAATTAAAAGGAGGACATCTATCGCTCTTCAGAAAGTAAAACGACTAAAGAATCTATGGAGAGGAACAGACAGAACCACAAAAATAATATTTTTAACGGCATACATCTTTCCCATCGCAACATATGCCTGTGAGACCTGGACATTTAACATAACAGCTGAGTAACACATAAATGCCTTTGAATGTAAATGGTACAGAGGAGTTCTTCAAATATCATGGACACAAAAAAATAACAAATATATCCATACTACAAGAACTTAATATTGAAGAAGGCTGGCTAGTAATGAAGATCAAAGAGAGAAAACTTAAATATTTTGGACACATTAAACGTCATGATAATCTAGAGAAGACCGTCTTGGAAAGGTACATAATGGGAAAAAGAAAGAGAGGAAGACCAAGGTGAAGATGGCTGCAAGACATCGTTGATGATCTGTAGATGGATGCATCAGCACCAGGACACCTTGCTCACAACTGAGAGGCCTACAGGAGTGCTGTTAGGGAGGCAAAGTTCCGCAAGGGACTTGCAAATGAATGAATGAATGAATGAAGCAGCAGTTCGTACGTCAGAGATATCAGTTGTGGTCCTTGGAAGGTGCAATAAGAATACTTATCATCATCATCATCAGGTGCCATGCTCACTGGCGTTGGCTATTATGCTTCATGCAGGCCATCAGTTCAGTTTGTGATCTGCTCTCACACCATCCTGTCAGACTGTCCAGTATCATTTCTCTTGGTCTTCCTCTTGATCCTCTTCCTTCTATTTTTCCTGTTGTTATAATATTTGCAATGCCCCCTCTTCTCATTGCATGTCCTATGAAAGTACATTGTCTCTCTCTTATCTTTTTGACAAGGTTTTTTTGTCTCTCCAGCTCTTCTCATACATTCTTCATTAGTTATTTTTGCTGCCCAGGGGATTCGCAACATTCTTCTAATAAACCACATTTCTGCTGCTTCCAATGATTTTTGTGCAGACTTGCCTATTGTCCATGATTCACTTCCATATAACAAGATAGGTTCAATATAGCATTTTAGGACTCGTTTTCTAACATTCATTGATAAAAATGTGTTAGCTAATATGTTTCTCATTCTCTGAAATGCAGTCTTTGCTTGGTCTATTCTGTTCCTAATTTCTGTTCTGGATTTCCCATCTGAAGTTATTACTGCTCCAAGGTATTTGAATTTCTGCACCTGCTTTAGAATAGTTCCGTTTAATTTTATACTGCATGTTGGTGGATTCTGTTTCTTAGATATAACCATAGTCTCTGTCTTTTTTGATGTTCAAAGTAAGGCCTTTCTGTTCACTTTCTTTAGCGACTTTATCCAAGAGATTTTGCAGGTCTTGTTGGATCTCAGCTATCAGTACTGTGTACATAATACTTAACCTTACTTAAATTAAGAGAACACAGTTTTGTAGGATTAGACTTCGAAAAAATCGTAGACAAAGAACTTTAGTGAGACGTGAGAGAAAGAAAAATCACAAGAGAATTACCTGGGATTCGAACCACGGACTCCGGTAGGACGAGCAACCGTCTAGCCACGAGAGAACAGCGTATTAACGAACTGCGGTATCTCGCACCTCCAAAAAAAAAAAAAGCTTCATATACCAAAAAATTGTTCATGAAACCGAACCTTACTTAGGGGGTCTACGAAACCTGGCTTTGGGCGTTACTTTACAAATTTCATTTACTCTCATTACCAGAAGATCAAGGATGCTGTTTTACAACTTTGAACCAGTGACCTGAGCTAGTGACCTTTGCTGGTCAGGACCACATACAGTGCCTTCACGGACAGAAGATAAGGGATGTTCTAGGGTTTTCCAGCAATCACTGTGAGGAATTTAGCAGAGTTCCGCAAGATTTCCACTGGGGTTCCGCGAGATTTCAATTTGGTTTTCGCGAGACTTCGACTGGGGTTCCTCAACAGATCATGATTAAAAGTAATAATAATAGTAATAATACATATCTTTTATAAACAGATGTACAGAAAAATACAACTATCTTATAAAAGTAAAAAAAAAACAACAACAGAATTGGCAATGATTATTGGGTCTTGCTATTCACAGCATGCTGATCACGTGAACAATTACTGTGAACTACAGATGTCATAATTTATATTCACGAATTCCCTAAGATCGGTGACCATTTCAAGGGTTCTTCCAAACTTTAAACAAACAAAGACTGAGAAATGCTACTAAAGTAGACTCGATTCTGAGAGTTCGTGAAAGCAGCTGTTATACTCCGCCCAGTGTGAAACGATCTCGTGAGGGGTTTTACATCATTTGCGTCGGGAATACAGCTCTATTACGTAACGTTTCAAGAGGGGTTGATGATATTGCTCCATTTAACACGGTACTTGGTATCTGAAATCAATTTGTCTTTTTTTCCCCCCCCCCCCCCGTAGTTCTCTTGAATAGGCCGTTCTTTCTTTGACTCTATCTTTATTGTTTCCTTAAGTTTTCATGTGAGTATCAGGTTGTCAGATTGATATTCCCGCGCGCGTTACAGTCACAGCTGTAAGGATTTTTAGAATCACGGACACTAATTGTGGGGAAGGGAAGGGAAAGGAAAGGGGAAGGGGGGGGGGGTTGTTTCGCTAACACTGTGTGGTGAAAAGTGGGGGAGAACCTAGCTCGGCCATGAAATCGATGTTGAAGGTCTTCGTTAAATTTTCGATCCTGGCTCAGTTTAACTGTCAGACAAGCAGTTACACTCGTAAGATAATGCACCAAACGCCATCTTTTCCACTGATATCCTTGTTTAAAAATTAGAACTAGATATGTTTATATAGTACCATATTCTATAGACAGCACGGTTCATTGTTCTTCTATACCAAGCTTTCCAAGAGATCGACTTTAGTCCGTCCAGCGAAACTGAATCAACCGCACTGCTTTCCTAGCCCTTAAGACAATCACAGATTAGTTCACAAGAAAATAATAAAATAGCATCTACCTGTAACGATTCCGTATTAATGAAAAATGCACAAATATAAGACAAGATATGGCACCGTAGAAACCATCCTTTTCTTTTGTGTGGAAGCCGTACAAGGGGCAATCAGAATCATTTAGAAAATACCCACAGTTTTCAATAAACGATAAGCAGCAGTTTCTATGGTAGCCCATTTTCTCAATTCTGCCTTTTGTTTTTCACTGCAAACTTTTTTTTTTAAATCGCGGATGCTTGTTAAGACTAGCTGTCTCAATAAAACATCATTCAAGCAGGTAGATGCAGTTGTTTATGAAAGATGATGAAAACAATTACGTTTCGCTAATTTTCTAATGATTAGTTCTATCAAAACTTGATTGGCGAAATTGGCCGCAGAAACAAATAACCGTTCACAAATTATCCTACTGTTTTTCGTCATTTCTTTCTAGCCCCACCCCCCCCCCCCCCCCCCCCAAAGAAAAAGAAACGTAATGAAACATTTCTGATATTCTTATTATCTCAGATTTTATTTTAACATTATTTATTAATTGTGAACCATCAAAATGGATGTGGGGGGAAACAACGTGTGAAAGCATTCATGTTTAATCAATTCCTTACTTTCTTCACTGACTACGACCAACGCCTCGTGGTAGCCCCAATCCTATAAAAACATCAAGAATCTGAGGCAGGTAACAAAATCCCAAAAGTGCGCCAGCATCTTGATTATTACTACTGAAGTTTTTGAAGTGAAGACGCTATCCGATTAGGCAACCAGCGACCCATAGCTGATATGCTAGAGTCAGGGTTAGCGTACCATAGCTGATATGCTAGACTCAGGGTTAGCGTACCATAGCTGATATGCTAGACTCAGGGTTAGTGTACCATAGCTGACATGCTAGACTCAGGGTTAGCGTACCATAGCTGACATGCTAGACTCAGGGTTAGCGTACCATAGCTGATATGCTAGAATCAGGGTTAGCGTATCATAGCTGATATGCTAGAGTCAGGGTTAGCGTACCATAGCTGATATGCTAGACTCAGGGTTAGCGTACCATAGCTGACCAAGACACTGTCCCATTTTTCCATTGGTAACCCCAGTAACAGGCCTAGCTGCTAACGGGGCAGAGATCGTCATAGTCCCTATGGTGGTGGAATCTGCTAAAGAAGCACTGCACATCCCCCTGCTGTACTCTGGGGCTGAAAAAGTAGCTGCCATAACCCACTCCCACGCCGATACGATGCTGTACCTCAACATATCTACAGCATCAGCCGCAAAGAGCACCAGCTCGCAGTTACAAGACAAAACAGCACAACACAAGACAACACAAGACAAGACAGCACAAGACAACACAACACAACACAAGATAACACAAGAAAAGATTATTGAAAATCCCCTGAAGTAAAACAATCTGCCCCTTCTCCCCCCCCCCCCAGTTCTTATATGTGACATAATATTACGCCAGCTGGCGATGGTTGGGACATGTGCTCCGAATGACTGACAACTCACTACCAAAAAAAGCACTAAGATGGACACCACAGGGGAACAGAAGTAAAGGTAGACCAAAAGAGACATGGAGAAGAACAACAGAAAGGATGTTGAGCAATAGAGGGCTCACCTGGGCAAGAGCAGAAAAAAAGGCAAAGGACAGGCATTTGTGGAAAACCCTTGCGGAAGCCCCATGTGCCCTGGCCACTTAGGGTTCAGAGAGAGAGAGAGAGAGAGAGAAATATTTAAAATTTAAACAATATCAAGTATTATTTTTTGCTTATGTGATCATTTATGGCAAGTAAGTTTTGGTAGGTAATAGAAATGTAATGTCAGTGCACACACACTGTGCACGGTTACAACAAAGCAAACTGACTGATCAACGAAGTTCTAAGAATTAAAGTGCTTAATGACATCGGTATATTTTGCGTAAATACCTCCAGGAATAAACTGCTATTAACACTTCTCTAGCGTATTTCGTGTAATGCTCGCGGGGCTAGAGTATAATTTTTTTACAAATAGAAAACAACCAAAGTTTCGTAAGGAAAAGAGATAGAATGCAGTTAGAACTCGAAAACGTGGGAGAAAGAAAAACGACAAGAGAATCACCTAGGACTTGAACCATGGCCTCCAGTAGAACCATAGGCATTGATGGTTTCATTATTAAACACCTTGTGTGTGTGGGGGGGGGGGGGGGGGAAAGATGGGATGCGAGATAGCTCTGCTTCTCGTTCTACCGGTGGCCGTTGTTCAAATGCCAGATAATTCTCTTGTAGTTTTTCTTTCTCAAAAGTGTTTTGTTTGTGATTTTCCAATGTCTTTCCGTATAACACTGAGTTCTGTTACTTTACGGAGATAGAACATAACGGTGGGTTCTGTGTCCGTACAACACTGAGTTCTGTTACTTTACTTGGATAGAACATAACGGTGGGTTCTGTGTCCGTACAACACTGAGTTCTATTACTTTACGGGGATAGAACATAACTGTGGGTTCTGTGTCCGTACAACACTGAGTTCTATTACTTTACGGGGATAGAACATAACTGTGGGTTCTGTGTCCGTACAACACTGAGTTCTGTTACTTTACGGAGATAGAACATAACGGTGGGTTCTGTGTCCGTACAACACTGAGTTCTATTACTTTACGGAGATAGAACATAACTGTGGGTTCTGTGTCCGTACAACACTGAGTTCTGTTACTTTACTTGCATAGAACATAACGGTGGGTTCTGTGTCCGTACAACACTGAGTTCTGTTACTTTACGGAGATAGAACATAACTGTGGGTTCTGTGAAAAATCTCGGGGAAATAGCACTGGGATTTGCTTAGCTCTGGAATATGGATTAAATGGAGAACTGACTTTTTAAAAAAATCGAGTCCTTGTATTTCAGAATGGAACCTCTGTTACGTCAAAGAAACTGTACGAGGTACAACGCCACCTGTTGTATGTCTGTCATATTCTCCGCTATAAAGATGTTAAAATTTACCACAGTCGAACTTTTTAAGATACGAACGAGTCGCCGTACCGTTTGACTGACACCTGGGAGAAGTACGGGGGGAGGTGGCGGGATACACAGATTGAAGTTAGCAAAATGAAGACTAATATCAGCAAATCATTTTTATTCTCGAAAGTTCTGTGAACCAAAACTCTGGAAACAAAAAGAGATTACACACAAAGTTCCTATAATCATTCGAGAAGTACGAAGGTGATCCAAATGAAAACCTCAAAAATTGCAATAGAAATTCTCACGTTGTCGTGTAAGTTGGCGGCCTTGACCTAGACGAGGAGAGTCAGGTACGGAACTTCCTACGTACCCAGTAAACTTACTGCAATGATTGCCATGCATCATCTTGCTAAACCTTCACACAGTCATTTGCATGTCCGTTGTGAAACTTTGCCTCCCCAACAGCACTCCTGTAGGCCTCTCGATTGTAAGCAAGATGCCCTGCTGCTGATGCATCCATCTGCAGATTATCAACGATGTCTTGCAGCCATCTTCGCCTTGGTCTTCCTCTCTTTGTTTTTCCCATTATGTACCATTCCGGGGGGGGGGGGGGCGGCTATCGTAGTGGTTAGAGCATTGGTCTAGCAACCGAATGTCGTGGGTTCGAATCCTCAGCTGAGCGGGATTTTTTTTTAGACCAGTACGGCCCCGAGGTCGACCCAGCATCGTAAAATGGGTACCAGAGAAAATCTGGGAAGGAAAGGCAGCGAGGACAGGAACTGGCCACCTTACCTCATACACTGATGGCCCAGCATAATGAGGTACATCATTTGCTATGGGACTATCTTATCCTTATCCTTACCCTTCCAAGACGGTCTTCTCTAAATTATCATGACGTTTAATGTGTCCAAAATATTTAAGTTTTCTGTTTAATCCTCTTTACTAGCCAACCTTCTTCAATATTAAGTTCTTGTAGTTTGGATATATTTGTTCTTTTTTCTGTCCATGATATTTGCAGGACTCTTCTGTAGCATTTACATTCAAAGGCATTTATGTGTCTCTTGGTTGTTTTGTTAAGTGTCCAGGTCTCACAGGCATATGTTGCGATGGGAAAGATGTATGCCTTTAAAAATCTTGTTTTTGTAGTTCTGTCTGTTCCTCTCCACAGCTTCTTTAGTTGTTTTACTTTCTGAAGAGCAATAGATGTCCTCCTTTTAATTTTCCCCATTGTATCTTCATTATTAGTTAGTAATGATCCAAGATATTCAAAACACCTCTTCCAATATTTCTTCATTGATACATAACCTTCATTCGCTGATGAATTTCGCCAGGTTTCGCGCCTTCGCTGTTAAAGAAATGGGATGAAGGAACTCTGTGCCATTTTCGTGATGTCTCTAGAGGTGCCCCTCCTCCCTCCCTCTTTGCAATGCTACTATGACGTTATGTAGTTCATAGGCCCTGTGCTGCCACCTGCAAGCCATTCCTTTCATGATTAGTAACGAGTCAACTTGTATGAAGAATTCATGTGCTTAGAATTTATATCGCAATTTTATAGTTCTTATTTGGAAAATCTTGATTTATTTCATGTTCTAATGATGTTTTCAATGTCATCTCTTATCGTTATATATTTGTTCTTTTTTTTTGTTTGTAAGAAATCCAATAAATGTTGATTGCATTTTTCCCAATTGTTTTAATGATAATAACGAATACTGATTGTCTTTTCTTATTATTTTAAATACACTATTCCTTTCTTTGACTATTGTATTTACACATTTTTAGCAGTCGATGTATCTGATGTAAGAACTGGCACGTTTATTTATACTGTTAAAAAAATAAACGCAACAAATACGATGTTGAGATTTAAACTGAAGTTTGCTGATCAGACAAGGGCAAATTACCTGAAACTTTCATTTGGACATCAACTTCACGTGCTGACCTGAATTGTACTCAACAGATGAACTCAACAGACAAGTCCGCCAGCGAGACTTGGCGCCAACCAATCTCCGACAGTTGTCTCTTGCACTGTGGGAAGAGTGGGCAGCCATCCAACAACAGCAGATCCAACCGTTAATCGGATTCCATGCCAAGGAAATGTAGTTATCTGATACAGGCCAGAGGAGGCCATACACCTTACTGAAACGGAGGCCTCAGTTGCACAGCATAAAAGTCCAAACCAAATTTAATGAATATCATTTCATTGTTAAAGTCTTAAAGTTTCTTCATGCCAAGATTGAAACATTAATTCCGTAAAATAAAATTTTGATACAAGTTTGAAATTTAGTTTCCATTACGACTGCAGTAGTGTTGCGTTTTTTTTTAAAAATAGTATTTGACTGATTTGTCACTTTCTTTGATTGGCAAGCTAAAGATGAAAGTCCATTGGCTCCCCAGTACAGAGGGTTTTAATGAGGCTTTTCTGCACTTCTTCTCTAGTGCGAGGCTTCCAAAGTCATTGACACACTTTAGCAACAGTCCGTGTATGTACATCCGGGTTTCTTCAGTTTCCAAATATGGAGAGAAGCGTTTGGTTACTGAAGTAGATGAAATATGACGGTGTGTTCAGTGTAGTGGGAAAACATGCCTGCCTATTCGGCAGCATTTTGTGCCAATCTTCGACTTCACTCACTCGCTTTTTCTTGCTTTTTTTGTTTTTTTTTTGTTTTCTTGCATTCTTCTCGTCTCTTGGATAAAGTCGCCAAAGAAAGTGAGCAGAAAGGCCTTACTTTGAACATCAAAAAGACAGAGACTAAGGTTATATCTAAGAAACAGAATCCACCAGCATGCAGTATAAAATTAAACGGAACTATTCTAAAGCAGGTGCAGAAATTCAAATACCTTGTAGCAGTAATAACTTCAGAAGGGAAATGCAGAACAGAAATTAGGAACAGAATAGGCCAAGCAAAGACTGCATTTCAGAGAATGAGAAACATATTATCCAACACATCCTTATCAATGAATGTTAGAAAACGATTCCTAAAATGCTGTATTGAACCTATCTTGTTATATGAAAGTGAATCATGGGCAATAGGCAAGTCTGCACAAAAATCATTGGAAGCAGCAGAAATGTGGTTTATTAGAAGAATGTTGCGAATCCCCTGGACAGCAAAAATAACTACTGAAGAATGTATGAGAAGAGCTGGAGAGACAAAAAAATCTTGTCAAAAAAGATAAGAGAGAGACAATGTACTTTCATAGGACATGCAATGAGAAGAGGGGGCATTGCAAATATTATAACAAGAGGAAAAATAGAAGGAAGAGGATCAAGAGGAAGACCAAGAGAAATGATACTGGACAGTCTGACAGGATGGTGTGAGAGGAGATCACCAACTGAGCTGATGGCCTGCATGAAGGATCGTATACTCTGGAGAAGCATAATAGCCAACGCCAGTCGGCACGGCACCTGATGATGATGATTTCTTCTCGTGTTGAAACTGTTCTGACAAACTAACGAAGCTGCATAAAACCAGGAAAAATTCTTGACGACCGAGGGATTCCATACATTCTTCCTCATTTTAAACTGTAAAGTTTACTAGGACATGCGGGCGGGGGGTGTGGCGAGTCGTCCGGAGTCTGACATCGTGTCAGGAAATCGATTTCCGTTGCAGAATTTGTAGACCGCTGGAACTGACAAATGTTACGTTACCGTCGAGATAACGCTATAAGCATGTTATATAAGTAACATTTGATTGGTTGGTGCAGTTTTATAATAGCAGGCTCCGTGATTCCCTACAATTCTCGTTATTTATGGCTCGCCGATGAGTAGCCCCGCATAGTCTTGGAGGGGGAAATATATATATATATATATATATAGTTCTTGGTCCTAGCAAGGTAAACTGTTGTATTCTTCTCCGCTTTCCCATCGCTTCTTTCATTCTGACAACAGATGGCTGAAATACTGTATTATTTTGCAATCTGTCGGCCTGTCTGTCTTCTGTATAATATCCTAAATATTCACATGACCTTTTAGCGTAGAGAAAGATGTAGAACAGTTACTTAATTAGAAAAAAAAGGGGGGGGGGGTTGCATTTCACCATAAACGACAGTGCTAGAGTGATTACACAATTGCCAGGGGCGGCATATAAGAACTGGCCAAGACCATATCAGAGATCTCTTTTGGTGTCCTCTAGCAATAGGGTCTGCCTTACTAACGGAGGTAAATCTCGATGTAGTTCTCAAGGTAATACAGCCTTTAGTACCCTCGCTTTTGGGAACACTCCACTGTTCCCTCTAGGCTGCGCGGCCCCGCACGCACGCACGCACACACAGACACACACACAATCAAGACCGGGCACAAAAAGTTTTGGAGAACTGCTACTTTTACTTTCCAGTTTCCAGATGTTACTCCGTGCTATAACTGCGATCAAGACAAATACAATGATGGTACATGTTCTTCCTTTTACTGTTTCTTTCTTGTTGAGATATGACTTTCGGATCAAATGTTTCAACTGATCCCTTATCGCGTAGTTTCGGTAGTACTGTAGCAGAATTGTGAGGAGGCAAGTGTGCACACAGAGAATAGAGGGTCATTAAAATAAACGGGCAGATAATTTCCACTGCTGAAATGTACAGCAGGTCTATCCTGTTATTAAATGTGCAGACCTTTACAGTGTGTATATATATATATATATATATATATATATATATATATATATATAGCTCCAACAAAAAAAAAAAGAGAAGAAAAGCAATACTACTGTAGTCGTAATGGATAACAAATTTCAAACTTGTATCAAAATTTTTTTGTTACGGAATTAATGTTTCAATCTTGGCATGAAGGAACTTTCAGACTTTAACAATGTTCATTAAATTTGGTTTGGACTTTTATTCTTTGCGACTGAGGCCTCCGTTTCAGTAAGGTGTATGGCCTCCTCTGGCCTGTATCAGAGAACGACATCTCCTTGACATGGATCCGATTAGCCGTTGGATCTGTTGTTGTGGGATGGCTGCCCACTCTTCCTGCAGTGCAAGAGACAACTGTCGGAGATTGGTTGGCGCCACGTCTCGCTGGCGGACTTGTCTGTTGAGTTCATCCCATAACTGTTCTATTAGGTTCATGTCTGCTGACATGGAAGGCCACGGAATGGTCTGGACGGTTTTGTTAGTGAGGAACTGGGTGGTGTATTGTGCCACGTGAAGTCCAGCGTTATCCTGCTGAAAAATCGACCCTGGTGCAGCCATAAGTGGAAGGACGTGAGGGTGAAAAATTTCAGCGACGTATCGTTGGGCATTCAGGCATCCTTCAATTTGCACCAGGTCACTTCTTCCCATGAAGCTGATCTTCCCTCACACCAGTACACCTCCACCACCATGTGTAGGAACATCACCCACGCAGTTCTGGGTGTAGAGCTCATGGACTCTGGGGTAAACTCTTCTTCGTCTATCGTGTCGCTGGAGCAGAAAGAATGATTCATCACTAAACGAAACCCTTCTCTAATCATTCGCAACGGTCCAGTAACGATGCTGGTTCGCCCACTGCAGTCCGTTCTGGCGATGCCGGTCCATAAGAACATGACCCCTGTAAGGTCTTCTAGCCCAAAGATCAGCGTCGTGCAGCCGGTTCCTGATCGTTTGATCTGAAATTCGACGACCTGCTGTCATTGACTGGACTGTTGAGAACGTAGATGCAAATCGATTCCTGAGGTGACGCAGCCATATGAAGCGGTCTTCGGCAGGAGTTGTGGATCTTCCACTGCGCGGCCGGTCTGCAGCTGAGTCAGTTTCTTTAAATCGTCTCCAAGGACGACTAATGGTGGTTCTAACCACATTAAATTGTCTGGTCACTACACTTTGTGACTGTCCAATCTGTAAACGTCCAATGATGATGAGTCATTGTTCTTTAGTGAGATGAACCATACTTATCTTATATCTTATATCCTTCCCGTGCCGTTAGACGTCACATAGGGCTCGCAAAGTAGTTCGCCAATTTTTTCTGTCTTCGGCGAGTCTTTCAACCTCATCGAAGGATTTTATGATTGTTAACTTGGACTCTCTTAATAATGTTCTCTTCAGAGTTTCACGCGGTCTGCCCCTTTTTCTTCGGCCTGTTGTGTTCCACTTGATAGCTTGTTTTGGGATTCTCTGCTCATTTCTTCTCATCAAGTGGCCAACATATGTCCATCTCCTTTTCCTGATCACCCGTGAGACTGGTTGTTGTTCAGTCATCTGTCTTATCTCTGCATTGTTCTTGAATTCATTCCACTTGATGCCGAGTATTTTCCTTAGGCATTTGTTTTCAAAAGAGTCTAATTTCTTTTCTATTTCTTTAGTTGTTTTCCAGCTTTCGCATGCATAAATGAGGGTGGATATTACATTTGAATTGAATAGTCTTAACTTGGTTATTGTGCTTATAACTTTTGAATTCCATATGTTCTCAAGATTCTTGAAGATTGATGCTGCTTTTGCAATTCTGATCCTAACTTCCTTTCTAGTGTCACCATCCTGGTCTATGTAGCTGCCAAGGTATGCAAATTGATTGACTTCTTCAATATCTGTCCCTTCTATGTGTATTTTTACATTTTGATTGATGGGAATTTTCATTATTTTTGTTTTGTCCTTGTTAATTTCAAGTCCTATTTTGCTAGCCAGTGAAGACAGGCTATCTGTTTTTTCTTGCATGGAATTCACATTATTACTGATAAGAGTTATGCCATCAGCAAAATCAAGATCTTCTAGTTGGGTCCCATGTACCCAGTCAATACCTGTGTTACCTGTGCAGCATTTTTTCATTATGAAGTCTATTGTAATCCCAAAAAGTAAAGGAGACAGTATACATCCTTGTTTCACGCCTGTTTCAATCTGGAACCATTCACTCATCCCTTCTTCTGTCTTGACTGCACAACCATATCCGTTGTATAAGTCCTTAATGATGTTGACAATTTTAGATGGTATTCCATATAGACATAAAATTCTCCATAATGAATCTCTGTGTATGCTATCAAATGCCTTCTTAAAATCTATGAAATTCAGTATTAATGGTTTCTGCTTTTCAATATGTTCTTCAAGTATTATTCTGAGAGTAAAGATCTGGTCGAGACAGCTTCTCCCTTTTCGAAATCCTTAGGGAAAATAAAACTAAAATTGAAAAGTCAACACAAGAAATCAGTACACAGAAAGATAAACATCCACAGCCTACAAGAAGAAAATACTAACATTAATTTCAATCAGGAACTTGCCAATCATTCCAAAACACCCAGTGAAGTTGAGGAGATAGGTATAGATGAGTTATGGAATTCTTACAGCACAGCCATAATCACAGCAGCAAAAGTAAGCGCTGGATTGGAAAAACCAAATAGAAAAGCATGGATATCAGATAAAACATGGAAGTATATACATGAAAGACGAGCAGTCAAATTAAACATGTTGAATGCAAAAGCAGATCATGAAAGAGATTCGGCAAAAGCAAAATACAAAGACATAGACAAGAAAGTAAAAAGTTCAGCTAGAAGGGATAAAAGAGAATACATAGACAATATGGCGAAAGAGGCAGAAAAAGCAGCAAAAACAGGAGACAGCAAAACTTTATATAACATACAAAAGAGGCTAACAGGTACTATTACATCTAAAGAAAGACCAATCCTTAGCAAAACTGGAACACTATTAACATCAAATAAAGACCAAAAGCAAAGATGGGCTGAACACTTCCAAGAAATACTCAATCGACCACACTCAAAAGAATTGTTAAACCTTGAAACTGACTTACCAGCCCCACAACTAAATGTCAATCTAGATGAAATTAAATTGCATGAAATTGAAACAGCAGTGAATTTAATGGCTAACAACAAAGCTGCAGGTGAAGATGAAATAACAGCCGAGATGCTAAAAGCTATCAATAGTGACAACATGAGACAACTACAGAGAATGTTTAACAAGATTTGGAAAGAAGAAAAGGTCCCTTCTAATTGGAAGAAGGGAATCATTGTTAAAATACCAAAAAAGGGCAACCTTAGTGACTGTAACAACTGGAGAGGAGTAACCTTAATATCAGTTGTGTCAAAAGTATTTTGCAAGGTCATTTTGAATAGACTCAAAGATATAGTGGATACTGCAATGAGAGAACCATACTTGCGCACTGAATTTTGAAATGAATTAATTCGGTGGGCGTCAATCTTTTATAGACATTCAATAACATGGTCAGTGAGTTTTGTGTTCAGTAAGTTTCATGGGATTCTCTTTAACCTGTCATGAGTTATTGTCAGAAATGCTGTTTTGACTAGTGTCGGTTCTCTGTGCTCATGAATCATGAGTACAATTCAGGTCAGCATGTGAAGTTGATGTCCAAATGAAAGTTTCAGATAATTTGCCCTTGTCTGATCAGCAAACTTCAGTTTAAATAGCAAGATCGTATTTGTTGCGTTTTTTTAACAGTATGTATCCTACGCATATTTGCACACACAATATTTTTTTGCACATAAGCTGAACATTTTGCACACAGACCGCAAACCCTTAGAGAGAACATTTGTCCACTCCATGTTTTCAAGCAAGCCATCATATCACCACGATGCTTGTGTCCCAATATCTTTACTCAAACAGTTCTTTCTTTCTTTCTTTCTTCTTTCATTCTTTCATTCTTTATTTCTTTCATTCATTCATTCATTCTTTCTTTCTCAGTCACTTTCTCTCTCTCTCTCTCTCTCTCTCTCTCTCTCTCTCTCTCTCTCACATGCATACACACTGATTTCAGAGTTTGTATTTTGGGACCGTGTTATGTATTTCTGTCATGGATGTCTCCTTGCTGCTGGATCGACTGTAATGTTGGCATGGATGTCTCCTTGCTGCTGGATCGACTGTAATGTTGACATGGATGTCTCCTTGCTGCTGGATCGACTGTAATGTTGGCATGGATGTCTCCTTGCTGCTGGATCGACTGTAATGTTGACATGGATGTCTCCTTGCTGCTGGATCGACTGTAATGTTGACATGGATGTCTCCTTGCTGCTGGATCGACTGTAATGTTGGCATGGATGTCTCCTTGCTGCTGGATCGACTGTAATGTTGGCATGGATGTCTCCTTGCTGCTGGATCGACTGTAATGCTGGCCAGACCAACTGGGGAATGTAGGTAAGGGCTACAACATGACCCACATCCTTGCAGATATGAACTTGAAGCCTCTTGGCATCAGTTGCTGCGGTGAAGATCTTGTAGTACAGACATCGTATCGGATAAGGAGTGAGTTAAGATGTATTAAATAATAATAATATTAATAATAATTTTCACGTGCGGGAAAAGCGACAGAAGAAAGCAGTACAGAAGAACAAGCTAAAATACTAGGTTACCCTGATGACATCGACCTGGTGGGGGAAACTATGCAAGAAGTCATCAATACCTACATACACCTGGGAGATATAGCACTAAAAGTGGGCTTGACCATTAACCAAGATAAGACAGAGTATATGAAGACATCAAGAGACCAGAGGCAGAATGATCCAGATTATATAAATGTTGGAGAGATGATTATTAGGAAAGCAGAAACATACAAATATCTAGTCACAACCTTCAACAGAAGCAACATAGTAAGCGAGGAAATTAAAATCAGAGTACAGATAGGGAATAAAATATACTTTGCCTTGCAACACCTCTTAAAATCCAAAATCCTGTCCCAAAACATCAAAATAACAATCTCCAAAACTATAATAAGACCAGCCGTCCTGTATGGATTAAAAACGTGGAGTACAACAAAGAAAGATGAACAACAATTGCAGATCTTTGAGAACAAGATCCTAAGAAGAATCTTTGGGCCGATAAAGGATACCAACAATGAAGAATGGAGAGCTAGAAAGAACACTATAAACTGAACATTCATTCATTCATTCATTTGCATGTTCCTTGTGGAACTCTGCCTCCCTAACAGCACTCCTGTAGGCCTATCGGTTGTGAGCAAGATGACCTGCTGCTAATGCATCCATTTGTAGATCATCAACGATCTTGCAGCCATCTTCGCCTTGGTCTTCCTCTCTTTTTCCCATTATGTAATAAACAGCTTATTTAAATCCCAACGAATTATAAATGTCTTGAAACTGAACAGGCTACGGTGGCTGGGGCATGTATAAAGAATGGAAGAGAAGAGACAAATGAAAATGATGTATGCACAAGAGATGAGGGATACAAGACCAAGGAGTAGATCAACACAGAGATGAAAAGACAACATAGAAGAGGATATAAAAGAAATTGGTGTCACCAACTGGAGAGGGAAGATTAGGAATAGAGAGGAATGGAGGGGAACTTTATCTGCAACAATGAGCCGTAATTAATAACTCGGAAAGAAGAAGAAGAATATATAGGAAGTAGGGTTGTGGGGAAGCAACGCCCTACAGGAGAATATGTTTATCGTCCCTGATTGACGGGCGGTGGCGTCATGACAATCTGCCACGAGCATCGCTTCGTGCGAAGACTGGGTATTGAGCTATCTGTGGTTCACCGTGCGAAGACTGGGTATTGAGCTATCTGTGGTTCACCGTGCAAAGATTGGTTATTGAGCTATCTGTGGTTCGCTCGCAGTGCAAAGACTGGGTACTGAGCTGTCCGTGGTTCGCCTTGCAAAGACTGGGTATTGAGCTATCTGTGGTTCATCGTCCGAAGACTGAGTATTGACCTATATGTGGTTCTCCGTGCCAACGATGGTGTCCTCTCTTTAATACAAAATGATGTGTAGAATTACGGCCGACTGAGTTACAGCCGTTCGTACACACGGCCGGGGTCCCATGAGACTGTTTAATGTGTTGTTATTTATTTTCTGTTTAATTTACAAACATATGATAGTGTACATACGCTATAAATTTACCACAAGACAAGAGGAGATGACTGGCAGGCTGCATCATCATTTGATGATTACAAAATGTATGCATGTGATAGTATGTGTACGTACATTTTTGTGTTTCACTGAAAAGTTATTACAATGTGATTCTTTATGTAATATTTTGTGATTATTTCCATGTAGATTCTCTCACTCTTACCAACGTAATACAGCTGGACTTTAAACAAGGAGGAAAAAAAGTGAAATGAAAAAAAAAAGAATTTCCACATTTGTGAATAAAACTCATGGGATTATAAAACAGCTGCCAGTTGCATTTACTTTTTGTCTTTGAATAACTTCCTTGTTCTTTTAAGGTAGAAAATAAAGTGGGTATTGGTTACAGAAAAAGAAGATGGGCATATGTCGGTCATGTGCTGAGAAGAAACAACCGGAGAATCCCAAAACAAAGCTATCAAAGTGGAACACAGAAGGTCAAAGAAAAAGAGGTCTACCACGTGAAACTCTAAGGAGGACGTTGTTAAGAGAGGCCAGTTTAGTGGGAATAACATCCCTTGATGAGGTTGAAAAGCTCGCCGAAAACAGGAAATCTTGGCAAGCTACCATGCGAGCCCTATGTGACGTTTGGTGGCAAGGGAAGGATGTAAGAAGATTGGTTACAGGTACTACATTTTAATATAGCTGATTGCCTTTCTTAAAGATTCTGTAGACAAATGGTTACTATTGGCACAACTTTGATATAAAGCACTGAAACCAGAGGTTTTTTTAGTTTCAGGGTAAAATAACCATTGCAGAATTTAGTTTTTCGTGTTTCATAGTTTCTACTTTGTTCGTATTTATTGCTAATGGCAAGTTTCTATGTAAAGGACTGAAAAACAGAGGACAGGGCTAAAAAAAGTGTGTTCGGTTTTGGTATTGATAATGAAAACGTATAAATAATGAAAAGATCTGGGCGTCCCAATGCCAGCATTTCTAATTTTCTTTCTTAATAACTTGTATTTTTTAGCAGAAACATGCGAGCACTTACAAAATTAGATTAATACACTAACCTTAAATAACAAAAACACAGATGTAAATAGCAAAGAACTTTGACATATTCTCATGAACAGAAAACTGAATATAGTTCAGTATATTATAGGAGTCTCGTTAGCTGAGTGGTTAGGCTCTCGGCTTGCTTATCCGGTGGTACCGGGTTCAGTCCTAGCAGTGAGACTTTTTCTGGTACACACTAAAAAGGCCGCGGGGTTGACCCAGCCTCTAAAAATGGGTACCAGAGACATCTGGGAAGGTAAAGCGGCCAGGTGTGATACTGACCACATCACACTTTCATGTGCCGAAGGTTGTGGAAAATATGGGCCTAACACCGTATTTCCCAATATGCCTTATTGGCACGGAAATGGGAAATTTACTTTTACCTATATTATAGGAGTACATAATGGGAAAAAGAAAGAGAGGCGAAGATGGCTGCAAGACGTCGTTGACGATCTGCAAATGGATGCATCAGCAGCAGGCCATCTTGCTCACAACTGAGAGGCCTACAGGAGTGCTGCTAGGGAGGCAAAGTTCCGCAAGGAACATGCAAATGAAGAAACAAATATTATAGGAGTAATCGCTCTTCCTTTTGTTTTAAAAAGCCGTTGAATAGCGCTAATGTATATTGTATCAAACGTTAAGTAATAATTTGTATATCTTCATGATTATTGCTGTTTCATTTGTATAAGAACTATATCGTCATAAGTCATTAACTTTGAAATAAATTCTCTGAGTTGGAATATATTTTAGCAATTGAAATATTTGAATATATTGAATGTAATTTCACCACGAACACAAAAAAATGAGCAAAAATTATATATATGTATCTCTGGGGAAGAGTGTGAGGCAGAGGTCGGTACTAGTAATTGTGATGACGGACAAAATCCTGACGGTGTTACCAAGGAAAACCCCTGTATCAAACTAAAAAGAAAAATAAGAGTAGGAACATGGAATATAAGAAGTATGTATGAGGGAAAATATCAAGTAATAAGTGACGAGATGAAAAGAACGCGGATACACATTTTGGGAATCTGCGAACATCGATGGAAAGGATCAGGACACTTTAAGAGCGAGAATGATAATATATTTATATATTCTGGCGGAGAAGTAGGAGGAAAGAATGGAGTGGCATTTTATTTGGACAAATCAACATCAAAAGCATTACTAGGCTACAATCCAGTAAGTGATAGAATCCTAACAATCAGACTTAAGGGCATTCCTAGAAATGTAACAGTCATCCAGGTATATGCACCTACATCAGCAGCAGAAGAAGATGAAGTAGAACATTTTTATAACACACTGCAGACGACAATGGACCAGGTACGGAAAAATGATATTGTATTTATAATGGGTGATTTTAATGCAAAAATTGGTACAGAAAGAGCAGAAGATGAAGGACATGTTGTAGGGAAATTTAGCATAGGACACAGAAATGAGGCAGGTGACAATCTAATGGCGTTTTGTATGGAAAATGAGCTAATGATCGCTAACACACTTTTTAAACAACATCCAGGAAGACTTTACACATGGACATCACCTGATGGGAAAACCAGGAATCAAATAGATTACATTTTAGTGCAGAGAAGGTGGAGGTCAAGCATAACATCAGCAAAAACTTTACCAGGTGCTTATTGTGACACGGACCATGAGTTATTAATAGCAGACATGAAGATAAAGATAAAAAAGATAGTTATGGGATCAAGACCACTCCGCTTTGACCTTACAAATATACCAGAACAATACGGTATAGAAGTGAAGAACCGTTTCGAAATCCTGATGGCTGTACAGGAAGAGATGACACCAGATGAATTGGCTACGCAGGCCAAAGATATCTTAGTAACAACAGCTAAAAACATGGTTCCAGTAAAGAAAACACAAAAGAATAGATGGATCACAGCAGGTACACTAGAACTGATAAAACAATGTAGAGAAATGAAGACGCAATGGAGAGTGACAAACAACAACAAAGATAAATATAAAACTTTAACAAAAGAAGTACGAAGAAACATAAGAAAAGACAAAAAACAATACATACAAGATTGTTGTGAAAGAATAGAAGAACATCAGAGGTGTGGAAGAGATAGTGAAATGTTTAAAGAAATGAAGACATTGACGAGAAATGTCACACCTAAGCTAAATGTAATTTGTGATGAGATGGGGAATACCCTGACAGAGACAGAGGAAATTCTGGAAAGATGGAAGGAATATTGCAAAAGAATGTATGAAACAACCGACTGTGGAAGCAGAAATCAACAGTGTGAATTATTATTGGAGGAGAAAGAACCCGAGCCGACAATGGAAGAAGTTTTATGGGCAATAAAGAGTCTGAAAAATGGTAAATCACCAGGATGTGATGAGATAACCGCTGAATTTATTAAAGCAGGAGGAAAGGAGTGTGCAACAATCTATCATGCACTATGTAAAAAGATATGGCATTCAGGTATTTGGCCAAAAGAATGGAAAAGAACTGTATTCATACCACTGCCAAAAAAGGGTAACCTGAAATTATGCACCAACTACAGAACTGTTGCCCTGATTAGTCATGCCAGTAAAATTCTGTTAAAAATCATAATGGGTAGACTTCGAAAGAAAATAGAAGAAGAAGTCAATATGGTCCAAGCTGGCTTCAGGCAAGGAAGAGGATCAAGAGATCATATATTCAATCTAAGATTAATAATAGAGAAATGCAGGGAGTTTAATGTGAATCTATATTTATCCTTTATAGACTACTCAAAGGCATTTGATTGTGTACAACACCAGAAACTTTGGGAAATAATGGAAAAAATGGGATTTCCAACACATTTGATACAATTAACATCACTGCTGTATTTAGACCAACAAGCAGCAGTAAGAATAAATGGTGAAACAACAAGTTGGTTTGACATAAAACAAGGGGTCCGTCAGGGGTGCATATTGTCACCCTACTTATTTAACTTGTATACTGAAAATATAATGAGGAATGTTAGAGAAGATGTAGACAAAGAATATTACGATGCCATAACAGTTGGAGGTTATGAAATACCAGAGATTAGATATGCTGATGACACAGTATTGCTGTCCACAACACAAGAAGGAATGGAAAAACTAATTATGTCAGTCCGCAAGAACAGCGAAGAGCAGAACCTCTATCTTAATGCAAAGAAAACTAAAGTGATGACAACTGACAAAACAAACAAGGCAACTGAAATATGTATCAATGAGGAAAAACTGGAAGAAGTGGAGAGTTTTGAATATCTTGGATCACTACTAACTAATAATGGAGATACAATGAGGGAAATTAAAAGGAGGACATCTATTGCTCTTCAGAAAGTAAAACAAATAAAGAATCTGTGGAGAGGAGCAGACAGAACCACAAAAATAAGATTTTTAAGGGCATGCATCTTTCCCATCGCAACATATGCCTGTGAGACCTGGACACTTAACAAAACAGCTGAGAAGCACATAAATGCCTTTGAATGTAAATGCTATAGAAGAGTTCTCCAAATATCGTGGACACAAAAAAGAACAAATATATCTATACTACAAGAGCTTAATATTGAAGAAGGCTGGCTAGTAAAGAGGATTAAAGAGAGAAAACTTAAATATTTTGGCCACATTAAACGTCATGATAATTTAGAGAAGACCGTATTGGAAGGATACATAATGGGAAAAATAAAAAGAGGAAGACCGAAACGAAGATGGCTGCAAGACATCGTTGATGATCTGGAGATGGATGCAGCAGCAGCAGGCCATCTTGCTCACAACCGAGAGGCCTACAGGAGTGCTGTTTGGGAGGCAAAGTTCCGCAAGGGACATGCAAAGGAATGAATGAATGAATGAATGTATCTGCCCTATATTAATAGGGCCGAAACATTTGTCTGAAGGGAGGTACTCCCTCTGATGATCTAATGAAGTTCTGTTGTTCTGCTCTCTACAGTAGAGTTTCCTGCATACATACATACATACAAATGTATATACATACGTACGTACGAACGTATTTACATACCTTCGTACGTACGTAGTACATACATACATACATACATACATACATAATATTGCTTGGACTTGTACGAACTCCCTGTAACTGCGAGCTATTGTTCTTTGCAGCCGATGCCGTAGAGATGTTGAGGCACAGCATCGTGTCGACGTGGGAGCGGGTTATGGCGGCTACTTTTTCAGTCCCGGAGTACAGCTAAAAAGCAGGGGGTAATCGTTCTTTAGCATGTGGACTATGGCGATCCCCGCCCCGTTTGCCAGGCTAGACCTGTTACTGGGGGTACCATGGAGAGGTAGGACAGGGTCTTGGTCAGCTATGGGTCGCTAACCCTGACGCTGGCATATCAGCTATGGGTCGCTGATTACCTTATTGGGCGTTTCCGCCCCCATATATATATATATATATACATATATATACAGACATACGAGTATATATATGTATATATATATATATATATATATATATATATATCTTCTTCTTCTTCTTCTTCAGCTTTCCGAGCCATTAAGGCTCACTGCTGCAGATAATGGTCGCCTCCATTCCTCTCTATTCCTAATCTTCTCTCTGCAGTTGGTGACACAAATTTCTTTTATATCCTCTTCTATGTTGTCTTTCCATCTCTGTCTTGGTCTTCTCCTTGGTCTTGTTTCCCTCATCTCTTGTGCATATATCATTTTCGTTTGTCTGTCCTCTTCCATTAGTTCTACAGGCCCCCACCCACCACACAGAACAGACAGACAGACAGACAGCAAAGGAACCTCGGATGGTTACAGGCTCCTAACCTATAGTCGTGGACTAACCCATAGTGGCGGACTAACCCATAGCGGTGGACTAACCCATAGTGGTGGACTAACCCATAGTGGTGGACTAACCCATAGTGGTGAACTAACCCATAGTGGTGGACTAACCCATAGTGGTGGACTAACCCATAGTGGTGAACTAACCCATAGTGGTGAACTAACCCATAGTGGTGGACTAACCCATAGTGGTGGACTAACCCATAGTGGTGAACTAACCCATAGTGGTGGACTAACGATGAGTCAAGGTCCTCAAAGAGTCATCTAGAGCCTAGTTGACTTGGAAAGTTTTGGGTTGCAGAAGATTCCTCCCATAACACACGGCTGGTTCGAGGGCTAAGATGGTGCGGTGGTAAGGTGCTACACTCACAGGGAACCACTTCGATAAAATGTCATTTTCGTTCTAGGCTGAAGTACACTTTTTTCCTTTAGTCTGGAGGTAAGTAATTCAGAAGACTCCTTGGAAAGATCGAGTCCTTGATCAGATCATTCAATTCACTCTGATCAAAACGATCGCTATGTGAAGTTGTTTGGAATTCGCTGTCACTGCCCCCACTTTATTTACCTTGTGCGATATCTGACATGCAAGACTCATCCTGTGAGAGCTGCGGTGGCTCAAGGAAAGGTAGAACGGGTACAATATCCGAGTGCGGAACAGGTCTCCTGGCTGAAGGTAGATCAGGGTAAGACCAATTGTCGTGATTATTTATACTGATGCCTATGATATTAACAATACAAAAATAACAGTCATCGAAGTGGTTTTTCGGTTCCCTACATACCATTGGTACTCCAAATTTCTAGCAGCTTCTCTTTCCATTTGTCCTCTGGCGCAAATGCTCCGTACAAGTTTTGCATACAATATGAGGAGCCCATGGCTTATCTTGATCTCCAAGTTTGACACCAAAATAACGTCTACATATGCTCTTTTCACAAACTCAGAAATAGGCTTCCTACTTGCTTTCACAAATATAGCAAAATACGTCGGGATAATTAAAGAAGCTCCTTCTTGAAGTAGCTATAGCCTCTATGGTGTTCAATTTACAAAAATGAAATGTGTGGGAGTATATACACATCTCTATATGATCATAACTATTACATAGCGCAACTGTTTTAAACAGATCAGGTTGAGAAACCTTTGAAATGCAAATGTATGTAGTCTATGAAAACTATGATTTACCATGTAAATTTTTTGCACATAATTACGTAATAAAACAGAACAAATGTCATTTTTATGCCAATGTGCATTATAGGAAAGGAAGTAGACGAATAGTTGTGAAGGTCATTGTACACACACACATACAAAATGTGTGTAAATTAAATACATAAATTCCCCATTCAAATAAGACAGCATCCCAATCTGCAGAAGAGCGGACTAACATTTTATAAATTCAAACATATCAAAGAAAGTAGGCTAATGCGGTTTAATCTAATGCAATTTTGTGAATCAGCGCCCCAAATAACCTCAGTAACACACAATAATTAGTGTATAGGCTTATACACTAATTATTGCCTATACACTAATTGTGTTACTAAGTTATTTCCACTGCGATAAACGTTTTTGTACGTCTTATTTCTCATTTGATCTTCTCATACACCTCTCCCACTATTCTTCGTCCTGTTTGTTTTTGTTTGACACAGCCTCGCGCCGAAAACATCACAAATGTGTTATCGTTAAATAATAAAGCTGCTCATACTCTTTTTTTTCCCCATAGTTTAAACAAACAACCCCAGGACCAGCCCTAAAAGCCAAGGCACCAAGACATTTTTGTTGGGCTGTTAAGAAAGTTCAGGCTTTGTTTAGCGCTAACCGGATGTTGCATAGTGAACAAATCAAAATGGCGGCCGCTATGAATGGTGTGCTAGAGAAAAGCTTACAAGAAAACGTGAAAGAATGCAAACTTTTAATGGTTGGAGCAGGTGGAATAGGTTGTGAGTTGCTGAAAAACCTCGTCCTCACCGGATTCACAGATATTGAGATGGTAATGAGTTTTGCAAAGCAGAAAGTTGATAGTGTAAACACTTGCAGGATAAACTAACGAAACCGGCAGATGTTTTCAAAAATGTGTTAGTGAGAGAAATATAAAATAAAATTAAAAAAAAAACCATTAAAGTTATGCAGTCAAATAAGAATTACAAGATAAATACGACAGAGGTCTGTTGAAATAAAAGTATTCAGAAAAGGTTGTCAAAGTTTCTTGTACTGTACGGGATTTCCAGTACAATTGAATAGAGCATACACAAAATGTTTATTTCAAATGTGCTATATTTGTGGCCAAAATAACAGTGACGAAAAAAAAGTGGATGACTAACACAGCAAGAGTGGACTACGTATGAAGAATAAGGCTGAATTGACTCATAGATGCAGGGAAGAACTTGAGATCAGAACACCCCCCCCCCCCATGCAAGGGAGACAATATAAAAAAATTTAAAAACCAGATCTCAAGAGCACCTACATATAAAACATTTTAATCTCTTGGCGCCGCCCACCCGCCCCCGGGGGCACAGTGACTGAAAACAAATAGTAAAATGTTTTAAAATAATGAAGTTTAGTAGCAAAAAAAATCTTACCCTTATGTTCACTTTTATCTTGTTACCTGACAGCTATCATCTACTGTAATCCAGATGGCTGAGAACATAGACACCAAGGATTGTGATGTATAGAAAGCTGGCAGCAAATACACCAAGAATTGTGAACTACAGATGGCTGAGAACATAGACACCAAGGATTGTGAAGTATAGAAAGCTGGCAGCAAATACACCAAGAAGTGTGAACTACAGATGGCTGAGAACATAGACACCAAGGATTGTGAAGTATAGAAAGCTGGCAGCAAATACACCAAGAATTGTGAACTACAGATGGCTGAGAACATAGACACCAGGAATTGCGATATATAGAAAATAGAAACCACAGATATCAGGGATTGTGAAGTATAGAAGGCAGAGACTATGGACACTAAGGATTGTGATATAAAGAAACTAGAGACTGCAGATACCAGGATTCTGAAGTATAGAAGGATGAGACACTAGGGGATTGTGATATATGGAAAATAGAGACCATAGATACCAATATTGTGAAGTATAGAAGGCTGAGACTAGACACCAGGCGTTGTGATATACAGAAAACAGAGGTCTCATATACCAGGATTGTGAAGTATAGAAGGCTGAAACTGTAGACACCATGGATTGTGATATACAGAAAACAGACCACAAATACCAGGATTGTGAAGTATGGAAGTAGACACCATGGATTGTGATATACAGAAAACAGAGACTGCAGGTACCAGGATTGTGAAATTTTGAAGGCTGAGACTATAGACACCAGGGATTGTGATATACAAAAAACAGAGACCACAAATACCAGGATTGTGAAGTATAGAAGGCAGAAACTATAGACACTAGGGATTTTGATATGCAGAAAATAAAGGCCGCAGATACCAAATGACGAACTATGAGGGTCATACCGAAAGTCATGAGCAAACATTTTTTAAAAATCAGAATTTATAGATTGAGAAAATATAAATGTATCATCTTAATCAACATCCTTTAGATTGAGAAAATATAAATGTATCATCTTAATCAACATCCTTTGCACTTCATGTGACGTCACCATCATGTGTCATGTGACCACAGAGAGCAGAAACAGAATGGCAGGTGTGGAAGTTTTTTTTCGTCAACATGCTGTTATTGAGTTCCTCGTTAAAGAGGAAATCCTCGCTGCTGAAATTTGCCAAAGACTTCAATTTGCTTATGGAGATATGCTAGCAGTGTTAGGAGGTGTGTGAAACATTTCAAAGATGGAAACATGAGCATCCAAGTTATGCCTCACAGTGGTCGCCCTCGAACTGCCTCCACTGGAGGAAAGGGTTGATGACATAATTAAAGAAGACAGACGCATCAAAGTATCTGAAATGGCAGTAAATCTTGGTATAGGACACAATGCAGTACAGGAAATGATTGAAACCCTAGGCTTATAGAAAAGTTTGTGCCTGCTGGGCCCCACAGGAGAGAACATTCAGAAAGCAGTGCATCTATGCCATCGATCAGCTGGAACAGAATTCTTCCGGGCGGGTATTTTCAAATTTGCAGAGCGATGGAAAAAATACGGGCAGAGAAATGGAGATTATGTTGAAAAATGAAGAAAAGGATGCATATTAAGGTGAGACATTTATATCCGTGGCCTATGCTCTCAAGGGAGTGAAAGGTGATGATGATGATGGTGATGAAATGATGGGAGGTCAGTGCTGTGTCACTTGTGTGATAAACACTGATTTAATTAACTGTTTCTATACTTTATTACAGATTGACCTGGACACTATTGATGTCAGCAATCTGAACAGGCAGTTTCTGTTCCGTAAAGAACATGTTGGAAAATCAAAAGCTCAGGTATTTCCACACTTATGCAAGACACTAGGGTAACAAGACTGGTAAAGGTAGCCTTCTTTTGTTGTGGAGGCATCTAGGGGGTATAATGTTAGTGTCCATATTTTCCATGACCTGTCTGCACACTAGAGGATCATATGTGGTCAGTATCATGCCAGGTTGCTACCTTTCCTTCCCCGGCCCCAGAAAAAAAAGCCAGGTACCTGTTTCTATATCTGAGTGATGGGGCATCTCTGGTCTGATTTGAACTACTGACCTTCACTAGAAGACACTAGTGCATTAACCATCTCACCACTCAGGTGCTGAGACAGAACAATAAAAGCCATTGTAACACACTAGGAGGGTATCTACTGGTCTTCTTAAGTGTGCTTGGGAGCTGGAGAAAGTCATGGCAGCTCCTTGTTATTGTCCTTTATCATTACTGTTAGTCAGAAGGGCACATTTCTTTGGTTTGGTATCGTTAAGGACAAGAGCAAGAACTGCTGAATGTTTAGGCTGTGGTAGTCTAAACACATCTCCATGTACATCTCTGAGATAGTCTAAACACATCTCCATGTACATCTCCTCTGTGGTAGTCTAAATACATCTCTCTGTACATCTCCTCTGTGGTAGTCTAAACACATCTCCATATACATCTCCTCTGTGGTAGTCTAAACACATCTCCATGTACATCTCTGTGGTAGTTTAAGCATATCTCCCTGTACATCTCCTCTGTGGTAGTCTAAACACATCTCCGTGTACAGCTCCTCTGTGGTAGTCTAAACACATCTCCATGTACAGCTCCTCTGTGGTAGTCTAAACACATCTCCATGTACAGCTCCTCTGTGATAGTCTAAACACATCTCCATGTACATCTCCTCTGTGATAGTCTAAACATATCTCCATGTACATTTCCTCTGTGGTAGTCTAAACACATCTCCATGTACATCTCCTCAGAGGTAGTCCATGTACATCTCCTCTGAGGTCAGTGAAATGCTAAGGCAGTTCTCAGCTTCTCTGTTTCTGGAGTCTTGGGGAGGGGGGGGGGTCTGTTGCTGTTTTTCTTGTTATCACGACATGGTCACACGCTGACTTATAGCCTCATATGGGACAACGAGGTCCAACCATAAGTCAGTTTGATCTCCATGTTGGTCAATATAGGAGGTCAGACACTAAGTACAGTTCACTACTGTAACATGTTACAGGATCAGTAGACATTTTTATGATCACTTAAAAATGCTAATAAAATGCAGATTAGCACAGTAACTACATGGAAATTAATCAGAAAATATGAATCACAACACAATAAATAAAGAATCATACTGTAATCACTAAATGATACAAAAATGTACATACTCTCACATACTTTTTTTTTTTGCTCAGCAGAAGATGATGCAGTGTGCTAGTTCATCTCCTCTTGTCTTGTGGTGACTTTATGTTGGATGTAGAACAGAAAATGTTTTGTAAACTAATTAATGTAATACATTAAACAGTCCTATGGGATCTTGAACCAAGGCAATACAACAGAGAATACAAACATTCATGAACTACTGCTTGAGGAGGATTTTAAAAACATTAAATAGCAGGACAAGATCAGGAACAAGGAGGTCTGGGAAAGGGCAGAACAAGAACCAATAAACCTACAAATCATGCCCAGGAAGTGGAGGTGGATTGAACACACTCTGAGGAAACCTGAAACCAGCATAGCAAGACAGTCACTGACATGGAATCCTCAAGGAAATAGAAAACAAGGAAGACCTAGACTTACTTGGAGAAGAGAAATTATGACAGTGCTCAGAAACAAGGGATGCACATGGAAGGAAGCAGAGAATAATTCCAAGAACAGGGATGACCCGAGAGCTGTTATCCGTGGCCTATGCTGTCAAGGGAGTGAAAGCCAATGATGATGGGATCTTGGCCATGAGTACAAACGGCTGAAAGTCGGTTGGCCATAAGTCAGCACATGACTGCAGTGCTTGTTATATACATTTTTTTCAAGACTAATCCTATCATGTCTCCTTCTTTATGTTTCCATGCACAAGACCTCTATACTGAAAAATTGCTTCTGGCTGGTGCAGTATCAATATCATAAAGTACATTTTTCCTGTAAGAAGAAGACTAGTATTTTGGCTTTTTTTTTTTTTTTTTACTACATACTTTGCTTCTGACTCCGATAGGTTGCTAAAGAAAGTGCATTGAAGTTCAACCCTAATGCCACAATCACAGCCCACCATAGCAACATATTTAAGTAAGTGCATTTACTTGCTTGCATTTCTGTTTAGATTGCTTGGACTTGTCAGTATATTCTTGTGCTGGACAGGCCACTGAGAATATGATGTGACCAGCAGAGCCTTGTTTGCTTATCTGCCAAAACCTGTACATAGACATCAGCAGCCAAAACTGCTCAACATGATTGGCTTATCAGTGAAGGAGGTTTCATTATAACTGAAGAACTTGATGACTGGTTATCAGTGGAAAAGGATTTAGTTTAACTGACAATAAAGGGAGAAGGACTTGATGATTGACTATCAGTATAAATGAGTAGGACTTGACAAGAAGACCTGGAAGGATTAGCTGTAAACAGAAAAAGATTTAGTTTAGTTGTTTATAAGGAGAAAAGGACTTGAAAAGACTGGCTATAATCAGAAAGAACTTATAAAATTGGCAGTGAAGGTAAAGCAACCTGCCATAGAAGGAAAATGACTTGAAAAGATAGCTGAACAGGGAAAACTAAGTAACAGTGGCCATAAAAGGACAGGATTTGATATGACTGGCTATAATAGGAAAAGGATTGTATAGGACTCTGGATTAAGATCAGTGTGCATGTTGCAAAAAAACTTGTAGTTTACACTTGCAGAAAGATGTTAAACAAACAAAAAAATGAGTTTGAAGAGCATTTCACTGAATAGAACTAGTCAGCTCTTATTGTTATATCACATATAATTTGTATAAAGGTATAATTTTCATTATGTTTGTATCATCAAAAGCCGCTTTATAACTGTACAGTTGTAAAACCTAGTAACAATGGGCCATTTTTAAAATAGTATTTTTTTGTGATCCGTGTGCATCCCTTGCTTGTTTTGCACTTTCTTCCTCTTTACCAATCA
Source organism: Achatina immaculata (assembly GCA_009760885.1). Classification (NCBI taxonomy): domain Eukaryota; kingdom Metazoa; phylum Mollusca; class Gastropoda; order Stylommatophora; family Achatinidae; genus Lissachatina; species Lissachatina immaculata. The sequence continues at coordinate 18,634,786 of CM019709.1, read as the reverse complement.
GCTTCAGAGGAAGAAGAAGGTCCATACATCAGAAAATCTAGCAGTTTTCTTTGATGCCAGAAGGTGGAGAGATAGGTAAAATCCATGCTTCCATGCCAGTAAGGCATGTTGGGGATTTGGTCTTAGGCCTATATTTCCAAGACCTTTGGCACATGAAAGTGTGATGTGGTCAGTATTATGCTTGTCTGCATTCACCTTCCCAGACTTTCTGGTACCCATTTTTCAGAGGCTGGGTGAACCTTGGGGGCCTTTTTGGTGTGGTGGTACCACTTCGGGACTTGAGACTTGAACCTGGTACCACCGGATTAGTAGACTGAGCACCTAACCACTCAGCAAAATAGGCTACCAATGTCATCATAGGGTAGGTAGGATAAGGAACCTTGCCACAGACTGCCTCGGAGTCCTTCTGTCTGAATGTTTCTTTCAGGACTTTGGACTCACCCTAGCCTCCACATGGCAGTGGGTTTGATAGGGACTGGCCCTACTGCACATGTTTGGTGGCATACAGACCAGACCAGATGCCCTGTCTTCTATGTTCAATTTCATACAGTGACTGCACAAGGATCCATTGTATTTATCTTTTACCTTGTATGAAGTACTTTCTGAAACACCGGTTTTGTTAATACAACATCTAGCAACTTGTACTTTTCTAAATGTAAAATAAAACACATTTTACAAAGATCACTGAAAAGTAAATGCTTATGTGAAATTTGTTCTTACTTTATTTGTGACGAAATTTAATCTTTACTAAAAGCTCACATGCCGAACCAGAGTCAAAATTGGCTGATTCTCCTTCATGCAAATTGAGCATCATCATCATCCTACTGGCCTGATTTTGCTGTTGCATTTTACTAGGTTTTTGATCATATAAATCAGCTACGGTAATCGACAGCCTGTTTTTCAGTTTTTCTCTTTTTTTTTTTAATTGGTAATTAGAATTCGAATTACAAAAGCAGCATAGACTTTCAAGAATCTTGAGAACATATGACATTCAAAAGTTATAAGCACAAAAACCATGTTAAGATTATTCAATTCAAATGTAATATCCACCCTCTTTTATGCATGTGAAAGCTGGAAAACAACTAAAGAAATAGACAAGAAATTAGACTCTTTTGAAAACAAATGCCTAAGGAAAATACTCAGTATAAAGTGGAACAAATACAAGAAATATGCAGAGATAAGACAGATGAGCAAACAACAACTTGTCTCATGGGTAATCAGAAAAAGAAGATGGATATATATTGGTCATGTGATGAGAAGAAACAATTAGAGGATCCCCAAACAAGCTATCAAGTGGAACACAACAGGCTGAAGAAAAGGAGGTCGACCACGTGAAATTCTAAAGAGGACATTGTTAAGAGAGGCCAGTTCAGTAGGCATAACATCCATTGATGAGATTGAAAAACCCACCGAAGACAGGAAATCTTGGCCAACTACCATGTGGGCCATATGTGACGTTTAGCGGCACAGGAATGATGTGAGTAAGAATTTACCGGTAGTTACTGGTTAATGCAATCACTGGTTTCATATGCTCAGCAATCTAGACAAGGCAACAAGTTTCCTCCGTGAGTCTCATTTTCATCAGCAATTATTCATATGCACCCTAGTTATCCCTCCGTGCAATTTTTCCTGGGCCAGGTTTGGGATTTTAAGTCTGTGTGGAGAATGCAGGTCTGAAGGATGTAAACATATACAGTAAAATAAATATTTGCCTTTTTTTTACAGCCCAGAATTTGGACTTGACTTCTTCAAGCGGTTCAGACTGGTAATGAATGCTCTCGACAACAGAGGTCAGTATGTGAGTTCAGTGGTGAAGCAGCAATTTACCAGTCTGCAGTGAAAAATCTGTTAAATGTGGAGGGAGTCTATAGTCCATGTCCATTATTTTTGTAATACATTGTTTCTCATATTCACTTTTTAGCTTAACTTATATTTTATTTCTCTGAGTTTCTTATCTCTTTTTTGCCTTGAGCTAAATTCTGTCAGATCTTTTGGCATTTTAATTGTTAATCCTGTGTCCTACCCCCACCCCACCCCCTTTTTTCTGTCCCTTTTTTAATTTAAGCATGTTCATTATTGTTACTTTCAGTTATAGTAATACTTTTATTTGAAGGTTGGTATGGGTTTTATGTTTTTGCGATATGTAAATCTCCATTAGTCAGTTTTGGTGAGCAGTTGTTTTGTTTGTTGTGTTCATTAAAGTTGTGTTATATGTCACGTTAACAGCGGCACGGAACCACGTGAACCGCATGTGTCTGGCAGCAGATGTACCTCTGATAGAGAGCGGAACAGCTGGCTACCTCGGTCAGGTCACCGTTATCAAGAAGGTTTGTTGTTGAATTGTTTTTGTTTTCTTTTATAATTTCAAATAGTTGTTCACAACACATTACTTTTACCAGTCTTGTAAGCCCTGTCTCTAGCATCAGCTACATTTTTCTGTTTCCTGGAAAAGTTGCAGTTTTTTTTAGTAAATAAATGTTTCTTAACTAGTACTTTAACTTTTAACATACTGTTAACATTTATGACATATACACGTTTTAACTCTTACTGTCTAGAATTTTTCACTTTGTGCTGGCTAATTTTTTTTCTGAATTTTTCAGCAGGGAGTGAGTGAGCTTTATGTGGAATATTTCACATATGCAGTAATTAAACATGTCATACGTCACATTAAAGATTCATTCATTCATTTGCATGTCTCTTGCGGAACTTTGCCTCCCTAACAGCACTCCTGTAGATCTCTCGGTTGTGAGCAAGATGGCCTGCTGCTGATGCATCCATTTGCAGATCATCAACGATGTCTTGCAGCCATCTTCGCCTTGGTCTTCCTCTCTTTCTTTTTCCCGATATGTACCCTTCCAAGACGGTTTTCTCTAGATTATCATGACGTTTAATGTGTACAAACTATTTAAGTTTTCTCTGTTTAATCCTCTTTACTAGCCAGCCTTCTTTAATATTAAGTTCTTGTAGTATGGATATATTTGTTCTTTTTTGTGTCCATGATATTTGAAGAACTCTTCTGTAGCATTTACATTCAAATGCATTTATGCGTTTCTCAGCTGTTTTGTTAAGTGTCCAGGTCTCACAGGCATACGTTGCGATAGGAAAGATGCATGCCCTTAAAAATCTTATTTTTGTAGTTCTGTCTGTTCCTCTCCACAGATTCTTTAGTTGTTTTACTTTCTGAAGAGCGATAGATATCCTCCTTTTAATTTCCCTTATTGTATCTCCATTATTGGTGATCTTGGATCACTGCTAACATTAAAGATACAGAAAAAAAATGACAGTTTTATGTTAGTAGCATGCCTGACAAATATATCACTGAGCACTGACAGTGTCATTCCAGACAGTAGGAGTTAAAAATCATTGCTTTGATATATGACTGAGATATTTGTAGCATTTGCAACATTTTAAAATTGTGAACTGCAGAGCAGGGGTGACGACGCCTGTCCAATGAGGCAATCAGCGACCCATAGCTGATATGCTAGCGTCAGGGTTAGCGAACCATAGCTGACAAAGACCCTGTTCCACCTCTTCGTGGTACCCCCAGTAACAGGCCTAGGGGCAGAAATCGCCATAGTCCCCATGGTGGTGGAGTCTGCCAAAGAAGCATTGCACACCTCCCTGCTTTTTAGCTGTACTCCGGGACTGAAAAAAATAGCTGCCATAACCCATTCCCACGCCGATACAATGCTGTTCCTCAACACCTCTACAGCATCGGCTGCAAAGAACAACAGGTCACAGTTACAGGGAGCTCTTACAAGTACAAGAACTGCAGAACAGAGCCATATCTGTAGTCATTTTTTAAAAAAAAATGTTTTTTGAAATGCTGTTTAAATGAGCTTGGTAGTTCAGCCATCAAGGTCAGTGATGAGGCTCTTTGAGAGTTGTCAAGACTTATTTCAGCCTAAGAGGAGAGCGAGTGGTGTAGAGAAGTGGTCCCCAAGTGTTTTAAAACTGTGATGCACTTGGTAAACAGTTTCTGTTACAGCACGCCCGTCTTCTTAACTCTTCCCGTGCGGGAGAAGAAACACGGACGTGTCGTTGGGTGCGGGAGTAAAAACGCGGGTCTTGTCTGTAAGGGGGTCTAGTTGTAAAATGGAATGGAAAACAGTAGTTCCATGTACTTCCATATACTTAATATGTTTCAAAGTATAGCTAAATGAGTGAAAATTTCATAAATGCAGAGTTTTTTTAGGAAGAAAGAAGTAATGTGATGTTTTTAGACACTGATTGTGGCCAGCTCACCATCACCTAGGTCTAGATCTGCGCTACTTACCCCTACTTACCATCTGAGATGTGTAGATCTACTTGTCGATCTCGTATTGTGACTCCGTATTGCATTCTCGCTGAATGAATGTCTGAACTAACCTCCTCTCTCTCTCTGAACCTTAAGTGCGCAGGGCACATGGGGCTTCCGCAAGGGTTTTCCACAAATGCCTGTCCTTCGCCTTTTTTTCTGCTCTTGCCCAGGTGAGCCCTCGTTGCTCAACATCCTTTCTGTTGTTCTTCTCCATGTCTCTTTTGGTCTACCCTTACTTCTGTTCCCCTGTGGTGTCAATCTTAGTGCTCCTACCTACTCCTAACTACTTCTCCAGTCATCTAAATATGTCTAGATCTACTTAGAAAACATTCAGGAGCAGCGGGGTGGCCATAGGCTATGTCCATACCCCTATCTACATCGTCAAAAATTGAAAAATTTCCATGCTTCGCGTCCTTGTTCTCGCTCGGCATCGCTCGTAACTAGGCACGCATTCTCCATTTTGAAAGTATCACCGGAATCGCAGACGAAATATGTACAATCTAAATGTTACACCGCTTGTTTTAATGAAACAAACAATTGTCAAATTTTCGACCATACGGTAGCTTGGGACCACCGGAAATGTCGAAAATTCGACCATACGCACGGAAAGAGTTAATGGTGTTCTTAGTGCGTTTATCCATGTATTTTTTAGTATTTTCAAAGTGTACGCCACACTACACTGACTCGATTTTATTATACAAGACATTCTTTTTAGTGTGGAATGTAAGACTGTTTGAAAGCACAAATTTCTGGCCATTTCATCTCACGTGGGTAAAAGGTAAAATTCCTGTTTCCATGCCAGGCATATTGGGGAATTCAGTGTTAGGCCCGTATTTTCCATGACCTTCGGCACATGAAAGTGTGATGTGGTCAGTATCACGCCTGGCCACTTTACCTTCCCAGATTTCTCTGGTACCCATTTTTAGAGGCTGGGTCAACCCCGGGGCCTTTTTTGTGTGTACCAGAAAAAAAATCCCACTGCTGGGACTGAACCCGGTACCACTGGATAAGCAAGTTGAGCGCCTAACCACTCAGCTCATGTGGGGCTGGGACCAATAACTAAATTGCTGTGGATTCTTTACCTGGCGGGTATTTGTCATATAAATAGGCAAAAATGCGGTGCAATGTGATCTGATATTTTTTACTCTTAAAATCTGGCAGCATGCTTCTTGTTCTCTCGCAACATAGAATTTGAAAAACTGTGGTCTAGAAATCCGTTATAACTGATGTTTATTATAAGAGGTGCACAATGATGATGATGATGATGAAAGGAGATAAGGAGAAAAACCACAGGTTTTTGTCTGTATGTCTTTCTGTTGGTCTCTCTCCCCCCCCTCCCATCTCTTTGTGAAGCATAAACCATAAATAAACTTTCTTAATTGAACCTCTCAAAGACAGGCCATCATTTCTTTCAGATCTTCAGCTTTAACCCCTTATTCTTCCATAGTCCAATCTGTCCGTCTTCCATTTCCAATTTAACAACAGAGTTATTTACAGGAGTTAAGAGAAATACCTTCTCACAACCACAGTTTCCAGTCATGACAGTATTTGGCCCATGCGTGGAGCCTATTTGTGATGAGAAAAAAAGGTTTCATGTTTTGATACGTGCACAGTGCTGATTCATTTCATTTTTGTATGTAGAAAGAGACAGAATGCTACGAGTGTCAGCCAAAGCCTACTCAGAAAACCTTCCCAGGGTGCACAATCAGGAACACTCCCTCAGAGCCCATTCATTGTGTGGTCTGGGCCAAGCATCTGTTCAAGTGAGTGTTGTATGTTTCTTGTACATTCATGATATGTTCAAGTGAGTGTTGTATGTTTCTTGTACATTCATGATATGTTCAAGTGAGTGTTGTATGTTTCTTGTACATTCATGATATGTTCAAGTGAGTGTTGTATGTTTCTTGTACATTCATGATATGTTCAAGTGAGTGTTGTATGTTTCTTGTACATTAATGATATGTTCAAGTGAGTGTTGTATATTTCTTGTACATTAATGATATGTTCAAGTGAGTGTTGTATATTTCTTGTACATTAATGATATGTTCAAGTGAGTGTTGTATGTTTCTTGTACATTAATGATATGTAGTGTGGTTTGGTGTGTCTTTTGCTGCTATTGTAGTACCATGTGAAACTTTCGACAGCAGCTAGTGTGAAGATCATGTAATAATGGCCCATTTCAAACAGGCAAAAGTAACAAGAGACTGCAGACCTTAGCTAACACCTGCTTAAGAAAGATCCTTCAGATTAGGTGGCCAGATACCATCAGTAATGAAGAGCTGTGATGGAAAATGAACCAACCCACAGTGAAAAAAAATTATAATGAAAAAATGTTGGAGATGGATAGGGTATACGCTTCGAAAGCCTACCACAAATATAACAAGAAGTTCCCACCTGGAATCTCCAAGGAAAAGGGAAAACAAGGAAGACCTATTAACACCTGGTGAAGGAGTCTTGAAGCAGGGATAAAAAAAAAGATCAACTACAGTTAGAAGAAATGGCCCAGGATAGAAATAGAGATCCCTTGTTGATGACCTATGCCCCAGATAGGGGTAAAGAAGGCGAACGAACGAACATACTTTATTTTCAGAGGGTTAAGAATTAGGCATGCAGGTCCATCTAACATTCTGCCCTTCATCATACAGCTTTCACTCAGTCACAGTCATTCAGCATTTGTTAATGAGCATAATAATCATGAAGACACAATTAAATGATTACATAAATAAATAATAAACTCTTGTCCATATACTCTCCCCTGGGAACAGTTGTGTTAAGACACGCTTGTCTTAACACAGTCTTTGTGAGACAGGGAACATAGATCTGTTTGCTTAAAAACTCTGACCTACATCTGTAGCCCAGAAACCTGTAGGAATCAACACTAATTGTAATTGTTATTTTTGTAAAATGTAATGTCAGGTTGGTGGATGGATGGAGACATGGAGACTGCTGGCAGGGATGAGGAAAGTCTGATGCGAAACCAATGAATCCAGGACATGACAAGCCTATGGGTCTTTATAACAATGGCTATCAGAATGATGTAAACAAAACAGAGCCAGCAGACTATAGGTGGCGAGGAATGGATGTCGTTGATGCACTCACCAGATTCCTCATCCCAAAGTCGGAGTGTCTCTGTATGTCCTTATGGCCAGCCGGCTTTTTGCATGCAGGATCTGACGTGGAGAAGGGGCTTAAGTACAGCCACCAGAGGCTGGTAAACAAAGTTTTGGCCAGGCCGGCTTACACTACTGTCTTCATGGCAGTCCAAGTGAGACCACAGTCTACCCTAGCAAAGAAAAGTGCTGGAGTCGGAGGTACCCAGCCAAAAGGCATGTTGCAAAAATCAGGGTACCACACATCATCGCCAGTGTGCTTACAAAGAATAATAAGAAGTCTACACTCTGATTTATGCAACAACATGAAATAAACTTACATTCTTACAAACTCTTACCTTAAAATAAAAAATTATGTTAACCACTGACCTTGATTCATTATACAAGGGTGAGTAAAAAAATAACTGCAGTATGAGAGATAATCACAACATTTCATCTATGTTTCAGTGATTGTATATGTTTGCATGAAATAGTGTGGTTACATCCCATATCATGGTTTGCTTTTTGACTCGCTCTCATGTAACTATTTTTTTCCTCTCTTCTCATATTTCACAGCCAGCTCTTTGGAGAAGAAGACCCAGATGAGGATGTCTCTCCAGACACAGAGGATCCAGAGTTGGCAGGTCTGTTTACTTTCCAGCACGTAACCGTCTCAAAATGAATGGAATGAAGAGTTTTTTGCCTCTACCTTTTGCGCCCTTGCTACTATGTGGTTTGGAGACATTGGTGATGACTAATCAATCAAGCAGATGATACAAATTTTCATGGACCACTGCTTGAGGAGGATTTTAAACATTAAATGGCAAGACAAGATCGGGAACGAGGAGGTCTTGGAAAGAGCAGGACAAGAGCCCATAAACCGACAAATCATGTCAAAATAAATGGAGGTGGATTGGTCACACATTGAGGAATCCTGACACCAGCATAACAAGATAGGCCCTGACATGGAATCATCAGAGAAGTACAAATCAAGGAAGACCTAGAAATATTTGGAGAAGGGAAATTGTGATGGTGCTTGGGGATAAGGGATACGCATAGAAGGAAGCAGAGTAAATCCAAGAACAGGGGCAACTGGAGAGCCTTCATCCATGTCCTGTGATCCCAAGGGAGTGAAACCCGATGATGATTATGTGCCCTTGGGCATGACAAGAACTTAATATTGTTGCAATACCTGTATAGTAAAATGTATATAAACCTTTGACAAGCTGCTAGATGGGATTATCATGAAGATGTTTTGCTTTTCTTTGTCATCTAAATTTTCTTCTTTAACTTGTGCACTGGTTCAGAAACAGTTGTTTCTCTTTTTTTTTTTTTTTAAGTATTTTTTATTTATTCCTTTTGTCCTCCCTGTTACGTATGGTGTGAAATATTACATTTAAACATTGGTGTAAGTTTTCAGTGTGTCATTTTCTTTATGTATTATAATTATTAAAAAATGAATTGTCTAAGTTTTTTTTATTAACTTGTAACTTCAGTAACATTTTGTTTATTATTTAAATTTCTAAAAAAAAAGAAGAGTTGTGATGTTGCACAGTCAGCTCAAGTCTTGTCCCATTGTAAATGAGACATTAGCGTCAGTTTTCCCTCAGTACATTGGCAGTCATTTGTTGTAGAGTGCCTCACACTGCTCAGAACATTGACCTCCATTGAGATAACCCCATCCTTGTGGGGAAGAAAAAAACTTCCAAAACTTGGGCAGTATTAGAACCTTAAAGCATCCTGCTTAGTTTGGCTTATAACAGACCTCCAGAACTGCTTAGCCCCTTGCTTGTTTGAACATGTTGGTTTATTTTTAATCTCTCTCTCTCTCTCTCTCTGAACCTTAAGTGCCCAAGGCGCATATGGGACTTCCGTAAGGGTTTTCCACAAATGCCTGTCTTTTGCCTTTTTTTTTTTCTGCTCTCGCCCAGGTGAGGTCTCTGTTACTCAACATCCTGTCTTAGGTTCTTCTCCATGTCTCCTTTGGTCTGCCCTCTTTTTAATGTCAAAGAGAAAAAGAATGACAACTCTTAACTCTTCCTGTGCCAGAGGGAAAAACGCAGATGTTCCCATCTTTGCCAGACAAAAATCGTTGGTCTTGATATGTACAGGGGATAAGTGTAAAAGTGATTGCAAGAAATTATTTCCACGTTATAAGTATACATATTATTCATCCAAATAGCGGTAATCTATGAAGATTTCATAAATGCAGATTGTTTTAGGAAAAAAGAAGTAATGTGACGTTTTTAGACAATAATTGTGACCTACTTACTGTCAGATAGGTCTAGATCGACACTAATTATCATCTGAGATGTCTAGAATGACCTATCGATGTTGTATTGTAATTATATGTGCCAAAAATTGCTAAAATAATATCTGAAATAACCTTGTAAATACTTCTCCAGTCATCTAATATGTCTAGATCTACTTGGGATACATTCAAGAACAGTGCTCTAGTCGTAAGGGACATGTTTGCCTCCGAAGTCACACAAAAAAAGCTGAAAACTTCGATCGAAAACATTGAATTTGATTGCCATTTGACCCCTGTTGTTAATGATGCTTTGTGAAAAGAATGCTGAGTTAATGTGACGTGTACACATAACATGTGATCTAATAATTCAACCGATTTTACACCGAAACAAATTAGAGGCTCCCGGCAAAAGTACGGAACCCAGATGCAGCCTAGTAGTAGGCCAGCGGCGTGGGAAGAGTTAAACCCTGAGGATAGAAAAAGCCCAAATGAGGTATATTTAATATTCACATGAACTTTAAAATGTTTCAAACCTTGACCACTTATGGCTGTGACATGGTTTGTTTTCAGCTGATGCAGGCCAGACAGCACTAGCAGCAGAAGCAAAGAAGGATGCTGTTGGTGGGATTGAACGCAAATCTACACGAGCCTGGGCAATGGAGACGGGCTACGATGCTCAGAAGCTTTTCAATAAGGTTTATAGATATATATAGACTCTGAAGACCATTTGTTTGAAACTGTAAATTTTGCGGATCTACAGCAGAATGAAACACCAGTTGTTGAAAATTTTGTGATCTGAATTCAAGACAGAAGTAGAAAATTATTGTTTGTGATGTAGTCAGAGTGCAAGACTTGGATTAAATTGTTGATGATGTGATCTGAGTGCAAGATTTGAGTTGGAGAACTTAAACTGTTGATGGTGTAATCTGAGTGCAAGATTTAAGTTGGAGAACTTAAACTGTTGATAATGTGATCTGAGTGCAGGATTTAAGTCCAAGAATTCCAGTTGTTGATGATGTAATATAAAACAACTCCTGGACGGTCCAATAAAGATATTGGAGGTGAGAGTAGGGTTTTGACCTTCTTTGGTTCGTTTGCCCTGGACACTCATGTCAGCTTTGAATATTCTGGTAATATGCTCTGTGGTTTTAGTTTGAATTCTGATGTCCTGAAGTCTACAAAAAAGTCTTTTGTTCCAATCCAGCTTTTCCGTGATGACATCAAATATTTACTGTCCATGGAGACATTATGGAGAAAGAGACGACCACCTGAGCCTCTAGACTTCAGTAACCTGCCTGGCAAGGGTGAGGTTTAAAATCTTAGTTATAAGATGCCACAGTATGTTAGTGGTAGACGTAGATTATGAAAGAGATTAGTGTTGTTGGTGATGGTCTGCAGGGTCATCCACGATGGGCAGTGAAGGATGTCCCCTGTTGTATTTGGTTGACAGGAAAGGGAGATATTTTCTAGTATTTAGGAACAATAATAACACAAGAGGGAAAATGCGAAACCGAAATAAGGAGCAGAATAGCCCAGGCCAAGATGTCCTTTATGAAACTGAAAAACGTACTATGCAATAAAGCTCTGTCAATGAATACTCGAAAGTGAGCTATTCAGTGTTATATTGAACCCGTATTTTGTGAATGCAAAGCATGGCTAGTAACTGAAGGCACTCAAAATCAACTGGAAGCAACAGAGATATTCCTAAGAAGATGATGAGAACTCTATAGTCAGGCAAGAAAACAGATGAAGAGGTTCTAATTGAGGCTGGGCAAAGAGAGAAATTATGGCAAAATTCGGTTGTGGAAATCAGTGACGACCAGCACCTGATGGGCATGGACCATAATATATAGATAGATGGTTCGTGTGGTGATGGAGTCTTTTGAGACACTTGCAGTTTGATTCCACTCTAACAACTGAAAGAAGCTGTCACAGCCCATTCCCAAGCCTGACTTGATGCCTGTGTTTCAAAATCTTCACAATGGCAATGGCAAAGAATTGTGAGTTGCAGCCATTTTTAAAAAATTCCACCATAGATCTCTGAGAGAAAATATCCTAAAAGTAGCTTACTAAAAATGTAACAATATTTTTATTCATTATTTTTTTTTTTCTTTTTTCTCATCATTTTCTTGATGGGTTACAATTTTGTATAATATTCAATTACCCAAGTCTGTCTGCACCGGACTCATTTCCCATTTTGTCCTGAGCTAGTGATTTGTGACTTAGCAAAGTTAAATCTTCATTTATTTTAACTACCTTGTATCTTATTTGATGTAGGAGGTACTGTCAACTCTTCAGTGATGAGAGATCAGCGAGTGTGGTCTGTCCAAGAGTGTGCAGACATCTTCAGCGAGTGTTTAGCAGCTCTCAGACAAGATCTGGCTGTCAGAGGGGATGGAGGGATGCTTATCTGGGACAAGGTATTGAAGATGGTGGTACAGAGGGGAGCATTTGTTTTTTTTTTTTTTTTGGTTTCATTTCATATTTGTTTCTTGGAAGGAAGGAAAGGAAGGTATTTTATTCACAAGCTAAGGTGAAGGTGGTGTCTCAGTGGCGAAGTGGTTAGTGCACTGGTCTCTCATGGTGAAGGTTGGGGGTTTGAATCTGGCCGGAGGCGCCCCCACCCAGTCATCCAGCTGTAGAAATGGGTACCTGACTTCTTCTGGAGTTGGGGAAGGAAAGGCGGCCAGGCATGATGCTGACCATATCACCCTCTAGTGTGCTGACAGGTCAAGGAAAATATTGGCACTAACGCCATATCCCTATGTGCCTGTGAGGCACGACAGGATTACCTTTACCTTTTTACTTAAGGTGAAGGTAAAATCCCAGTGTCCATGCCATTAAGGCGTATTGGGGATAGAGTGTTAGGCCCGTATTTCCACGACCTTTGGCACATGAAAGTGTGATGTGGTCAGTGTTACACCTGGCTGCATTCACCTTCCCCTATTTCTCTGCTTCCCATTTTCAGAGGCTGGGTGAACCCTGAGACCTTTTTAGCATTATGGTATCAGCAGAAAAAAATCCCACTGCTAGCATTTGACCCTAGACCCACTGGATTAGTAGACAATGCCTAACCATTTAGCTAACCAGGCTGCCGTCTTATTCTCAGGACCCTTTCATTATTTCCTTCATTAAGCTGTATTCTGGGTATTTTTTATGGTATCATAATTTCTACTATTCAGCGTTTCTTTAACAACATACTTTTTTTGTTCACTGTCTCATTCAGTGCTTCATTTTAATGCTGTTCTTTCTCCCCCCCCCTCCCCCCCTCCCCCAGTTTGACATTATCTATCTTATCTCATTAATTCTGTGACCTTTGTCATGGTGCTGCTCTTTACTCCAGAAAGAAAAATCAGATATTCAGATCTTTCTCAAACAAATTTAAATTTAAGGCTTAGGTTGTTTCCAATAGATGTCCTGTTTTAAATGGTAGAAAAACTTGGTAGAGGGGACCTTCTGGGATGATCTGAGTTACACAGCTTTGCTTTAGTTTGTGGTAGAGAATTTCAAAGGTTACCTCTATACCAGATAAGGATTAGCTTACACAGTAAGAGGGACTAGCTTGCACGTTAGTGTTTTAACCTTATGGTTGGGCAAGTGTAATATTCTGTACCAGATAAGCCTGGCTTGATTTATTAGTCACTTTAAACCTTTACCAAACTCTTGTTCTTATGCTCAGGTCTTATCTTCTTCTTACATCCTTCCCGTGCCATTAAACGTCACATAGGGCTCACATGGTAGTTCGCCAAGTTTTCCTGTTTTCTGCGAGTTTTCAATCTCGTCAAGGTGTTTTATGCCTGCTAATTTGGCTTCTCTTAACCTCTTTTTCTTCTGCCTGTTGTGCTCCACTTGATGGTTTGTTTTCGGATTCTTCGACTGTTTCCTCTCATCACATGACCGGCATATGTCTGTATCATATCCTTTTTCTGATCGCCCATGAGACAGGTTGTTGTTTGCTCATCTGCCTTATCTCTGCGATGTTCTTGAATTCATTCCGCTTTATACAGAGTATTTTCCTTGGGCATTTGTTTTCAAAGGAGTCTGATTTGTTGTGTATTTCTTTAGTTGTTTTCCAGCTTTCACATGCATAAATGAGGGTGGATGCCCTTATAACCAAGATCTTTACCAGATTTTTGTTCTTATACCCAGATCTTAGCCAAACAATGTTCTTATACCTAGATCTTAATTAAACTTCTTATAACCCGATCTTAACCAAACTATTTTCTTATACCCAGATCTTAACTAAACTATTTTCTTATACCCATATCTTAACCAAACTATTTTCTTATACCCAGATTTTAACCAAACTATTTTCTTATACCCAGATCTTAACTATTTTCTTATACCCAGATCTTAACCAAACTATGTTCTTATACCCAGATCTTAACTAAACTATTTTCTTATACCCAGATCTTAACCCAACTATGTTCTTATACCCAGATCTTAACTAAACTATTTTCTTATACCCAGATCTTAACCAAGCAATGTTCTTATACCCAGATCTTAACCAAGCAATGTTCTTATACCCAGATCTTAACCAAACTATGTTCTTATACTCAGATCTTAACCAAACTATGTTCTTATACCCAGATCTTAACTAAACTATTTTCTTATACCCAGATCTTAACCAAACTATGTTCTTATACCCAGATCTTAACCAAACTATGTTCTTATACCCAGATCTTAACCAAACTGTGTTCTTATACTCAGATCTTAACTAAACTATTTTCTTATACCCAGATCTTACTTAACCAAACTATGTTCTTATACCCAGATCTTAACAACCAAACTATGTTCTTATACCCAGATCTTAACTCTTCCCGTGCCCAAGAAAAAAACGCGGATGTTCCCGTTTGTGCCACACAAAAAGCGCGGGTCATGATCTGTATAGTGAGTATTGTTGTAAAATGGAATGGAAAACAGTATTTACATGTACTTCCACGTACTTATTATGTTTCAAAGTATAACTAAATGTATGAACATTTCATAAATGCAGAGTTGTTTTAGGAAAAAAGAAATAATGTGGTGTTTTTAGACAATGATTGTGCCCAGCTCACCATCGGCTAGGTCTAGATATGCACTACTTACTATCTGAGATGTCTAGATCTACTTGTTGATCTCGTATTGTGATTCTGTGTTGCATTCTCGCTAAATTAATGTCTGAAATAACATACTAACTATTTCTGCAGTCGTCTAATATGTCTAAATCTACTTAGGATACATTCAAGAGCAGTGGGGTGGTCACAGGTCATGTCCATACCCCTAACATCGTCAAAAATTGAAAAATTTCGATGTTTCTCTTCCTTTTTCTCGTTCGGGATCGCTCGTAACTAAGGACTCTTTCACCAGTTTGAAAAGTGTCACCGGAAACGCGAACGAAATATGTACAATCTAAATGTTACACTGGTTGGTTTTATTGAAACAAAGGAATTGTCACTATAACGACTATGGCACGCAACTCAGTAACCGGAAATTCTCACTATAGCGACTATGGCACAGGAAGAGTTAACCAAACTATGTTCTTATACCCAGATCTTAACCAAACTATATTCTTATAACTCAGGATGACCATCATGGCATGGACTTTGTTGCTTGTGTAGCCAATATAAGAGCACATATATTTGGCATTCCACTGAAGTCCAGATTTGATATAAAATGTAAGTATGGAGGTCATCATTTCTCATTGATTTGCTTTAATTGGCAAGTTATTATTAACCCTCTGAATCAGAATTTTAAAAAAAATGCAAGGGGAACAAATTTGTCATATTTCTGAATTCTCACAGGAGTGTGATTTATAGTCTGTTTGATCTGCAGTATGACCTTACATGTGTCACACAACTTTGTCAAAATTGTTGGTAGGTTATTACAGCACTTTTTAAAATTACACATCCTTTGATTAAGAATTGAGAGTCATGGAAGTGCAGTTAGATTTGAGAAAGTCACCAGATTCTTCCATTGGTAACTAAGCATGTATGAGATTGATGGTTTGATTGAAACATTGTCCATCAATTCACAAAGTTAGGTTTCCAGTCTCTATTCCTAAGTAAAATCTGATTCTCAAATCTGTACTGTTTCCTGTGAACAATTACAGTAGATCTTAGCTTCGTTGGAGCAACAGCATAAACTGTGTAGATCATACTTGTTTAGTCTGTCAATGTAGGCTTTGGTTTAGAAGAATGTAGCTTATCAGAAGGGAACTTGAGATTGTAAGAGTGACTGTAGCCTTCTTTATCCATCTCTCTCTCTCTCAGGATGTTCAGAATTTAGGCTTTGACTGAAATTTAACCTTCATGTTTATACAATGGTTCATCACCATCATCTTGTGCTGCCCCCTCATGGAAGTTTGGCTGTAGTGAATCTCCACTCTGCTTTGTTTCTTGTCTTCGAGCGCACCCGGCCAAACTAGTTCCTGCCCATCTCTTGATGTTGTACACCCATCTTTTGTCCTCTTGTTTTCTTCCCTTGATCTTGCCCTCAAGAAGGGTCTTCAGCATAGTATTGTGCCTCTTAATGTGCCCAGAGTATCTTAGTTCTCTTGTTTTTTTTTATGATTTCTAGTATTTCTATGTTTTCACTTCTAGCTGGTCTAGCATTGTTTGTTTTTCTTTTCTGTCCACAGGATGTGCCCTCTTCTATATATCCACATTTCAAAGGCCTCAGTTTTCTTTTCACTTGTCTTATATTCAAGGTCCAAAATTCTGCACCATGAAGGAATATTGAGTATGTGTAGCATTTTATGATTCGTAATCTCATTTTGTGGTTTTTATTTTACCTTATCTTAGCTTATTGAATTGAGTTCCATAAATCCAATGTGAAGCGGAACATAGCCATTTCTTACTTCGCTTATGCATATAAAAGTCAGAGAACGTATTAACACTACCTTATATTAAATACTAAATAGAGCCAGTCCTTAATTGTTTATGAAAATAACATGTGTATATAGTATTCAGCAACATTCTATGTCCTGTGGCATTTGCATGCTGTAGGTATGTGTGAAAGTGTTAATTCTTTCACATTTCTAGGCTATTATGGCATTTGAGGTAGGGTTGCCAGCGCCTGTCTACTCTGCCTTTGTTTTGATGAGGAAACAAGATGCTAGTTTTTTTGTGGCTGGGTTAATCCTGGCGCCAGTCGGTCCGAAAACATTCTGCCTGAGGGCAAAATCGAACCAAGGACCTTCTGACTGGCAGGCGAGTGTATCAAATAAAAACATAGAATCCCATATTTTAGAGTTAATTTATGTGTTAATTTAGTCCCGTTATTATGACAGTTAATCATGTTTTTCTTTTTTTATATTGAATACTAATCTCTCTCTGAACTTTAAGTGCCCAGGGCACATGGGGCTTCCGCAAGGGTTTTCCACCAATGTCTGTTCTTTGCCTTTGTTTCTGCTCTTGCCCAGGTGAGCCCTATATTGCTCAACATCATTTATGTTGTTCTTCTCCATGTCTCTTTTGGTCTACCCTTACTTCTATTCCCCTGTGGTGTCCATCTTAATGCTATTTTTGGTAGTGAGTTGTCAGTCATTTGGAGCACATGTCCTAACCATCGCCAGCGTCTTTCCTCGATAATTGCTGTCAGTGGCTTCATCTGCATTTCTGATTGAATACTACTAATACAGTCTTCAAATTTGTCAAGAATTTTTATATTAGTAATTTTTTTCCATTTATCCACTTTCAGTTCTGGCAGTTTCGTATACATGGGGCTGGTTTTGTGAATTTCCTTTTTTCTCTTAACACGCTGATAGTTGTACCTGTGACACATTGTTCTCTGATATATCTCACCTTAGAAACAGACATTCCGTCTTTAAGAAGAAATCCCTAACTGAAGTGTCAGGCATGTATTTTTTATAGCTGGGATGAATGGAGCATGCTGGAACAGGTTTGAATCATTCCCTTTGGATGAAAAGTGAATTCTGTCTGAAACTCCTGTTCTTCCAGCGTCATTACTCACAGTTGAGATGAAGACGTAACACCTGTCTTCACTGCCTTTGTTTTCCCAGGGAAACTCCAGGTACCCATTTGTTGACCTTCTGATCTCATTATTTTTATAGACTCCATCTTTGAGAGCTCATAACTTTACATAATTCATGGAATGTGTTTGCTGCATCAACAGCAATGGCTGGCAACATCATTCCTGCTATTGCAACAACAAACGCCATCATCGCAGGCCTGATTGTGATGGAAGCCCTGAAGATTCTTGCAGGGAATTTATCTAAATGCAAACAGGTAGATGGAGAGAGAGAGAGAGAGTGTGCGTGCATGTGCTGAAATGCCATTATGAATCCATCTATCTATGGGTTCTTGCCTTTCTATCTGCTGCAAGTAATTTTCAGTTATTCTTTATTTGTTTTGTCAAATAAGCTGAAGTATGAGGGTCATACCGAAAGTCGTGAGCAAAAATTTATTTTTTAAATCAGAATTTATAGATAGAGAAAATATAAATGTATCACCTTAAACTGCATCCTTTTCTTCACTTTTCAACATAATCTCCATTTCTCTGCACACATTTTTCCCATCGCTCTGCAAGTTTGAAAATACCCTCCCAGTAGATTTCCATTCCAGCTGACCGATGGCACAGACGCACTGTTTTCTGGACGTTCTCTCCTGTAGGACCCAGTGGCAGTGGCACAAACTTTTCTATAGCCTAGGGTTTCAATCATTTCCTGTACTGCGTTGGTCCTATTCCAAGATTTACAGCAATTTCAGAAACTGTGACATGCCTGTCTTCTATACTCTTGTCATCAACACTTTCCACATTGAGTTCATTGGATTCAGTTCGAGGGTGACCACTGCAAGGCATATCTTGGATGCTTGGGTTTCCGTCTTTGAAATGTTTCACCCACCTCCTAACACTGCTAGCACCCATACACACATCTCCATAACCAAGTTGAAGTCTTTGATGAATTTCAGCAGCAGGGATTTCTTCTTTAATGAGGAACTCAATAACAGCACATTGACAAAACAAAACTTCAGCACCTGTCATTTTGTTTATGCTCCACATGGTCACGTGACACATGATGGTGACGTCATGTGACCTCTACATGAAGTGCAAGGATGCAGTTTAAAGTGATACATTTATATTTTCTCAATCAGTAAATTCTGATTTTTAAAAAATGTTTGCTCATGTTTGCTTTTAGTATGATCCTGGTAGAGGAAAACACAGACAATTGTGAATATGTATGTATAAGAGGGTGGGGTGTTGTGATGAGTGGACAGAATTCTGGCAAAAAAACTTAGACGTGACTCGTGAAAAGTAGCTGTGTTGTCTTAATAATGCAGAAGTACGGCTGTTGTTATAAATCCTGTCTAGCAGTGTGCGGGCTCTTTGTTTTTTCCAGTGCAACATCGAGAAATATCTGCCAGTGTTTTTATAGTTGTGCTGTTGTCCAGTATAACAAATTCTACTTGGTGGAGTAGTAACAGCGATCCTACTGTCAAATGCTGAACCACCAAAGAAACTGGTGGTTTATAGGCTCACATCAGCTGCTCTTCTCACCTTCTGCTCTAAACTACTCTCACCTTCCCTTCTCACCTCCTCTCACCTTTGATTCCCACATTCTCTTATCTCTTCTCTCCTCCTCTCACCTCTGACTCCCACCTCCTCTCACCTTCTACTCCCACCTTCTCTTATCTCTTCTCACCTCCTCTCACCTTCTACTCCCACCTTCTCTTATCTCTTCTCACCTTCTACTCCCACCTTCTCTTATCTCTTCTCACCTTCTACTCCCACCTTCTCTTATCTCTTCTCACCTCCTTTCACCTTCTACTCCCACCTTCTCTTATCTCTTCTCACCTCTTCTCACCTTCTACTCCCACCTTCTCTTATCTCTTCTCACCTCCTCTCATCTTTTAATCCCACCTTCTCTTATCTCTTCTCACCTCCTCTCACCTTCTACTCCCACCTTCTCTTATCTCTTCTCACATCCTCTCATCTTTTAATCCCACCTTCTCTTATCTCTTCTCACCTCCTCTCATCTTTTAATCCCACCTTCTCTTATCTCTTCTCACATCCTCCCACCTTCTCTTATCTCTTTTCGCCTCCTCTCGCCTTCTCTTCTCACCTTCTGGCCTGATCACCTTCAGATCAGAACAGTCACAATTGTCAGATTTTAGACTAAGAAATAGTTGTTTTCACAGATTACCAACGTGTCTGTTGTCACCTCATTACAATGATGTATGTTGACACCACATTACCATGTCATCTGCTGTCACCACATTACAGTGGTGTATGTCATCACCACATTACCATGGTGTCCACATTTGGGTTAAGATTATTGCTGTTGATTCTACTGAGGTACTTATTTAAGGTATTATGGCTTGCTGTTAGCCTAATTATGATGTTTTGGTTTTGTGTGGCTCCTGATGTGGGTCAGGTTTGAGCATACATTTACACAAGAGCATGTCCAGTGTTGCTCACTGATTCAGCCTTTATTTGGTGATGCCTTTTATGAACTGCTTGACTGTATGGTTAGAAAGCCCACCACACACACCCCCCCCCCCCCCCAATCACCTAGAGTGTCAGTGGTTTAATAGGGCCGAAACACTTGTCTGAGGGGGGGAGTGAGTACTTCCTCTGATGATCTGAAGGAGTTGTGTTGTTCCGCTCTCTACAGTAGAGAGTTTCCTGCATATGGTAATATTCTTTCTTTGGTTGAGGCCACTGCATAGAGTTTGGCAAGGCTATCTGCCATCTTGTTACAGAGAATTCGGTAATGACTTTGTATCCATCACAGCATGAGCAACATTGCAGTTATTTATTTTACAAGGAAAGGCCAGTTCAGTGGGCATAACATCCCTTGATGAGATTGAAAAACTCGCAGAGGACAGGAAATCTTGGCGAACTACCATGTGACGTTTAGCAGCATGGGAAGGATGTAAGATTGTAAGATTTTACAAGGTAAGATAAAAGGGTAAAGGTAAGCCCTTTCATACCTTGGAGGCACCTAGGGGATATGGTGTTAGTCCCCATATTTTCATTGACTTGTCAGCACTGTAGAGCATGATGTGGTCAGCATCATGCCTGAATGCCATTCCTTTCCAAGCTTCAGAAGAAGCTAGTCACCAATTTCTATAACCTAGGATGACTGGGATGCCTCTGGGTGGATTCAAACCACTGGCTTTTGCCATGAGAAGCTACTGCACTAACCACTTCACCAATTAAGCATCCATTTTATAAGCGTCCTAGAAAATATTTTACCAATTCTCCTCTTTTATTCAGGTTTACCTGAACAGAATTCCAAATGACCGCAAACGACTTCTTGTGCCTTGTGTCATTGATCCACCAAATCCTAAGTGTTATGTGTGTTCCGCCAAGCCTGAGTGCACTGTTATACTTAACACAACCAAATTCACAGTCGGAGCCTTTCAAGACAAGGTGAGTATAATATTTTGATAATAACTGCTAAAGAATGAATGAATGCTTCATTTTTGTGGATTGAGGATACAGAAGTGTACTGTATATAGAAAAGAAAACAGGAGAATCATCCAGTAAGAAAAAAATGAAGAGGCAGATCAGCTCAAGATGGGAAGTTGACATGAGCATTCCAAAGAAAAGTCTATTAACAGGAGTCAGTGTAAGACCTCCAGTGGAATGCAGCATGCCAGGCTATGACCATAGCTTTTAAAACAAACATAGAGCAACTGACCAAGTTGTAAAAGTTAATTAGTAATCCTTGAGTTACATATGAGGGGATTTCTGAACCATAAGACTTGCATGTTGTTTCATATGTTCTCCCAAAAGTTCAGCACACTTGGCACATAGTTTCTCAGTTGATTTAACCCTTCCCAAAAAAAAAAATCTGAACTACTGCTCTGTTGCTGCTGTCATCTCTGAATCATTTGAACATTTCCACCTTCAAACACTCTTTAAGGTTGGGAAAAAGGGAATAGAGAGATGGAGTAAGAATTGGTGAGCAGGCTGGATGGTCTATGCATTCAAACCCAAATTCTTCAAAACATTCCATGTCTTGGGAGCAAGCACATTATCCTGCGAAACAAGAACACATTTCAGCAGCTTTCCTTACCGTGTTTCTTTCAGTTCATCCTTTAATCACCATAGCAAGTTATAGTAGCATTCTGCATTAACTTTTTAGCCCTTCAGAAGATAGTCAGTCATCAGAATACCTTCCTTATCCCATAAGGAAGTGACCATGACCTTTCATTGCTGACTTTTGGGTCTTGAATTTCTTCGGCTGTGAAGAACCCCAGTGCCACCACTGCAAGGACTATTGTTTGTTTCAGAGTCGTAGTGGTCGTTGCATGTTTCATTAACAGTGACGAGTTTTTCTAAAAGGCTATCACTAGATCACTCAAAATGCCACAGATTCAGCTTGGTGATATCCACTCAGTTTTGTTTCTTGTCGGCACTCCAACATTTCGGCACCCGCTCGGCCGACGGGTCCTGCATACCTAAATGCTCGTGAATTATAAACTCAGCACGTTCCCTGGGTATCTGTAGTGTCTCACCAGTTGTTTTCACCGAAATTCAACCATCTGCCAAAATCAAGTTGTGAACATAATCAACAATTTCTGGAGTTGATACTGTAAAAGGCCTTCCAGATTTTGCTGCAACTTTGGCCTTGAAATCTTGACACTGAAAGTTAGTGCATCACTTCTTCACAGGTGAACGTGACGGTTGCTTGTCACTTGATGTTTGCAGCAGGCACTCTTGGACTTCCTTTGGGGTTTCCTTCTGCAGGAGCATAACTCCATGACAGCCAAGAATTTTACACATGAAAACTCCACTCCTTTTGTTGGCATGGTTCTGTCACTGATCTGGAAAAAAAATATATTTATTAGGTCTATGATCCTACAAATTGGTGCTTTAAAATAACACTCTTTCCAGCTCAGTCAGTCAGTCATTTGCATGTCCCTTGTGGAACTTTGCCTCCCTAACAGCTCTCTTGTAGGCCTATTGGTTGTAAGCAAGATGTCCTGCTACTGATGCATCCATTTGCAGATTATCAACGGTGTCTCGAAGCCATCTTCACCTGGATCTTCCTCTCTTTTCCAATTATGTACCCTTCCAAGACGGTCTTCTCTAGACTGTCATGAGGTTTAATATGTCCAAAATATTTAAGTTTTTTCTGTTTAATCCTCTTTACTAACCAGCCTTCTTCAATATTAAGTTCTTGTAGTATGGATATATTTGTTCTTTTCTGCATCCATGATACTTGAAGAACTCTTCTTTCCTGCTACAGTGACAAAATTACACTCAGATTTTGAGATGTGGATTGGGGCGATGACTTTTCAGTGCCCTCTCATAAACAGCATTAACCAAATGAGTTTGAAAAAAAAAAGGTTGATATAACATGTGTTTTGAGCCATTATGTTGCTAGAAATATATGAAAGCATGTGCTCTGTACTGTATGTGTGTAAAGACACTAACTGTGCTGTGTGATTGTGATTTACAGATTCTCAAGGGGCATCTGAACATGCTTGCTCCTGATGTGGAAATTGATGATGGAAAGGGTATGTAGGATTTGTTCTTCCTAAACAAAAAAAAAGTGATATTAAAGTTGGGCAGGATTAACTTGGGGAAATTTTGACATGAAAGAAATAGAATTATTGAGAGGATGGCTGAGATAAGTGCTGTTAGGGAGGCAAAGTTCCACAAGGGACATGCAAATGAATGAATGAATGGCTGAGGTAAAAGTCTCAGACTCCTCCAGTAGGATCAGTGGGATGCCCAGCCGCACTAAACCTACATAACTTGCTTTCTTTCCCCCATTGTGATTTTGAGTTGAGATTCCACATTCATGGAGCTGAGTTGCATGTATCCTGTGTTCCCTTTATCTGCTGACAGAATATATGTTCAGTGTAATCTAGTGTGCTTTGATGTAGAGGCCATCATTTCGGAGACAGTTTTCCTGCACACTGTGTGCCCAAGTTTCCATTTTTAAAGCTTGGTTGATTGGAAGGTAACAGCGGCGGAGATAGAATCTACAACTTTGGATCTGAGAAATTTCATAGATACCCCTCCAATGTATTTATTTTAAAATATAAAGGTTAAAAAAAAAAAAAAAAAAGTATGAGTTGTGTTGTCATTGCACACGCTCGTTAAACTATAAGTGGTCTGCTGACTAATCAGCAGTTGACCAGAAACTGCTGACTAATGTTTCCGTTAGAACAAACTCCGTATCTAGCGGCGTCATTCCTTTTCCTTCTACTCTTAACCCTGGTACCCATTTTTTTCTCGAGACTGGGTGAACCCCTGGAGATTTTTGCAAGCCATGGTTTGACAGTCACTGTGGTGGAGATGAAAACTAAGTGGCATGGTCGTCAGTTGGGTGACTAATCTGCTACACTAAAGCGGCAGCCGTTTATTTTAATGATTAATTTTAGTTTATTTTAAAATATATCAGTTTATGGCTTGATTCCTATGTTGTAATCACTTACATGTTTATTCTTTTGTTATAATCTCTTGCACATTTATTCTTTTGTTATAATTTCTTACACGTTTACTGTTTGTTATAATTTCTTGCACGTTTAATTTTTTGTTATAATCTCTGACACGTTTACTCTTTTGTTATAATCTCTTACACATTTACTCTTTTGTTACTCTTACTTATTTACTCTTTTTATTATAATACCTTACATGTGTATTCTTTTATGGATGCATCAGCAGCAGGCCATCTTGCTCACAATCGAGAGGCCTACAGGAGTGCTATTAGGGAGGCAAAATTCTACAAGGGACATGCAAATGAATGTATGAATGAATATATTCTTTTGTTATAATATCTGAGACATTTACTCTAACATGTTTATTCCTGTGATACAAAACCTGACATGTTTATTATTTTGATAAGTTTTCCTACCTTTACTGTTCTAGGTACGATCATTATTTCTAGTGAGGAAGGAGAGACCGAAGGTAACCTTTTCATTGTGTAAATCTAATAGCTTATCATTTTAGCCTAACAAATATAACAGTTTTTTTTTTTACATGTAATAATAAAACTCTTACATTTTACATCCTTCCCATGCAATTAAACATCACATAGGGCTCACATGGTAGTTTGCCAAGATTTCCTGTCTTCGGCAAGCTTTTCAACCTCATCAAGGGATGCTATTCCCACTAAACTGGCCTCTCTTAACAGTGTCCTCATTAGAGTTTCACGTGGTTTTCTTTGGCTTTTTGTATTCCACTTGGTAGCTTGTTTTGGGATTCTCTGGTTGTTTCTTCTCAGCACATGACCAACATATGTCCATCTTCTTTTTCTGATCACCCATAAGGCAGGTTGTTGTTTACTCATCTGTCTTATCCCTGAGTTGTTCTTGAATTTGTTCCACTTTATACTGAGTATTTTCCTGAGGTTAAATGGTTATGTTTGTGCAGTCAACACAGAAGAAGGAATGAGTAAATGGTTCCAGATTGATACAGGTGTGAAACAAGGATGTATATTATCTCCCTTGCTTTTTGGAATTGCCACAGACTTCATAATGAAAAAATGCTCCACAGGTAAAATGGGCATTGATTGGGTACTTGAGACCCAACTGGAAGATCTTGATTTTGCAGAATAAAACTCTAATACTTATCAAATAAAAACTCTTTACATTTAAACGTAATTGTAGCAACTTGTCACATAAATGTAACTGTAGTAACTTATGTAAATAGGAGGAAATTTTTGTGTAAATGTAGCATCTTATCATGGAATGTAATAATGAAACTCTTTATCGTGGAAAGTGTAATAACAAAATTCAGTTTTCACTATTCTTTCACTCCGCAGTAAATAAGTGTTACATATCCTGTTTTTTTTTTTAGTAACTTCTGTACTCAAGTGTTTGATACTGCAATCTGATTCCTGCCTTGGTAGTTTATTGCAGCTAATGTCTGTTCTGTATCTTATGTTTTGCATTCACTCACTATGTACTAGATCAGTGGTTCTAAACCTGTGGTCTGTGGACCCCTCTAGTAGGTCCATGGAAAGGGTTTTTGTGGCTCCATGGATCAGCAAATAGATCGACTCAAATAAAAAAGTAAAAAGAAAATTCTAGCATCATCTTTGTTCTATTTGTTGCTTTATTTTTTAATGAAGTGTTCTCAGATCGGAAATTGCCACAAAAAAAAAAAAAGACTAAGAACCACTGTTCAGTTCCAGATCTGGGATTTGCAGAACCCTTGAAGTCCTCAAACACCTCTCTTCCTCTCCTCCCCCCCCCCCCCCAAACACATGCACGAGAGAGAGTATGTCTTGTCTTGTGCTATCTCCCTGTAACTGCGAGTTGGTGTTCTTTGCAGACAATACTGTGGAGGTTTTGGGCTACAGCATCGTATTGGTGTGGGAGCGGGTTATGGCTGCTATTTTTTTCCAGTTCCGGAGTACAGCTAAAAAGCAGGGGGTGTGCAATATTTCTTTAACAGACTCTGTCACCATGGGGACTGGCGATCCCTGCCCCCGTTAGCCAGGCTAGGCCTGTTACTAGGGGTACCAACGGAGAGGTGGGACAGGGTCTTGGTCAGCTGTGGTTTGCTAACCCTGATGCTGGCATATCAGCTATGGGTCGCTGATTGCCTAATCGGACAGCGTCTTCATCCCTAGAGAGAGTATGTAGAATGGTTGATGGTGTGAATCATCATTACACTCCAGATATGTCCATAGGTGCTCAAATCCCCTGTCTCCCATAACATATTATTCAGTGTCATGCAACTGATAGTGCCCATAGCATGTAGAATAGTAGAAATGAGTGAAAAATTTTAATTTATTACCAAGAGGTGGAGGTGTATGAAGGAAGAGGGCAGTGAATTGTTGTGACTTTAGGGGGTCCACAGCCAGGAGAAGTTGTACTTGATTATATACAAGATCAGATGACTAGCTGTTTATCCCATGGTGAACTGACAGTTGTATGTACTTTGCCCTGCAGGTGGATATTCTAAAAACTTTCAGAGACAGTTTCCCTGACACCGTTGTATCAAGACCCATTTTAAAGCTGAGCTAAACTGGAACATGGCGAGTCTCTGACCCATTCTTCATTGAGAAACTGGCATGCGACAGTTTACCACATTTGTTTAGTACAAGGGTCATACTGAAAGTCATGAGCAAACATTTTTTAAAAATCAGAATTTATAGATAGAGAAAATATAAATGTATCACCTTATCTGCATCCTTTGCACTTCATGTAGAGGTTACATGACGTCACCATCATGTGTCACATGACCATGCAGAGCAGAATCAAAATGGAAGATGCTGAAGTTTTGTTTCGTCAATGTGCTGTTATTGAGTTCCTCGTTAAAGAGGAAATCCTCGCTGCTGAAATTCACCAAAGACTTCAACTTGGTTATGGAGATGTGTGTATGGGTGCTAGCAGTGTTAGAAGGTGGGTGAAACATTTCAAAGATGGAAACACGAGCATCCAAGATATGCCTTGCAGTGGTCGCCCTAAAACTGCCTCCACTGAACTCAACATGGAAAGGGTTAATGACATCATTAAAGAAGACAGGCATGTCACAGTTTCTGAAATGGCTATAAATCTTGGAATAGGACACAATGCGGTACAGGAAATGATTGAAACCCTAGGCTATGGGAAAGTTTGTGCTAGCTGGGTCCCACAGAAGAGAACATCCAGAAAGTAGTGTGTCTGTGCCATCGGTCAGCTGGAATGGAATTCTTCCAGGAGGGTATTTTCAAACTTGCAGAGCGATAGGAAAAATGTGTGCAGAGAAATGAAGATTATGTTGAAAAATGAAGAAAATGATGCATATTAAGGTGATACATTTATATTTTCTCTATCTATAAATTCCGATTTTTAATAAATTTTGCTCGTGACTTTCAGTATGACCCTCATATGTTTGGAGAATCTTCCATGGCAGAATTTGAATGTTTCTGACATTTTTGTTTGCTTGCAGAAAACAATGACAAGTTTTTGTCAGACTTTGCTGTAGTAAATAACACCAGGCTCAAGTGTGACGACTTCCGACAAAGCTACTCTCTCAATGTCACGATAGTTCATGTGTGAGTTATCTTTTCTTAGCAGTAGTTGCATAATGCAATTTGATGTTGCGAATGTCACATGGTTATATATTGTGGTTGGTGGAGTAGAATGACTAACATGGGGTCATTGTAACAGACTCCCAGAGCATGTTTCAGAGAATTTAGAGGCATTTCTTCTGCTGGGAGTGGGTCCAGCTTCTAGATGGCTCTTGAGTATCCAGTCTGATGTGGATCTACTGCCCAGGTCATGCAGGAGTCAAAGGCAGTAAGAAGGCATGCAGCCTAGCAGGCATAACATCAGTTAAGTGTACCCAAGGAGTGGACATGGAGGAGATTGCAAGAGCCACCTTGGATAGGCTGTGCATGGAGGATGACATTGGCCTGAATGACAACAGTCACATCAGGAGGTTAATTGAGCTGGGGAAGTGGATGTGGACGTGGATGTTTTTCTGAATGAAGTGGTTTAGCTTGTGCTACCCACAACCAGTGTGTGACTGGCTCCATCAGCAGATGCTCGCTTTGCCGGGTGCTGGAACGGAAGGCGGAGCACATACGGGAGTGCCCGGAGTGTGGGGATGCCAGTCTCTGATTACAGTCACATGATATAGTTTCATGTTACAGATACCACACTGCATTTGTTTCATGTCAGAATAATTCTTCTGGATTGCCCAACTTGTATTATCCTCACCTTGTGGGGGAAAAGCCTTGTGTGCCACAGTCACCTGGAGAGCTGTGCCAGTGGTAATTATTCTGCCATCAGGGGACATCCATTGCTGGGAGTGTCAGTGAGTAGGAACCAGATGAAATGAGATGAGGAAGGAAGGGCCCAAGCAAAAGTGTAGAAGCAGAGAAGGGTGTGCTCAACCTGTATTGTCTTATGGGCAGTGTTTGAATGATCAAGAACACACATAGGAAGAGTCTGCAGCTTCTCTGTCAGGTGATGGAACACACCCAGCCTGTTTGATGAGGCCGGCCTGCAGTGAAAGTAGGACATGGTAAGCAGCATGCAGTAAGTGCGCAGGATGTAGTGGGCTCTGAGGATCATCACATCAGAAGCAGGACTGAACTTCATGCAGTAAGTGCGCAGGATGTAGCAGGCTTTGAGGATCATCACATCAGAAGCAGGACTGAACTTCATGCAGTAAGTGCGCAGGATGTAGCGGGCTCTGAGGATCATCACATCAGAAGCAGGACTGAACTTCCATGGTCAGAAAAAAAAAAAAAAAATCTGCCCAAAGCTGTTGATAACACTGGGGGGAGGGGGGGGGGCATTCATGAAGA
The DNA here is from genome assembly GCA_009760885.1 of Achatina immaculata. Classification (NCBI taxonomy): domain Eukaryota; kingdom Metazoa; phylum Mollusca; class Gastropoda; order Stylommatophora; family Achatinidae; genus Lissachatina; species Lissachatina immaculata. The sequence goes on along the minus strand of CM019709.1, from coordinate 18,605,936 downwards.
ACTCCTGCTAATGATGGGATTTGTAGAGACAACCTGTCAGTTTGAGTGAGTGAGTATATTAAACTGGAGAAAGAATTAGTGTGTTGGATAAGTGGGAGCAGAAATGTCCACTCTGACATAGCAGACCAAGACCTCGTGAGGTGTAATAGGATGAACTTCATCTTGATGAACAGTACAGGAGTAAACATAATCCAGTGTCAGTATGGAACCTACTGAGAAGACTGGCATGGCTGTTGCCTAGTGAGGTCAGCATGCTGTCTACTTGTGTACACATTGGAAATGAGGAGAGCTGTGACAGTCAGCTATCATCATCATCTGTTGTCGTTTGCTGGACAGAAGAGCAACCAGGTGATCCACTAGTATGTTTAACAGTAATAATGTGCTATGCAGAAATATAGAACAGTGATCATCCTCACGGATTTTGAGAGTAAAACTTTGATAAAAATGGGGGGAGGGGGGGAACACATGGGGACAACAGAAGAGAAAACAAAGCCAAAAAAAAAAGCATGTGAAAAGATGAGAAAACATTCAGATAGAACAAAGAAGATGATCCGTCTTGTGCTGCATGAGAAGAACAAAATAGGCAGGCAAAGTAGATCTGAATCTCACAAGAGAAAGGCCTTGGCAGGCCCGGTGCTCAAGAGACAGACGTTTAAGCAAAACTGTGAGAATGGTTTATATAAGGAAAACTGTGTGAGAATGGTTTATATAAGGAAAACTGTGTGAGAATGGTTTATATAAGGAAAACTGTGTGAGAATGGTTTATATAAGGAAAACTGTGTGAGAATGGTTTATGTAAGGAAAACTGTGTGAGAATGGTTTATGTAAGGAAAACTGTGTGAGAATGGTTTATATAAGGAAAACTGAGAATGGTTTATATAAGGAAAACTGTGAGAATGGTTTATATAAGGAAAACTGTGAGAATGGTTTATATAAGGAAAACTGTGAGAATGGTTTATATAAGGAAAACTGTGTGAGAATGGTTTATATAAGGAAAACTGTGAGAATGGTTTATATAAGGAAAACTGTGAGAATGGTTTATATGAGGAAAACTGTGAGGATGGCTTATATGAGGAAAACTGTGAGGATGGCTTATATGAGGAAAACTGTGAGGATGGCTTATATGAGGAAAACTGTGAGAATGGTTTATATAAGGAAAACTGTGTGAGAATGGTTTATATAAGGAAAACTGTGAGAATGGTTTATATAAGGAAAACTGTGTGAGAATGGTTTATATGAAGAAAACTGTGAGGATGGCTTATATGAGGAAAACCGTGAGAATGGTTTATATAAGGAAAACTGTGAGGATGGCTTATATGAGGAAAACTGTGAGAATGGTTTATATAAGGAAAACTGTGAAGATGGCTTATATGAGGAAAACTGTGAGAATGGCTTATATGAGGAAAACTGTGAGAATGGCTTATATGAGGAAAACTGTGAGGATGGCTTATATGAGGAAAACTGTGAGGATGGCTTATATGATGAAAACTGCGTGAGAATGTATATGAGGAAAACTGTGTGAGAATGGCTTATATAAGGAAAACTGTGTGAGAATGGTTTATATAAGGAAAACTATGTGAGAATGGCTTATATGAGGAAAACTGTATGAGAATGGTTTATATAAGGAAAACTGTGAGGATGGCTTATATGAGGAAAACTGTGTGAGAATGGTTTATATAAGGAAAACTGTGAGGATGGCTTATATAAGGAAAACTGTGTGAGGATGGCTTATATAAGGAAAACTGTGTGAGGATGATTTATATGAGGAAAACTGTGTGAGAATGATTTATATGAGGAAAACTGTGAGGATGATTTATATGCTGAAAACTGTGTGAGGATGGCTTATATGAGGAAAACTGTGTGAGGATGGCTTATATAATGAAAACTGTGCGAGGATGATTTATATGAGGAAAACTGTGTGAGGATGATTTATATGAGGAAAACTGTGAGGATGGCTTATATGAGGAAAATTGTGAGGATGATTTATATGAGGAAAACTGTGTGAGAATGGTTTATATAAGGAAAACTGTGAGAATGGTTTATATAAGGAAAACTGTGTGAGAATGGTTTATATAAGGAAAACTGTGTGAGAATGGTTTATATAAGGAAAACTGTGTGAGGATGGCTTATATAAGGAAAACTGTGTGAGGATGGCTTATATAAGGAAAACTGTGTGAGGATGATTTATATGAGGAAAACTGTGTGAGGATGATTTATATGAGGAAAACTGTGAGGATGGCTTATATGAGGAAAATTGTGAGGATGATTTATATGAGGAAAACTGTGTGAGAATGGTTTATATAAGGAAAACTGTGTGAGAATGGTTTATATAAGGAAAACTGTGTGAGAATGGTTTATATAAGGAAAACTGTGAGAATGGCTTATATGAGGAAAACTGTGTGAGAATGGTTTATATAAGGAAAACTGTGTGAGAATGGTTTATATAAGGAAAACTGTGTGAGAATGGTTTATATAAGGAAAACTGTGTGAGAATGGCTTATATGAGGAAAACTGTGTGAGAATGGTTTATATGAGGAAAACTGTGTGAGAATGGTTTATATAAGGAAAACTGTGTGAGGATGGCTTATATAAGGAAAACTGTCTGAGGATGATTTATATGAGGAAAACTCTGTGAGGATGATTTATATGAGGAAAACTGTGAGGATGGCTTATATGAGGAAAATTGTGAGGGTGATTTATATGAGGAAAACTGTGAGGATGATTTATATGAGGAAAACTGTGAGGATGATTTATATGAGGAAAACTGTGCATGGCTTTTATGAAGAAAACTGTGAATGGCTTTTATGAACACAGCTGTGTGTGAATGACTTATATGAGGAAAACTGAATGGCTTATATGAGGAAAAATTTGTATAAATGGTTTATATGAGCACAACTGTGTGTGAATGGTTTATATGAGCAAAACTGTGTGTGAATGGTTTATATGAGCACAGCTATGTATGAATGGCTTATATGAGCAAAACTGTGTGTGAATGGTTTATATGAGCAAAACTGTGTGTGAATGGTTTATATGAGCACAACTATGTATGAATGGTTTATATGAGCAAAACTGTGTGTGAATGGTTTATATGAGCAAAACTGTGTGTGAATGGTTTATATGAGCACAGCTATGTATGAATGGTTTATATGAGCAAAACTGTGTGTGAATGGTTTATATGAGCAAAACTGTGTGTGAATGGTTTATATGAGCACAACTGTGTGTGAATGGTTTATATGAGCAAAACTGTGTGTGAATGGTTTATATGAGCACAGCTATGTATGAATGGCTTATATGAGCAAAACTGTGAGTGAATGGGTTATATGAGTGCAGCTGTGTATGAATGGGTTATATGAGCACAACTGTGTGTGAATGCCTTATATGAGCACAGTGTTTTAGATGTGATTGATGCCTTTGATTGCTTTATCAACCTTTAGATGGGGGATTTTTTTGTTGTTGTTGCCGTTTTGGTTTCTTTCTTTGTTTAAACGATAATAGTCGTAAGATGAGTTTCTTTCATTTTCTTGCAGGGAGAAGCTGGAAGAGGAGAAAGAGTTTCAGGTGGTAGGCGATGTTTCTGAGTTTCAGCCAAAAGAAGAGAGTGAGAAGAAATCGGAGAAGGAGCAGACAAATGGCACTGGACCATCACAATCAAAAGGTGTGTGTTGGCTGCTGATCATTGTACAAAACAGACCTCACATCTCATCATGCAGATTTTTTTCCCCCGCCTTGTTGAGCTCAATGGTAGCTCCAGACTTTTTTTCCTTCTTTGTTGAGCTCAATGGTAGCTCCAGACTTTTTTTCCTTCTTTGTTGAGCTCAATGGTAGCCCCAGACTTTTTTTCCTTCTTTGTTGAGCTCAATGGTAGCCCCAGACTTTTTTTCCTTCTTTGTTGAGCTCAATGGTAGCCCCAGACTTTTTTTCCTTCTTTGTTGAGGTTGATGATAGTCCCATATTTTTTTCTTCCTTTGTTGAGGTCGATGATAGTCTCATTTTTTTTCCCCAACTTTGTGGAGATCGAAGATGGTCCCATATTTTTTCCTGTTTTGTTGAGCTTTATGATAATTCCACTTTTTTCCTGGTTTATGGAGGTCGATGATAATCCCACATTTTTTTTTTTACCTACTTTGCTGAGTTTGATAGTTCCATAATTTTTCCTGCTTTGTGGAGATTGGTGATATCCACATTTTTTTCCTGTCTTATGTGAGCTAAGTGGAAGTCTCATTTGTGGGACTGATGTTTTTTCAAATGAGTATCTTCTTTTTTTTATCTTTAAAGCACTGACGACCATACGTATGCTGCACTCTGATGTGCCTCCTCTTGCATTCAAATTTTCTGCACTTTCAGAGACAGATTTCCTAAAACATGTTGTATCAGGTACCCATTTTTGTTTATATCTGGGATAATTGGAATGAGGCTTCTGTTCCAGCAGTCAGAGCTAGTTTGTGATCTGTATGTGTAATGGGAGAATGATTTGTATAGGTTTCTCTAACTGTAGCCATTCTTAGTGTGATTCTGAGCATTGTCCTAATGTTAGCTCTACAAAACACCCTCAGGACCACGCAGACGCTTTTTTGTAATCAAATCCAAATTGCATAGTCATTGCTTCGGGTGGGAAATGATGTGTTACCTATTTTTAGCGTTTATGGCAGTTTAAAATTGCAGACTGCGGATTGGGTCTGTATGACTGCATTGTTTTTATTTTTCAGAAGTTTTTTTTTTCAACAAAGCCAAAGGTATGATTAGCTGAGTTAACAATTAAGTTAAATGTTTATCAGGTTATTAATAAATAAAGTCTGTAACTTTTTAGAAAATTTTATATTGGCAACACCAGGACTTCACCAGTTCCGGATATTAGATTTTACCGGATAAGTGAATGTATATTTCGAGAATTTACCTGTTCATTTTTTGTGATACTCAGTCAGTCCGTCATTTGCATGCCTTTGTGGAACTTAGCCTCCCTAACAGCTCTCCTTTAGGTCTCTTGGTTGTAAGCAAGATGCCTTTCTGCTGATGCATCCATTTGCAGGTTATCAACGATGTCTTGCAGCCATCTTTGCCTTGGTCTTCCTCTCTTTCTTTTTTCCCATTATATACTCTTTCAAGATGGTCTTCTCTAGATTATCATGATGTTTAATGTGTTCAAAATATTTAAGTTTTCTCTCTTTAATACTCTTTACTAGCCAGCCTTCTTCAGTATTAAGTTCTTGTAGTATGGATATATTTGTTCTTTTTTGTGTCCTTGATATTTGAAGAACTCTTCTGTAGCATTTACATTCAAAGGCATTTATGCGTTTCTCAGCTGTTTTGTTAAGTGTCCAGGTCTCACAGGCATATGTTGTGATGGGAAGGATACATGCCCTTAAAAATCTTATTTTTGTAGTTCTGTCTGCTCCTCTCCACAGATTCTTTATTTGTTTTACTTTCTGAAGAGCGATAGACGTACTCCTTTTAATTTCCCTCATTGTATCTCCATTATTAGTTAGTAGTGATCCAAGATATTGACCTCCTCTTCCTCCATTCTCAGTATATGTTCGATTATTTCATTGTCATCAAGAGAGTGATAGGAACGGTGTTGTTTACATCCACACAAGCCTGCACGTCCTCTTCACTAGCACAAACCTCCGAATCTGTTACTAACACATTCACACATTGACCCGGCTGTATATACGACAGTGTTGCCAGAATGCAAGCCAATTGCATATTTTTCTTATCTCACAGGCCTAAATTTCCGGTTTAAATTTAGACCTTTGAAAGTGCTATTGTTTTGGTATTGCCAGTTAATTTGGTGCTGGTTAAGAGAGATTCTGTTATATGTATACTCTGTAAATTGAGATCTGATATCTTTTAATTGTGCATCGTGGTAAGAGTGAAGCGTTATACTGGCATGCTGGAACAATATAACCAGCCTTGCACTTAGAATCATTGACACTGACCAGTCTTGCACTTAGAATCATTGACACTGACCAGACTTGCACTTAGAATCATTGACACTAACCAGACTTGCACTTAGAATCATTGACACTAACCAGACTTGCACTTAGAATCATTGACACTAACCAGACTTGCACTTAGAATCATTGACACTAACCAGACTTGCACTTAGAATCATTGACACTAACCAGACTTGCAATTAGAATCTTTGATACTGAGTAGACTTGCACTTAGAATCATTGACACTGAGTAGACTTGCACTTAGAATTATTGACGCTGACCAGACTTGCACTTAGAATTATTGACGCTGACCAGACTTGCACTTAGAATTATTGACGCTGACCAGACTTGCACTTAGAATTATTGACGCTGACCAGACTTGCACTTAGAATTATTGACGCTGACCAGACTTGCACTTAGAATTATTGACGCTGACCAGACTTGCACTTAGAATTATTGACGCTGACCAGACTTGCACTTAGAATCATTGACGCTGACCAGACTTGCACTTAGAATTATTGACGCTGACCAGACTTGCCCTTAGAATTATTGACGCTGACCAGACTTGCCCTTAGAATTATTGACACTGACTGGACTTGCAACATTTAAACACACACACACACACACATGCATGCACATGCACACACTTTTCTAGTTGATACATTTCTCCATGTAAATGAAATTAGCATTCACATGAACATATGTTTATATCCTTATACTTGTACATGAACATCTGTTTATATCCTTATACTTGTACATGAACATATGTTTATATCCTTATACTTGTACACCAGCATCTGCTTATATCCTTATACTTGTACACCAGCATCTGTTTATATTCTTATACTTGAGTTGAAAGAAGAATGTTGGCACATGAAGAGTTGAAAAATGAATGTTGGCATATGAAGAGTTGAAAGAAAAATGTTGGCATATCAAGAGTTGAAAGAAAAATGTTGGCACATGAAGAGTTGAAAGAAGAATGTTGGCACATGAAGAGTTGAAAGAAGAATGTTGGCACACGAAGAATTGAAAGAAGAATGTTGGCATATGAAGAGTTGAAAGAAGAATGTTGGCACATGAAGAGTTGAAAGAAGAATGTTGGCACACGAAGAGTTGAAAGAAGAATGTTGGCACACAAAAAGTTGAGAGAAGAATGTTGGCACATTAAGAGTTGAAAGAAGAATGTTGGCATATGAAGAGTTGAAAGAAGAATGTTGGCACATGAAGAGTTGAAAGAAGAATGTTGGCATATGAAGAGTTGAAAGAAGAATGTTGGCATATGAAGAGTTGAAAGAAGAATGTTGGCACATGAAGAGTTGAAAGAAGAATGTTGGCACATGAAGAGTTGAAAGAAGAATGTTGGCACACAAAAAGTTGAGAGAAGAATAATGGCACATAAAGAGTTGACAGAAGAATGTTGGCACATGAGGAGTTGAAAGAAGAATGATGACATGGTTGTCAGAGTTGGGCCAGGATCCTATACCACATCTTCACTGGCGCTCCTAGCGACAAGCTTAGTCTGGCTAAAGGTGTAGAGCAAGCCACGGTGAGGCATCTTGCTTTTCTTCTGGGACTCCAAGCAGAGCATTATGGCTTACTCCTAGTCTGATATCTTCACTTCATCAGCTACTAACAACATCCAGATTGTAGTTCCAGGGGGAGTAAATTGGTTAATTATAGTCAAACTTAATTTTGATTTTCAGGTAAAGCCAAAGATAACAGTGATGATGATGATGATGATCTGCTCATCGTGGAAGACGAAGATACTCCTGTCACCACCCAGGTTACTTCAGAAAGCCGGAAACGACCTGCGGAGCCAGATGAAGAGGAGATCACGTTGAAGAAGAAGAAGAAGCAGGAGCCACCAGCTGGTGATGATGTAATTGAAATCTCATGATGGGATTTCTGTTCCAGCTGTTCATGGTACCAGTGGTGTATGAATAAGTGATTTCCCATAATTCACAAATGTTCTTCATAGTCCGAGGACCACTTGTTGTTGTTGTTGCTGTTGTTGTTGTTATCTCATTTGTAATATTTCATGCTGATTTACCATTTCATTTTTTCATGTCAGTGAGTTGGTCTTTGATGTAAGACAGAACACACTTTATTTTCTTCCTAGTAAGACTTTGATGTAAGACAGAACACACAATATTTTCTTCCTAGTAAGGGTTTGATGTAAGACAGAACACACAATATTTTCTTCCTAGTAAGACTTTGATGTAAGACAGAACACACAATACTTTCTTCCTAGTAAGGGTTTGATGTAAGACAGAACACACAATATTTTCTTCCTAGTAAGACTTTGATGTAAGACAGAACACACAATACTTTCTTCCTAGTAAGACTTTGATGTAAGACAGAACACACAATACTTTCTTCCTAGTAAGGGTTTGATGTAAGACAGAACACACAATACTTTCTTCCTAGTAAGACTTTGATGTAAGACAGAACACACAATACTTTCTTCCTAGTAAGGGTTTGATGTAAGACAGAACACACAATACTTTCTTCCTAGTAAGACTTTGATGTAAGACAGAACACACAATATTTTCTTCCTAGTAAGGGTTTGATGTAAGACAGAACACACAATATTTTCTTCCTAGTAAGACTTTGATGTAAGACAGAACACACAATACTTTCTTCCTAGTAAGACTTTGATGTAAGACAGAACACACAATACTTTCTTCCTAGTAAGACTTTGATGTAAGACAGAACACACAATACTTTCTTCCTAGTAAGACTTTGATGTAAGACAGAACACACAATACTTTCTTCCTAGTAAGACTTTGATGTAAGACAGAACACACAATACTTTCTTCCTAGTAAGACTTTGATGTAAGACAGAACACACAATATTTTCTTCCTAGTAAGGGTTTGATGTAAGACAGAACACACAATATTTTCTTCCTAGTAAGACTTTGATGTAAGACAGAACACACAATATTTTCTTCCTAGTAAGGGTTTGATGTAAGACAGAACACACAATACTTTCTTCCTAGTAAGACTTTGATGTAAGACAGAACACACAATATTTTCTTCCTAGTAAGACTTTGATGTAAGACAGAACACACAATATTTTCTTCCTAGTAAGACTTTGATGTAAGACAGAACACACAATACTTTCTTCCTAGTAAGACTTTGATGTAAGACAGAACACACAATACTTTCTTCCTAGTAAGACTTTGATGTAAGACAGAACACACAATACTTTCTTCCTAGTAAGACTTTGATGTAAGACAGAACACACAATATTTTCTTCCTAGTAAGGGTTTGATGTAAGACAGAACACACAATATTTTCTTCCTAGTAAGACTTTGATGTAAGACAGAACACACAATATTTTCTTCCTAGTAAGGGTTTGATGTAAGACAGAACACACAATACTTTCTTCCTAGTAAGACTTTGATGTAAGACAGAACACACAATATTTTCTTCCTAGTAAGACTTTGATGTAAGACAGAACACACAATATTTTCTTCCTAGTAAACCTTTGATGAACATGGTTTATTTTCTTCCTAATGGCAATATCATTTATTGTTCTTGTTTTTATTTTGCTCACTGGCTGTTTTTGAAATGTTCTATAAGAGATATGTTAACCATTAACATTAAATTTTGATTTCTCGAACATGTTAAAATTTTATTTTGTAGCATGTTAAAAAATAACGTGTGAAATGTTCATTTTGATGTTGGGCCAGGTTTTTGTGAATCTCATTTGTTATGTTCAAATGTTTGTTTTTTTTTCTTTATATGTAAAAATATTTGATAGATAAGAAACTATGTCAGTTTTTTTTTTTTTAAATAACAGAATACAAGAAGTGTTTCTAGTGTGATTTGTGAGGCCAGATAATTGTTTGGTGCTTTTACTGAAAAAAAAAATTTTTGTTGTGTTGTAGAAGACGAAATTAGATTGTAGTTTACTAGTTCTGATTTGTTTTTCTCTGCCACCATCTTGTTATGTCATATGTCATCTTGTTGTAAAAGTGTAACAGTCTGGGTATGTCATCTTGTTATAAAAGTGTAACAGTCTGGGTTATGTCATCTTGTTATAAAAGTGTAACAGTGTGGATATGTCATCTTGTTATAATAGTCATTGTAATAGTGTATGTCATTTTGACATACCAATAAACGTAACAGTGTATGTCATACCTATCAGTGTAACTGTCATCTTGTTACACCAGTCAGCACAACGATGTATGTCATTTTGTCATATCTAACAGTGGTATGTCACCTTGTCCTACCCATCAGTGTAACAGGTATGTCATCTTATATCCATTAGTATAACACGTATGTCATCTTATATAAATCAGTGTAACAGGTTTTTCATCTTATCATATCCATCAGTGCAACGGGTATGTCATCTTATCATATCCATCAGTGTAAGTATGAATGTCATCTTGTCATACTCATCAGTAGAAGTTCTGGATGCCATTTTGTCATACCACAGAGTGTTTGTCATTTTATCATATCCATCGGTGTACTAGTGTATATATATGTCATGTTATCATACTCATGTAATAGTGTGTCATCTTGTCATAGTTTCAATACATCGGTGTATGTCATGTTATACCCAGCAGTATGTGTATGTCATTATGCCCATATTATAACAGTATATTATCAGTGTAACAGCAGTTGTGGTATCTTGTCATATTTGTTAGTATAACAAATGATAGAATGTCATCTTATCATAATCATTTGTGTAACAATTCTAGGATTGGGTATGGTAATTCTGTCACTAGAAACAGTCTGAAATCAGCTTTATCTGCTGAAAATGTTCACCTGCAGTTCTTTACATTTTTGCAGCCATTTTGTTAACTCTTGGGATACAACATATCTGTTTCTGGCCCACTTTTGTTATGCTTGTTTGTTAGTTTCATTCAGATTAACTGAGTTTTTAATCTCGCATACATCCATGCTGGATTATCTGGCTTGTAACAGGTTGCGATAACATGATACAAATAAATAACATGCTGGAGTTTTGAGTTATTATTGTAACAGTTGCAGCCGGTTGGATGAGTGGTTAGAATATCCATCTGCAAGGGACATGCATATGACTGACTGATTGAGTTGCAAGATATTAAATGCAGAATATCCCCAGATATTCAAAACTCTCCACTTCTTCCAGTTTTTCCTCATTGATATATATTTCAGCTGCCTTGTTTGTTTTGTCATCAATTTAGTTTTCTTCGCATTAAGATAAAGGTTTTGCTCTTCACTGTTCTTATGGACTGACATAATTAGTTTTTCCATTCCTTTTTGTGTTGTGGACAGTAATACTGTGTCATCAGCATATCTAATCTCTGGTATTTCACAACCTCCAGTTGTTATGGCATCGTAATATTCTTGTAACTACAGTATATAAATACATGTTTTGAACCTGATAGTTTGAGATCTCATGTTCTTTGTTCTGGACCTGATAATTTGTATGGGGAGGGAAAGGGGAAGAGAGAGAGAGAGAGAGAGAGTGTAGGATTTCGGATTCGAGATGTAATCCTGGTGGAATGGATCTATCAGGATCATGAAGCTTTTGTTAGTTCAGTTATAGTTTTTGGAAAATGTAACAGAAATTTTCATGAATGCTGTTTGTTTCTAATAAAAATAATAAGAGAAAAAAAAAAAATGGCATTACTGAATGTCATTGAAGTCTTGTATGAAACTGGCATGATTGGTTGCCACCAGAGTCTTGTATTTGTTGTGTTTACAAAAAAAAAATGTCTTACGTGTCTAAATCTATGTAATGCCCATGTATACTGCTAAGTTTAGCTTGCTCAAATTGTGGATATTTACACTTTGTGAAAAATTTTATATTTCTGTGTTTATACAAACTCGGGCCAAGTCAGCATTCCAGAAAATAAGAAACATCTTGTGCAACAGATCCATATCAATGGAAACAAGATTCCGAGTACTTAAATGTTACATCGAGCCAATTTTGTTTTATGGATGTGAAGCATGGTCTATGAATAAGAGAATACAGTGAGAAATGGAGGCCATGTAAATGTGGTTCATAAGAAGAATGTTGAAAGTACCATGGACAGCTAAGAAAACCAACGAAGAAGTCTTAAGAGAGGCTGGAGTTCAAAGGCAAATTACAGCAAAGATCAGAGGCAGACAAGTGAGATTTGTAGGACATTTTCTGAGAAGAGGAAAATTGGAACACATTGTGGCAACTGGAAAAACTGAGAGGAGAAGAGACAGAGGAAGACAGAGAGAGACGTTACTGGATGGGCTGTCATTCTGGCTAGGAAGAAAGTCACCGGCGGATCTCATAATCAAGTCTAAAGACAGGGAATTGTGGAGAGAAATGATCGCCTACACCACGCGGCACGGCACTTGATTTATACAAACATATCAAGATGCACAGCAGAGAAAATGCAGGCAAAACAAAAGGACTGATGTGGAAGCCAAGAAGATATGCAAGGACTAACAAAAGTGGAAATCTCTTACTACAAGCAGCCCTGTGTGTCTGGGCACTGAAGAGACAGAAAAGGAGATGTGTAAACACCAAATGGATAATCTTACGTCTTACATCCTTCCCATACCACTAACTGTGACATATGGCTCACGTGGTAGTTTGCCAAGCTTTTCAACCTCATCAAGGGATGTTATGCCCACTAAACTGGCCTCTCTTAAACAATGTCCTGTTTAGAGTTTCACATGATTGACCTCTTTTTCTTCGGCCTTTTGTGTTCCACTTGATAGCTTGTTTTGGTATTCTCTGACTGTTTCTTCTTATCACATGGCCTACATATGTCCATCTCCTTTTCCTGATCACCCATAATCAGGTTGTTGTTTGCTCATCTGTCTTATCTCTGCATTGTTCTTGAATTCATTCCACTTTATACCAAATATTTTCCTTAGGCATTTGTTTTCAAAAGAGCCTAATTTCTTGTCTACTTCTTTAGTTTTTTTCCAGCTTTCACATGCATAAATGAGGGTGGATATTACATTTGAATTGAATAGTCTTAACTTGGTTTTTGTGCTTATAACTTTTGAATGCCATATATTCTCAAGATTCTTGAAGGTCAATGCTGCTTTTGCAATTCGAATTCTAACTTCCTTTCTAGTGTCACCATCCTGGTGTATGTAGCTGGCGAGATATGCAGAAAGGTTTACTTTTTCAACAGCTGTTCCTTCTACATATATTTGTCCTTTGTGGTTAATGAGAAGTTTCATTATTTTTGTTTTATCCTTGTTAATTTCAAGTCCTATTTTACTAGCCATTGAAAACAGGCTATCTGTTTTTACTTGCATTGATTTCATATTGTCACTGATAAGAGTTATGTCATCTGCATAATCAAGATCTTCCAGTTGGATCTCATGGATAATTTCTCTCTCTCTCTCTCTCTGAACCTTAAGTGCACAGGGCACATGGGCATCTGCAAGGTTTTCCACAAATGCCTGTCCTTTGTCTTTTTTTCCACTCTTGCCCTCTGTTGCTCAACACCCTCTCTGTTGTTCTTCTTCATGTATCTTTTGGTCTACCCTTACTTCTGTTCCTCTGTGGTGTCCATCTTAGTGCTATTTTTGGTAGTGAGTTGTCAGTCATTTGGAGCACACGTCCCAACCATCGCCAGCGTCTTTCATCAATAATTGTTGTCACAAACATTTCTGCCAACAAGATGTTATTTCTTATGGTGTTTGGTCAAAATATTTGTCTAATTCTTCGTAAACATTTAGTCTGGAAAGAATTCAACTTGTTTTCTATGGTTTTGGTGATTTTCCAGCATTCACTTCCACAGAGTAGTACACTTAGAACATTACTCTTAAATATCCTGATTTTTGTATTCATGCTTAGTTTTTTTATAAGATTTCCATATAGTCTGCAGCACTGCAAAAGCCTGGTTTGCTTTAGTAAGTCTGCTGTTGATTTCCTCTGTGCTGTCTCCATTTTCTACTACTCTACTACCAAGATATACAAATTCGTTGACCTCCTCCACTAACTTGTTATCTACTCTGAGTACATTTCTGTTGTTCACATTTTGCTTCATTAATTCTCATGGATGACACAGGCAGATAATTTTGAAGAATGTGCAACAACAAAATAAAGAAGTGTGAAAAAGTTGATGGAAATATGACATGATCCAATAAAGACAGACTGAGGACACTTGGGAAGTGGATAAGGAAATAACGGCAGCCTTAAGTATCGCAAGTGGATAAGGAAATAGCAGCCTTAAGTATCGGAAGTGGATAAGGAAATAGCAGCCTTAAGTATCGGAAGTGGATAAGGAAATAACAGCAGCCTTAAGTATCTGAAGTAGATAAGGAAATAACAGCAGCCTTAAGTATCTGAAGTAGATAAGGAAATAGCAGCCTTAAGTATCTGAAGTAGATAAGGAAATAACAGCAGCCTTAAGTATCTGAAGTAGATAAGGAAATAACAGCAGCCTTAAGTATCTGAAGTAGATAAGGAAATAACAGCAGCCTTAAGCATCCTCTTATACAAAGTCCTTTTTGCCCCATCATCACTGAGAGGTACGTGACAAATGGAGAGGTAATGATGACAGAGTTAGAGGGACTGTGCTGTTGTCTAAGCTGGTGCCCTTTCAGTCTAACTTATGAGGGTAGGCCTGGTTTAGACAAGATTTGAGGGGCTTTTTTTTACCATAAATTTGAGACTTACTGCTGGAATCACAAAACATAAATGGATTGTACAAAGCTGACATTCACAAGCCTCACACAAACAGTATAACCACTCACAAGCCTCACACAAACAGAACAACCACTCACAAGCCTCACACAAAGTACAACCACTCACAAGCCTCACACAAACAGTACAACCACTCACAAGCCTCACACAAACAGTACAACCACTCGCAAGCCTCACACAAACAATAAAATCACTCACAAGCCTCACACAAACAGTACAACCAATCACAAGCCTCACACAAACAGTAATACCACCCACAAGCCTCACACAAACAGTACAACCACTCACAAGCCTCATACAAACAGTACAACCACTCACAAGCCTCACACAAACAGTACAACCACTCACAAGCCTCACACAAAGTACAACCACTCACAAGCCTCACACAAACAGTACAACCACTCACAAGCCTCACACAAACAGTACAACCACTCACAAGCCTCACACAAACAGTACAACCACTCACAAGCCTCACACAAACAGTATAACCACTCACAAGCCTCACACAAACAGTAATACCACCCACAAGCCTCACATAAACAGTATAACTACTCATAACCCTCACACAAACAGTAATACCACCCACAAGCCTCACACAAACAATAAAACCACCCACAAGCCTCACACAAACAGTAATACCACCCACAAGCCTCACAAACAATAAAACCACTCACAATCCTCACACAGACAGTACAACCACTCACAAGCCTCACACAAATAGTATAACCACTCACAAGCCTCACACAAACAGTATAACCACTCACAAGCCTCACACAAGCAGTAATACCACCCACAAGCCTCACACAAACAGTATAACCACTCACAAGCCTCACACAAACAGTAAAACCACTCACAAGCCTCACACAAACAGTAAAACCACTCACAAGCCTCACACAAACAGTATAACCACTCACAAGCCTCACATAAACACTATAACCACTCACAAGCCTCACACAAACAATAAAACCACCCACAAGCCTCACACAAACAATAAAACCACCCACAAGCCTCACACAAACACTATAACCACTCACATATTCTAATTGTTTTCCACAGCACAGAATTAAAATATTTATGTCGAGTACCTAAATGGATGCATCAGCAGCAGGCCATCTTGTTCACAACCGAGAGGCCTACATCAGTGCTGTTAGGGAGGCAAAGTTCCGCAATGGACATGCAAATGATTGAATGACCTAAAGTGAACACACAATCACCAACAAAAAACATTCAAAGGTGTTTCAAGTATGTATTGAAAACTGCAAGTTTGGCAGGAATATGAGCAAAAGCTAACAGTTGAGGCAAGGTCTCCATTACCTCAGTTTGCTGTCATTGCAAACAGAAATCACTCAACAACACAACAGCTTGGCACAATGTATCGGGAAAATCATAAGAAAACACACAACAGTTTCAAAATTTGTATGAGATGGACATATCTGAGAGAACAAAATGAACCCCTTTCTTATTGCTACAACATAAACATTTTGCTGTGGGTAAAGGCTTTCACAGAAATGGAAAAGAAAGACGCAACAAATCTTACTATTTCAAGAACACCTAAACTACGTATTGCTGACTTGTGTGCGGACACAAAATGTCCACAAACGTTTGCCTGTTTCAAAAATGCAACCAACCGGTATTAACTCTATATAACTAAAATCATAAACCCACTGTTCATTTTACAAATGTATAAACAAGAATATAATGATAATAGATGAGTTCATAATCTGGCTTTTATTTTAGTGACTGCTACACATTTTTTGCAACAGAATCTGGCATATCTTTCTGGACACCCTGTATAATGAAAATGAAAACATTAAAACATTAACAAAAACTAACATTCATTTCCAGTCATGTGTGTATATATATGTAGACCATTACTGTTCACAAGCCTACTGTGTAGATGGCAGTCCATCTGAAGTGACTAAACATTGTTTCAGAAAATTTCCAGGATATTTGCAACTACCCAGTCATTCTTTATTACAAGGACTCGGATGAGTTCAGATTTTCCGGTAACAAAGGAACGTTTAATGATGATGATGCAAGAAGAACATGCAATTGTAACATATCCAACTGTACAAACTCCTGCTGTCAGTACATCCAGCCGTGGAACCGGTAACTACTCACACACTCAGACAAACCCAGGAACAAGACTTGATGAAATTACTAAACATCATCCAGAACTCCATGTAGACAGAAACAGCAAAATACATCCTTTCAAATCGAGCTTTCTCTCTTTTTCTCTCTCAAGTAACACACTGCATGACATCATTGATGATCTGCACATGGACACATCAGCAGCAGGCCATCCTGCTTACAGCCAAGAGGCCTACAGGAGAGCTGTTGGGGAGGCAAAGTTCCGCAAGGGACAAGTAAATGACTGACTGACTGACCGACAGACTGACTGACCGACCGACAGACTGACCACTGACTGACAGACAGACTGACTGACTGACAGACCAACAGACAGACTGACTGACCGACAGACAGACTGACTGACAGATTGGTGCAAAACTATTTCTCCCTCCACCAGGCCTTGAGGTGATGTACTGGCTGGGGCCCCATCTCACTGGTGGCTGTATCATACCTCTGATGACCTGAGGAGTGCTGTAGTTATTATAATTTCTTAAAGAAAACAATTCAGAAAAATCATCACCATCAAGTGCCATGCCAGTCATGCCTCTCCACAGATCTCAATCCTTTATATCTTCCATCACAGAAGATGATTTTCTTTTTTTTTTTGTTGTGCCATCACACTGGACTATTAAAGAGCTTTTTCTCTTGGCCTTCCCCTGCCTCTCTTCCCTTTTATCTTCCCTGCTGTTATATTTTCAAGCCCCCATTTTCTCATTATAATGTCCAAAGAATGATGACTGTTATTTTCTTATGGATTTAATTGGGCTCCTTTCTATACTAACAGACACTTCTTGTTACCTCAGCCATCTTGTTTTTCTTAACATTCTTCTAATGAACCACATCTCTATTGCTTTAGTGATTTCTCCCATCAATCTCAGAAGAATATGTTATAAAAAAATGGTAATTTAAAAAAAAAAAAACAAACCAGGCAATACGTTTTTTTTTTAACATTTAAACAGGCACATAAAGCATCAAAATCATAAAATATTCATTTTCTTTTTAGCTTCAGACTAGTAGCAATAATAAAGTCTATATAATGCCCATATATCACGTATATTCATACATAAGTAATGGGGACTATACACAACTTTCACTAATTTATTTACAATATGACTCGTATAAAAGTCTGTGAAATATACACAAATAATAATTGACTATAAACTGATAGCATATATTAAAGCTTTTCATATAAGATGGTCAGAGTGTGTGTATATATATCCATACATATATATATATATATATATAAATATATATACTTTTATTTATATATATATGTTTTACTTATTACCACAGTATGTTTCAAACTGTATAAACATTCTCTAAAATACTGTTAACATCTTTGTCCAGCATAAATTTATGAGCGGTGTTTATTTCTAATCAGCAACACATTTGTTACGTGACTGTTACATACAAGCTTTCAAAACCAAACCACAAAATATACAAAATGCCATAAAAACATAGAAAATGTTCATTTAAAAAAAAAAAAAAAGAAGACTGAAAACAAAATCGGTGGCACAGTATATGCAACATCTCAAAGTCATAATCAAGATCAGCTGGCTGGCTGATAAAAACCATGTGCATCTAGAAAAAGAACTTCCAGTTCCGAATCTATTCAAGAGAATTCTATTCTAAGAGAACCCGCCCCCATCTGATATGACACCATTTATCAAAAGTTATCACCGCAGCACTGGCTTCCAGAAGCTCCTAGTTCATAGCTACACACAGAAGTTACAAGAGCAGCAGGCAGACATGTCACACACGTCACCACAGTATATCATCATCATCAGGTGCCGTGCCGACGCGTTGGCTATTATGCTTCTCCAGAGTACACGATCCTTCATGCAGGCCATCAGCTCAGTTGGTGATCTCCTCTCACATCATCCCATCAGACTGTCCAGTATCATTTCTCTTGGTCTTCCTTTTGATCTTCTTCCTTCTATTTTTCCTGTTGTTATAATATTTTCAATGCCCCCTCTTCTCATTGCATGCCCTATGAAAGTACATTGTCTCTCTATCTTTTTGACAAGTTTTTTTGTCTCTCCAGCTCTTCTCATACATTCTTCATTAGTTATTTTTGTTGTCCAGGGGATTCGCAACAATCTTCTAATGTATGAACCACAGTACGAAACCACTTTATTCCGCACTCACAGTACATGAAAAGCAGTTGTCTCTATTTTCATATTGCCAGTAATACAAGCTAGCTCTAGCAGCTCTCAACAACAACTGTGCTAGGGAGTACCTTCCTTACAGTGTCATCCTGAAACAAGTTTTTTTTTCCTCTTCGTCTTCATTTGTTCTTTTCTCTTCACCAGTTTCCTATTTTTCACACAATTTTTGACAATTCATCTCCTTGACTAACCGTATGTTCTCTGTCAGCCTCTTTCTCTTCTCCAGTTATCTTCATCTTTCCTTTCTTCTTTTACCTTCTGGTTTTCAAGCCCCGGGACTCTCCCGTGTGAGACGGTAAATTTTTTGTAGAAAATTGGAATACCATTAGAATTCAGGCAGTCCCTGAGACACAAACAAGTTCTCAACTCTGTTCATATGTTGAATTTGTATGTAAGTTGAAACAGCTCACACCTAACGACAGTTACACGAAGTGTGACACAAAAATAACGAGGCTGTGCCTGTATCTCACTTTACTGAGCAAGATGAGAAAAGCACAAGCTTGATCTCCTGCAGAACAGTTCCCCCATTTGAGCTGACACAAACCTGCACATGATGCTGCCAACAATCACAGCAATTCTGCAGATCATTTTTTGAGAGGCTGTTGAGGACCTCTGTTGTTTCTGCTTTCACATCTTCTGACAAAAAAAAAATGTGTTGCTTTGAGCACCAACTTGATCTTTTGGAATAGGCAGACGTTACACGGGAGCAAGGTCTGGCAAATACAATGGGTGCTTAAGTGATGTGATCTGTTTAAAAACTGCCTCACAAACAAAGCATTATGGCTGGTGCATTGTCATCATCATCATCATCAGGTGCTGTGCCGATGGGCATTGGTTATTATGCTTCTCCAGAGTACACGATCCTTCATGCAGGCCATCAGCTCAGTTGGTGATCTCCTCTCACATCATCCCGTCAGACTGTCCAGTATCATTTCTCTTGGTCTTCCTCTTGATCTTCTTCCTTCTATTTTTCCTGTTATTATAATATTTTCAAAAATATTGTCCTGATGCAAAATCCAACTGATGGTCATCATCTTTCATGCTTTCTCTCCTTCCTTATTGACACACAAAAAATGTCAAGTCTCATATGTATGATATGAGCAGAGTAAAAACAGAGAGAAACACATATGAACATTGCATATATGGGATGTTTTGCTATAAGCAAATCCACATACATAGTAAGGACCAGCTGATCCTGACCAACGTGACATCCAGAAGATGATTCTACCAGTGATGTTGAGTTAACCTGTATCATGTGGCACCAACTTTTTAGCTAAACTTGATCATTTTTACATGATTCTTAATAAAGGCATTAAGATAAAACACTAGATTGTTCCTTATGTTTTTTTTTTAATTGCAGTATTCCCCCCCCCCCTTTTATTTTTAAATGCATAAATTACTTCACAGTGCTCGATCTGCTAATCTGGTGGTACTGGGTTCAAATCCCATTAGTAGGGATTTTTTTTTCTGTTACCACCATGCCAAATAAGCCCCGAGGTCCACCCAGCCTCTAAAAATGGGTGCCAGAGAAATGTGGGAAGGTAAATGTGGCCAGGCATGATACTGACCATGTCACGCTTTCATGTGCCGAAGGTCATGGAAAATATGAGCTTAATACTGTATCCTCAATATACCTCAATGGCCTGGGAACAGGGTTGTTACTTTTGCTATTACTCAACAGTGATTTCAAATGCATTCTCAATTGCATGAAAGATTTAATTTTTACATTTAAGATCTCTCTCTCTCTCTCTCTCTGAACCTTAATTGCCCAGGGCACATGGGGCTTCCGCAAGGGTTTTCCACAAATATACCCCTGATAAATATATTTTGTCTCTAAACCAGTGATTGTGTTAACCGGCAATTACCGGTAAAATACTGATTATAAACAAGAAAAATCAAAACTTCTGGGGGGTCGTCAGTTACCGTAACTGGTTTATATAATAAAAAACCTAGTAAAAAGCAACCGGCAAAAACTGGTTGGACAACAGTCAGCCCAGTAAGGATGCTCCTCAATCTGCACGGAGGAGAATCAGTTCTGACTTTGGTTCAGCATGTGAGCACTTTGTAAAGATTAAATCTCATCACAAAAAAAGGATAAGAAAAAAAAAGTTCACACAAACATTTAATTCCCGTTGATGTTCGGCCAAACACCAAAAGAAATAACATCTTGTTGGGAGAAATGCAGATGAAGCCACTGACAGCAATTATTGAGGAAAGATGCCAGTGATGCCTGAGACGTGTGTTCTGGATGAACGACGACTCACTACCAAAAAAAATAGCACTAAGATGGACACCACAGGGGAACAGAAGTAAGGGTAGACCAAAAGGGGACATGGAGAAGAACAACAGAGAGGATGTTGAGCAATAGAGGGCTCACTTGGGTAATAATGGGAAAAAAAAGCAAAGGACAGGCATTTGTCAACAGAGAGAGAGAGAGAGAGATGTTTGTAAAGTGTGTTTAATTTTACATTAAAAATAAGCATAAAGGTACCGAATGTTGTACTGAGAAAACCAGCATTTCGGAAACGACTTCATGCAAGATGAAAGACAGATACAACTGTACAAGTTTCAAAAACTGCTAGCGCAAATCACATCTATTTATAAACATCATAGGTAAGTAGTGGAATTTTAACACTATCTCGATATGAAACATTTCTTGTGAGGTTTTTAATCATTTCTTTGAAATTTACATAATTTTTTCCTATAAAAATACATCATTTTAATCAGTTGCTCAAAATCAAATAAGTGAGCAATATGATAAGTCAACATGTGATATAAACCAATTCCACAAAAAAGATTAATGGCGCACAAAAAAAATAAAATAAAAATGAAACATAATTTTGTTTATGATATCACTCAGCAAAGTGAAAAAAAGATCTTGCCATCATCTGAAACAATATAACAAAACAACAAATAAAACAATGTAACCAGTCAACAAATTTGCGCTCTCACATTATGTACCCTAGCAGATTTTGCTGTGTCTCGCTTTTTACAATAACCCTTAAATAAAATAAAAATCATATTTTTCTGTACTGAAAACAAACAGCAGGTAACCTTTCCAATACTTCTGACTTTTTGGTTTGTTATGCCCTCGAAGTAAGACCAGTGCCTTCTCACACCAGTGAAAGCTTTTTTTTAAGTAGAATTATGTAGAGACCATATTCCTGCACTTCATGTAGCTAACACAGTCAACAAACCAACACAGTTCAGGAGAATCTGTATAATCATTTATTAACCATGCCAAGCTAACACACATTTTTTTTTTAATCAAGGAGTACAGTGGCCATGTTTTACTGGGAAATTTTGTGGCAACTAATTTTAGCGCTGGCATCAGCTGAAAGTGGCGGTGAAGGCACTGTTTAATTTGTCACTTAGTGACCCATAACTTGCTTCATGGTTAGCCAAGATCCTGCCCTCTCTCTCTACTGGTACCAAGATCCTGCCCTATCTCTCTACTGGTACCAAGATCCTGCCCTATCTCTCTACTGGTACCAAGATCTTGCCCTATCTCTCTACTGGTACCAAGATCTTGCCCTATCTCTCCACTGGTACCAAGATCTTGCCCTATCTCTCTACTGGTACCAAGATCCTGCCCTATCTCTCTACTGGTACCAAGATCCTGCCCTATCTCTCTACTGGTACCAAGATCCTGCCCTATCTCTCTACTGGTACCAAGACCCTGCCCTATCTCTCTACTGGTACCAAGATCTTGCCCTATCTCTCTACTGGTACCAAGATCCTGCCCTATCTCTCTACTGGTACCAAGATCCTGCCCTATCTCTCTACTGGTACCAAGACCCTGCCCTATCTCTCTACTGGTACCAAAATCCTGCCCTGTCTCTCTACTGGTACCAAGATCTTGCCCTGTCTCTCTACTGGTACCAAGATCCTGCCCTGTCTCTCTACTGGTACCAAGATCTTGCCCTGTCTCTCTACTGGTACCAAGATCCTGCCCTGTCTCTCCACTGGTACCAAGATCCTGCCCTATCTCTCTACTGGTACCAAGATCCTGCCCTATCTCTCTACTGGTACCAAGATCCTGCCCTATCTCTCTACTGGTACCAAGATCTTGCCCTATCTCTCTACTGGTACCAAGATCCTGCCCTATCTCTCTACTGGTACCAAGATCCTGCCCTATCTCTCTACTGGTACCAAGACCCTGCCCTATCTCTCTACTGGTACCAAAATCCTGCCCTGTCTCTCTACTGGTACCAAGATCTTGCCCTGTCTCTCTACTGGTACCAAGATCCTGCCCTGTCTCTCTACTGGTACCAAGATCTTGCCCTGTCTCTCTACTGGTACCAAGATCCTGCCCTGTCTCTCCACTGGTACCCCCAGTAACAGGCCAAGCCTGGCTAACAAGGCAGAAGGCAGGGATTACCAGCCTCCAAATTGGAGTCTGCTAAAGTAATGTTGCACACCACCCCCCCACCCCGCTTTTTAACTCTGCTCAGAGACTGAAAAGAAAAAAACAGCCCCTATGACCTACTCTCAGCCCAACAGCAATGTGTGCTTTAACACCTCAATCTACTCTGAATCCAACAGCAAGGTGTGCTTTAACATCTTAATCTACTCTCAACCCAACAGCACGCTGTGCTTTAACACCTCATCTGCATTGGCTGGAAAGAATGTCAGTTCCGAGAGACAAAAGATCAGCTTAAAATTACAAACTCCCTTCTATGAAACAAAACCATGCAGCTACAGTTACTGTATTTTTAATGCTAAAAAAACCAACAAAAACGTACAGCCAGTGGTACAGTAAGACTTCCCTGGGGACCAAAGTAGCATGATTAAAGTGAGATGTTTGATTATCTGTAGCCAATCTGGCTGCAGAAATGGGGACCTGATAAACCAGTGTTGGGGGTGGGAATGTTTATGAAAATGGAGAATACCTGTCTGCACATCGAGGCACACTGGACAACACTATGCTATACAGTGCATTAAAGTAAATTATAGATTATCACATGCAAGTCTGATCCATGACTTTGCTCAAGTATAATGCCCTTTGGTTTATACATTACCCCAAGCTTTTCACAATACAACTCAATTTACCATTAACAAAAAAACTGAAATTCTCTAAAACACTGAATCAGACCAAAATAACTCTTCTCTCCTCTTTCTCTGTCCTCTTCTTCTCTCCCCTGTCCTCCTCTTCTGTTTCCTTCTTCTCTCCCCTGTCCTCCTCTTCTGTTTTCATCTTCTCTCCCCTGTCCTCCTCTTCTGTTTTCATCTTCTCTCCCCTGTCCTCCTCTTCTGTTTTCATCTTCTCTCCCCTGTACTCCTCTTCTGTTTTCATCTTCTCTCCCCATGTCCTCCTCTCTTCTCTGTCTTCTTCTCTCTTCTCTGTCCTCCTCTTTTCTTCTCTCATTCTCTCCATCCTACTCTACCATGGACCACCACCTAAAAAAATATTTCAAAAACTTAAACTGTACAAATACTTATATCCAAGTGCTGATTTAAGAAGACTATCACATGACAGTTAAGTTTAGAAAAATAGCACTCACATGACATCACTCAACTGAAAAATGCAAAGACTGTCATTTAACTGTCAAATTAAAAAAAACAAACTGTCACACATTAATTTGTTTAACAACTGTAACATAACTGTGAAGTTTATAGATTATCATCTGCTTTTTTATATTTGTGGATTGTCACTTGACTGTTAAGTTCATAGAACATCATTTAACTGTTAAATTCATGGACTATCACTGGACTGTTAGTTCACAGAATATCATCTGACTGTTAAATTCATGGATTGTCACTTGACTGTTAAGTTCACAGAACCTCATCTGACTGTTAAAATATTGTCACTTGACTGTTAAGTTCACAGAACCTCATCTGACTGTTAAATTCATGGACTGTCACTTGACTGTTAAGTTCACAGAACCTCATCTGACTGTTAAATTCATGGATTGTCACTTGACTGTTAAGTTATAGAATATCACCTGACTGTTAAATTCATGAATTGTCACTTGACTGTTAAGTTCACAGAACCTCATCTGACTGTTAAATTCATGGATTGTCACTTGACTGTTAAGTTCACAGAACCTCATCTGACTGTTAAAATATTGTCACTTGACTGTTAAGTTCACAGAACCTCATCTGACTGTTAAAATATTACTGTGAACTATTAAATATGATTATTAAGTTGAAGAAGTGTTATTTGTTTCAGGATTATCACTAGGATTAACTTCAAAGGGGGGGGGGGGAAGGGGAAATAAAAATAAAATGAAAACAAAATACCTCATAAATGCAGCTGCCATTATCCGTATATGGAAGTCTAAATCTAAATTTATCCTGATTTGCCATCTTACACTTAACAATGGTGAACTAAAATATCCTGATGAACTAAAATATCCTGCAGGCTACTTCTGTTCGGATGAACTGCCGCTTACACAGCAACTGACTCTGTGACATTGCCAGGAGACAAAGGCAGGGAGTGGACAACGTAGTAGTCATGAAAGTAGGCCAAGATGGCCACCGGCTGACCTAGGATCAACGACAGCCACATAATAATGTTCCCCCACTTCCCTCGTATGTATTTTCCCGTGATGTATGCATTTGGCACCTTGGAAGAAAAAAAAAGAAGGAAATTTGAAGTTATGTCAGTTATTCATTATACACAAACTAAATTAAAGTTATCTTGCTCAACAGTGAATCTGGCTGACATAAAGATTTTCACACACTCCGTGACATACCTTTCTTTAGAATGTGCTGGGAGTAAAATGTGGTGATGGCTGGCACAAATGCCATGTTTATGGTACAAGAAGAAGTGTAAACCAATGCAGAACTTGTCTCCATCAGTCTCTATTTGTAAATCAACACAGAACTTGTGTGTATTAATCTCTATTTGTAAATCCGCATGCACAGAATGTCTGTATTCATCTCTATTTGTAAAATCAGCACAGAATGTCTATATTAATCTCTATTTGTAAATCAGCAGAAACTGTCTGTATTAATCTCTATTTGTAAATCAGCAGAAACTGTCTGTATTAATCTCTATTTGTAAATCAGCACAGAATGTGTGTATTAATAATCTCTATTTGTAAATTAGCACAGAATGTGTGTATTAACATCTTTTTTTGTAGATCAGCACATAATGTTTGTATTAATCACTATTTGTAAATCAGCACAGAATGCGTGTATTATTAATCTCTACTAATCAGCATTTTTTTTGTTTATCAGTCTCTATTTGTAAAGCAGGACAGAGCATGTGTATCAGTCTCTGCAGTAATGATGATGATATAAACAAACAAACATCATATACCAATAAGTCCAACATAAACCAGAAGTGTAAGTCAGTAAACAGACATATTTTCATGACATACTTTCACTAAATAAACTGCCTCTTGAGCACAGGAGTGGTACAGTTGTAGCTAACAAGCTACTAATGCAAAGGCATTGGGTTGGTTATTCTCAATCTTGGATTTAGAGAAAAAAGTTAGTTATATTTGTTTTAGGGTATTCTTTTCTTCTGAAACTGGAGCATGTTCACTGCAAGGCAGGGCACACTAAACAGACTTTCATCTCAAAATATACCCCGACATAATATAGGTTATTGAGGGTAAGGGTTTGCACAAAGAATTGGTCTGACAAAAAAAAACCATGATCCATGCATGTAGCAAATCTGTGATAAACTGATCTGGACATTAATAGCCTGAAAACATCTAGAACATCATTCTCAACCTGGGGTTATGTGGAGTTATGTGGCAAGCATAGATTTTAAAAATTAGTTCTATTTTTACACATTACAAACAGCCCAGTTCTTTAAGTTCTCAAAATATAAGCAGACAGAAGGTTTCTAAGTCAATACAAAGTGGCGGAAGAGTTCGGCGGGAATAGCAAACTATCACCTGGCTTCAGCAGGTGAAGATCTAGAAAATATCGGTGTTTCAAAGTAGGGAGGTTTGTGAATTATCACTGGCTTCAGCAGGTGAAGATCTAGAAAATATCGGTGTTTCAAAGTAGGGAGGTTTGTGAATTATCACTGGCTTCAGCAGGTGAAGATCTAGAAAATATCGGTGTTTCAAAGTAGGGAGGTTTGTGAATTATCACTGGCTTCAGCAGGTGAAGATCTAGAAAATATCGGTGTTTCAAAGTAGGGAGGTTTGTGAATTATCACTGGCTTCAGCAGGTGAAGATCTAGAAAATATCAGTGTTTCAAAGTAGGGAGGTTTGTGAATTATCCCTGGCTTCAGCAGGTGAAGATCTAGAAAATATCAGTGTTTCAAAGTAGGGAGGTTTGTGAATTATCACTGGCTTCAGGGAGATGAGATCTAGAAAATATCATTGTTTCATTGGGTGAGGTTTATGAATTATCACTGACTTATGGTGTTGGGGGGGGGGGTCTGCTAACTGAAAAAAGGTTAAGAATCAATAGTCTGAATCAAAGAATATAATGGCTCTGAAGAGAAAGATTTACCTGCATGAGCATACCAAAAAATGCCCAAACTTTGAACATCCTCAGAGGCACACTCACAAGATACTGCAATGAAGACATTTAAAAAAAAAAAATTAGTTGTAAAAATGTGATCTATTATGTTTGTGAGAAAGTGTTGGCCATGAATGTACCATAGGTTGTCTCCCCCTTTCCAGCAACATTAGATATGATTTATTAGCACTTCATAACTATCAATAATCAATTCATTAATTTAAGTGAAATAGCTTTTCCTGCATGTGTTTGCCCCATCGTCCATATTTAGAAATTCAGATTTAGGCTTCTTCTGGGGCTGGGAAGGAAAAGGTAGCCAGGAAATGATGCTGACCACAGTGACCTCCAGTGTGCTGACAGGTCAAGGAAAAAGACACCCCACATCCCCTTCCATTGCACAACAGGTCCACATTTTACCCGCTCTGTATCAGGGCAAGTCAATTACTTATGGGACTGCTCTCCATGTGATATTTTAATCTTTCCTTCTTCCACTGACAGCCATATGTGTGCCTCATCATCCAGGACATATTCTGTCTCTGGACACTATTTGTCCTGGCACTTGTTCTAATGCTGGATACTCTCACCAGTTAGACTGACATGTTCCATCTTCACGAGGAAATCTGACAGCTTTCATGCACCATCTTATTGGCAGATTTGAGTTAACAATCATTCGTACTTACGGGTGAGGTCCCATTGGGCTGTTTCATGTTGTTTTTACATCTTTTTAGTTCTGTAATTAATTTACAAACATCTGCTGTTCTACATCCACTATAAATTCACCATAAGACAAAAGGAGGAGATGAACTAGCACAATGTATCATTTGATGAGACCAAGATGTGTGTGTATATATATATCTTGGTGTGTATGTATATTATTAAGTGTTATTGAAAAGTTATTACAGGATGATTCTTTATTCAATGTATTGTGATTCATATTTTCTGATTCATTTCCTCACATTCCCCCTGGGAACAACTGTGTTAAGAACACACTTATCTTAACATAGTCTTTGAGAGACAGGGAACATAGATCTGTTTGCTTAAAAACTATGACTTACATCTGTAGCCTAGAAACCTGTAGCAATCAACACTGATTGTAATTGTTATGTAAATTGTAAAATGTAATGTCAGGTTGGTGGACGGATGGGGACATGGAGATCTCTGGCGGGGATGAGGGAAGTCTGGTGTGAAACCAATGAATCCAGGACGTGACAAGCCTATGGGTCTTTACAACAATGGCTATCAGAATGATGTAAACAAAACAGAGCCAGTAGGTGGTTGGGAATGGATATTGTTGAGGCATTCATCAGATTCCTCATTCCAAAGTAGGCCTGTCTCTGTGAAACTATCTCAGAGCCGTCTGGATCTGATGTAGAGAAGGGGGTTTAAGTACAACCACCAGAGGCTGGACAACAAAGTTTTGGCCAGGCCAGCATACACCGCTGTCTTCATGGCAGTCCGAGCAAGACCACAGTCTGCCCTAGCAAGGAAAGGTGCTGAAGTTGGAGGTACCCAGCCAAAAGGTGCATCACAAAAATCAGGGTACCACGCATCATCGCCAGTGTGCATACAAAGAAGAAGAAGAAGATTTCCTCACAGAATCTGGACTGTGTATTTTAAAGCGATTGCAAACATGTCTTTTCATCTTGTAACATAGTAGTGAAGTCTACTTAAGTGTGTGACCTTCCCCTATAACCACACCCAAATCAGCTTACAGCAGGACCTCACAGTCCCAAATGTGGCCGTTAAATCAGTGCATGATTATGCTCTTGATCATCCAGACACTGCTCACAAGATTACAGAAGATTCTGAGCATGCTCCTCAGCTTTGTTCACACTTCACTTCACTTCATCTGGCCTCTGCCACCTGATCTTTCCAGCATAAATGACCCTTTTGGTAATAGTATTACTACAGGCATAGTTTACCAGATCACTGTGCCACTGTTATCACATCAAATGTGAAGCTGATTATGGTGGCTTCAGTTTCCAGAGTAAACCTATGGAGAAGCCTTCTCAGTGGACCCTTGCCATCCCAGGAGCTGGCCAGACTACACAACAGCCTGTTAGCTGGGGCATCACCCTGACATACAGCAGTGTCTAGATAAACCATACTTGTACACTTCCCATGGCTGTATAGTATTTATAGCATCACTCTACAACAGGGTCTAGATAAACTATACTTGTACACTTCCCATGGCTGCATAGTATTTATAGCATCACTCTACAACAGGGTCTAGATAAACCATACTTGTACACTTCCCATGGCTGTATAATATTTATAATATCACTCTACAACAGGGTCTAGATAAACTATACTTGAATAGTTCCCACGGCTACATAGTATTTATAACTATTTAAACATACATAATGCCCATCTACACAAGATATAGTTGGTAGTCAAAATACAGTATACCCAATAAAACTAGTACTATATTATTATTATAATATTGTTCGCAAATCTTGCCAAGTGTTGCCAACCATTACAAATACAATAAAGATGTGATACCCAATGAGGTATGATGTATCAAACATATCATGCAATTAAAAGTCATCCTTTTTTTTTTCAGTACTTTTGCTGTGATGTGAGAAGAATGACTTCTGGGATACCCTGAACTTAATAAAAGCACTAAATAAATTCTGACCAACCTCATGGAAGAATGCGGAAATCAAGAAGACAATTGTGGCAGCCACTAGTTTCGGTGTCCCTCTTCTTAGCAAGGGCTTGTACACATGTCTGAAGATTAAGTGCCACAATTCACTAAATGTAAAGTAAATTACAGATACATATATATACAACACCAAAACAATCAGAGGTGAAAACAGTGGTCCAATTTGGCAGTCATAGCTGATATGCTATGATTGTGTACAACACCAGAAACTCTGAGAAATAATGGAAAAAAAATGGGATTTCCAACACATTTGATACAATTAACATCGCTGCTGTATCTAGACCAACAAGCAGCAGTAACAATAAATGGTGAAACAACAACTTGGTTTGACATAAAACAAGGGGTCCGTCAGGGGTGCATATTGTCACCTTACTTATTTAACTTGTATACTGAAAATACGAGGAGGAATGTTAGAGAAGATGTAAACAAAGAATATTACGATGCCATAACAATTGGAGGTTATGAAATACCAGAGATTAGATATGCTGATGACACAGTATTACTGTCCACAACACAAAAAGGAATGGAAAAACTAATTATGTCAGTCCGTAAGAACAGCGAAAAGCAAAACCGCTATCTTAATTAGAAGAAAACTAAATTGACGACAACTGACAAAATAAATAACGCAACTGAAATATATATCAGTGAGGAAAAATTGGAAGAGGTGGAGAGTTTTGAATATCTTGGATTATTAGTAACTAACAATGAAGATACAATGTGGGAAATTAAAAGAGGACATCTATCACTCTTCAGAAAGTAAGACAACTAAAGAATCTGTGGAGAGGAACAGACAGAACTACAAAAATAAGATTTTTAAGGGCATGCATCTTTCCCATTGCAATATATGCCTGTGAGACCTGGACACTTAACAAAATGGCTGAGAAACACATAAATGGCTTTGAATGTAAATGCTACAGAAGAGTTCTTCAAATATCATGGACACAAAAAAGAACAAATATATCCATACTATAAGAACTTAATATTGAAGAAGGCTGGCTAATAAAGAGGATTAAAGAGAGAAAACTTTATTTTGAACACATTAAAAGTCATGATAATCTAAAGAAGGCCATCTTGGAAGGGTACATAATGGGGAAAAAGAGAAAAAGACCAAGGCAAAGATGGCCGCAAGACATCATTGAGGATCTGCAGATGGATGCAACAGCAGCAGGGCATCTTGCTTACAACTAAGAGGCCTACAGCAGAGCTGTTAGGAAGGCAAAGTTCCGCAAAGGGACATGCAGATGAATGAATGAGCTGATATGCTAATGACAGGGTTGGCGAATCATAGCCAACTAAGACCCTGTCCCACCTCTCCATGTATGTCCACAGAAACAGGCTTAGTATGGGCTAACGGGGTAGGGGTCGCCATGGTACCCATGGTGGTGGACTCTGATAAAGAAGCACCGCACACCCCTTGCTTTTCTCTCATCTACTCAAGGACTGAAAAAAAAAAATAGCTGCCGTAATCCACATCCGGTCCGACAATGCTGTGCCTCAATAACTTCATTGCATCAGCTCCAGAGAACACCAGCCTGCAGGGAGACAGAAGAAGAAGGTGGGGAGGATGCCTGCTCTGGTAACAAGGAAAGTTATCTTCTGTTGTTTTTCTTCCAAGGCATAACAGTACTCGACCAGCACTTACGAGAACTAATACAACACATTTCCCAGCTGTCCCAACTCAAGCTAAATCTCCTCTCTTCTTTTGTCTGTCTGTTCACTTTTCCCAATCTTTGTTAATTATTACTCTGTTATGTATAAGTTTACAAGTATTACTCTGTTAAGTTTGTAAAGAATTTGTCACAAATATTTTCCTTGAGATTTTTTTTTGTAATGATGGGCCCTTTTTTTTTTGCTTATAATGTTGCCTAGAAATAGATGGACGTAGCCGTTTACATTCACAGCCAAGCATCGTTTTGCTGTGGAGCTTCCCTCACAGCCAGTTCTACAAACACACAACTGGCATAATCAGCCACAATAAGAACTCTTTGTGCAATGAAGCTGTCTTTTCGTTATTGCTTTTAGTCTGACCTCATTCCTTTTTTAGTGTGGTTTAACACAGCCACTCTATTCAGCAGTTGGTCCTCAGCTAATAAAACAGTCAGTGCCTTGTCTACTTGTCTGCATAACTACAGCAGTAGGGATCATTTGGTTTATATTTTACCTCTGTAATATGACTATCATCATATTTAAAATTTTCATAACTCTAATAAAACAGCCAATCAGCATGCACGAACTGGTGACCAGGAGACATACACATGTGGAATGCTTAACCTCTGTTATGTGGAAAAAAAAACCAAAAACATGCCAAAATTGTTGCTTAGATGCCATGATAGCTCTGCCCACTTATTAATATTAATTAAGGAGGTCCTATAATTATTTATAGTGACCAAAAATAGCACTAAGATGGACAGCACAGGGGAACAGAAGTAAGGGTAGACCAAAGAGACATGGAGAAGAACAACAGAAAGGATGTTGAGCAATAGAGGGCTCACCTGGGCAAGAGCAGAAAAAAAAGGCAAAGGACAATCATTTGTGGAAAACCCTTGTGGAAGCCCCATGTGCCCTGGGCACTTAAGGTTCAGAGAGAGAGAGAGAGAGAAAAAAAGAGAGATAATTATTTACAGAAACCAGACCTCACTTTATTCACCTCCTGGCAACACAGCACAACTCCAAATGTTGCTAGGACTTAATGGCCATGTACGCAGTAAAAAACAGGTTTGCCTGTGTAACGAAGAGAACAAGATCCTACAAAGAATCTTTGGGCCCCATAAAGGATATTAACAAGATCCCAAGAAGAATCTTTGGGCCCATAAAGGATACTAACAAGATCCTAAGAAGAATCTTTGGGCCCACAGAGGATACTAACAAGATCCTAAGAAGAATCTTTGGACCCACAAAGGATACCAACAATGGAGAATGGAGAGCTATAAAGAACACTGAACTGAACAGCTTATTTAAATCCCAATGAATTATAAATGTCTTGAAACCGAACAGACTACGCTGGGTGGGGCATGTAGAAAGAATGGAAGAGAACAGACAAATGAAAATGATGTATGCACAAGAGATGAGGGGAAACAAGACCAAGACAGAGATGGAAAGACAACATAGAAGAGGATATAAAAGAAATTGGTATCACCAACTGGTGAGAGAAGATTAGGAATCGAGAGGAATGGAGACGAACTTTACCTGCAGCAATAAGCCTTAGTGGCTCAGAAACAAGAAGAGGAAAAAGAAGAAGGAAGAAGGAGGAAGAAGAAAAAGAAAGAAGAAGAGGAAGAAGAAGAAAGAAGGAGGAGGAAGAAGAAGAAGAAGAAAAAGAAAGAAGAAGAAGCAACAAGAAGAAGAAGAAGAAGAGAAGAAAGAAGAAGGAGAAAGAAGAAGGAAGAAGAAGAAGGAAGAAGAAGAAGAATAAAGAAGAAGGAGAGAAGAAAGAAGAAAGAGAAAAAGAGGAAGAAGAAGAACAAGAAGAAAGAAGAAGATGAAAGAAAGAAAGAACAAGAAGAAAGAAGAAGGAGAAAGAAGAAGAAATAAGAATAAGAAGAAAGAAGAAGAAGAAGAAGAAAGAAGAAGAAGAAGAAAGAAATAAGAAGAAGAAGAAGAAAGAGGAAGAAGAAGAAGGAAGAAGGAGGAAGAACAAGAAAGAGAAAGAAAGAACAAGAAGAAGGAAGAAGAAGAAAGAACAAGAAAGAAAGAACAAGAAAGGAAGAACAAGAAGAAGGAAGAAGAAAAAGAAAGAACAATAAGAAGGAAGAAGAAAAAGAAAGAACAAGAAGAAGAAAGAACAATAAAGAAAGAAAAAGAAAGAAAGAACAAGAAGAAGGAAGAAGAAGAAGGAAGAACAAGAAGGAAGAACAAGAAAGGAAGAACAAGAAAGGAAGAACAAGAAGAAGGAAGAAGAAGAACAAGAAGAAGAATGAAGAGAGGGCTAACAATTTTAACATGGAAAATATGGCCATATACAACTAGCAGAGTTAATGCCAAAGAGGTTAACAAGGCAGCAATATAATTACAGTGCACTCATTCTACCTTGTTGCAAACCGATGGACAGGAATGTTCCAGTTCTGCCAGAACTCTGACACAGTCTCTGCATTCCTGGCATAGAAATACAAATCTGTCACTCAGTGTCAAGACTAAACACATCTCAATCATAGGAATGACGCCCAGCAAAATATTTCACAAATGATAAAAAGATGCCAGGCACGGAGTTATGAAAAATGAGCAGTTTCAAAATGTAGTTGGTCAAAACTTGGTGATATTCTCTGTGGAGGCAAAGGTTATGAGAAAATAATTAACAGAAGATAGCATTTTGTTATGGATTAATTGTCCGCAGTGCACTGGGGATGATCAGTCGACTAACTAAACTAACTACAGAATGTTTTTGGTAACACTACTATGAAAAGGAAGAGAAGTTCTTGATAGAACTGCCAATGATAAAGTCTGTGGATGACAATGACTGCATTATATGATGGTCTCATCAGGGTCAACTAATCATCACTGGCTGAGACCCTGTTCTGTCAGACACCAAAGTGAGTGAGTGGAGTGAGTGGAGTGGAGTGAGTGAGTGGAGTGGAATGAGTGGAGTGGAGTGGAGTGAGTGAGTGGAGTGGAGTGAGTGGAGTGGAGTGAGTGAGGTGAGTGAATGAGTGAGGTGAGTGAGTGGAGTGAGTGGGTGAGTGGAGTGAGTGAGTGGAGTGGAGTGAGTGAGTAGGTGGAGTGAGTGAGTGAGTGGGTGGAGTGAGTGAGTGGGTGGAGTGAGTGAGTGAGTGAGTGGGTGGAGTGAGTGAGTGAGTGGAGTGGAGTAAGTGGAGTGAGTGAGTGGAGTGGACTGAGTGGAGTGGAGTGAGTGAGTGGAGTGCATGAGTGAGTGGAGTGCGTGAGTGAGTGGAGTGAGTGAGTGGAGTGCATGAGTGAGTGGAGTGCGTGAGTGAGTGGAGTGAGTGAGTGGAGTGAGTGAGTGGAGTGGGTGGGTGGGTGGGCAGTGAACCACAGCTATCAAGTGAAACACAACAAACCGAAGAAAAATAGGTGGACCACGTGAAACTCTAAAGTGCACATTGCTAAGAGAGGCCAAATTAATAGGCATAAAATCCCTTGATGAGGCTGAAAAACTGGCCAAAAAAAAAAAAGGAAAACTTGGCAATCTGCCACGTGAGCCCTATGTGATGTTTAACGGCACGGAAGGATGTAAGATGTAAGAACCACATCTGACTGCTGGCATCAGGTCTGGTGAACTATGGCTGACCAAGACCCTGTTCCACCTCTCCGTTGGTATTTCCATTAACAGGCTTAGCCAGGCTAACGGGGGCAGGGATCACTACACTCCCCGTGCCAGTGAAATCTTCCTGGCTTTTATCCTCACACAAGGTCTGGAAAAAAATGTCACTGTAACCCACTCTGCATTCAACATGCTTTAACTCACTCCACATTCAACACACTGTAATTCAATCCACATTCAACATGCTCACTCCACATTCAACAAAACTGTTGTGCTTCGACATCTTCACTGTATCAGCTAACAACAACAATAGCAGCAGCTGACTGTGTTGAGATTAAAACATTCTCATCAACACTGGAGCTCATTAAGAAGCCTAAATTCTAGAAAGTTAATGGAATTCAACCGTAGATGATTTCTCATTCAATATGTCTGCGTTACACAATATCCACCACAGCAGCTTGCAATAGCTTCGAGTTTGCAGTAACATGGAGGCTAAAGAAAAAAACAAACTTCATAAACAAAAAAAAGTAACAGGTATTATCAAATAACGACAAATACTCACCACCAATCCCTATAAAATTCACGATCTGCAAACCTCAGTAGTTCTGCAATAACATTGAGGCTAGAGTGAAAGAACCAATAGAAAAACACCAACCAGATCAAATGATTGGGGATCTGTGGAGTATTGAAGGCAGAGATTGGCTTGATCTTTCTACGCAACCTGTCACTGGAGAAATCTCTCCACATTATTAACCTACTTCAGAGAACTGGAAAATCAACATATTTTACAAGAAATAATTGGATGAGAGAAGACATATAAGTATGTTGTAGACAGAAATATAAAGATGGGAAAAAAACTGAAGATGATATACTAAGTTCTCAAGTGGAAAATTCAAGTCATAGCACGAGGGCTGTTTGATAAGTAAGGTAAATTTAAATGAGGTGGCGCCACAAATCAATTAGTGACATCACTGCTGGAAAGTACAACTATTCAAATGACAGACATCATGCAAAATTTCAGCCAATGGCGATGCATTAACATTCAGCAGCCATTTGAATGTAGCAGGGTAGCAATCACTTTAAAAAATGAACGTAAATGAGTTCCGTTTAGTGATAAAACATTTTTATTTAAAGACGTAGATGTGTCACAGATCAAAGTAGAGTTGGATGAAGTTCATGGGAACTCTGTTCCATCTAGGAAGACTTGTTTATTTCTGGATAAATGAGTTTAAACATGGCTGAACAAGCAATGAGGATGAAGCGTGCTCTGGACACCCAAGAGGTCACCACATTGGATATCTTTTAAAAAAAAAAAAAAATCAGAGGCATGAAAGACCACAGAGTGAAAGTGTGCAAGATAGCAGACAATGTAGGCATCTGAATTGAATGAGTTCATAGAGTCCTGCATGAAAAATTGCACGTGAAAAAGCTTTATGTGATGGGTGCTGTGTTTCTTGACTGTTGATCAAAAAACGCATGTGGAAGGACATTTCAAGGCAGTGTTTGTCGATGTTTAACAGCAATCTAAGGGACTTTTTGCATCAATTCATAACTGTGGATCCACCACTACACACCTGAATGCATGCAACAGTCTAAGCAGTGGACAATGAATGCTAAAGTGTGCCAAAGAAGCCAAAGATTATTTCATCGGCTGGGAAAGTGAAGACCAGTTTTTTATTTTTGATTCCCAAGGAATCATTCTGATTGACTATATGGAGAAAGGTAAAACAATAACAGGAGACTATTATGTATCATTGCTGAACTGTTTGAAAGAAGAGCTCAAACAGAAGAGGCCAAGATTGGCGCATAAAAAAAGTGCTTTTCCACCAAGACACGCCTTCCCACAAATGAACCATCACTATGGCAAAAATTGCATGAATTAGGTTTCCAAATGACTCCTCATCCACCCTGTTCTCCAGAACTGGCCCTGTGTGACTTCTTCCTGTTCCCAAACTTGAAAATTTGACTCGGTAAGAAGCAATTCTCATCAAATGCAGATGTCACCGCTGCTGTAGACTTGTATTTTGCAGCCTTTGAGAAAAACTACCATGCCAACGGAATGAAGAAGTTGGAAACCCACTGGATCTGGTGTATAGCCTTCAATAGAGACTATGTTGAGAAATAACATTGATTTATCCAAAAAAACTGTGTTTATGTAGCTTTTTTTTTTTAACCTTATTCATCAAATGACCCTCGTATCTTAAGGGTAATAGTTCAAAGCCTGGTTGGCTGAGTGGTTAGGTGCTTGATCCAACAATCTGGTGGTACCAGGTTCATGTCCCAGCAGTGGAGAATTATTTTTCTGGTGAAACCTCATCAAAACGGCCCTGGGGTTCACCCAGCCTCTAAAAATGGGTACCAGGGAAATCTGGGGAAGTAAATGCAGCCAGGCATGATGCTGACCACATCACATTTTCACGTGCCAAAGGTTTTAGAAATACAAGTCTAGCAAAGTATTCCATTAATTACTGGCATGGAAACAAATATTTTACCTTTTCTCTTGAACAGTTCAAAGCAAATGCTCTACAAGGTCATTGACAAGCATGTTGATGATGAGAAATAACCTCAGCTTTCATATATTTAGTAACTTTCCTCATATAAGCATATATTTAGTAACTTTCTTCATATAAGCATATATTTTGTTAACTTTCCTCATATAACCATATATTTAGTAACTTTCCTCATATAAGGATATATTTAGTAACTTTCCTCATATAAGGATATATTTAGTAACTTTCCTCATATAAGGATATATTTAGTAACTTTCCTCATATAAGGATATATTTAGTAACTTTCCTCATATAAGGATATATTTAGTAACTTTCCTTGCTTAACACCCATAAGTGTATTCTTCTCAATGAAGAGATGTTATTTCCACTTCTTGCTCTGAGTTTCAGACAGGTCATATGAATGAATTTCTAAATAAATTACAAATAAATAAACTGTGTCTGTACTGTTTTATAACGGTATTATTTTTTTTATGGAGACTCGTTTTAAACCACAAAATAAGGTATATATCACAATATGCAAAAATTGATGTGTATGTGTTTACTATAAGGTCTTAGTATGGTATGATGTGTATGTGTTTACTATAAGGTCTTAGTGTGGTCTTAGGGTGTATCTGATCGAGTGCTCTGTCACAAAACAAATAAGAGCTCATCACTTACCGACAGTTTAAGCAGTCGTTCTAACATCTTGAAAACTTCCATTTCTTCCAAGGGCTGCCTAGCATTGTTCACAGCTGGCACAATCCACTGGGGAACAAAAGTTGAGCAAAGGAAAGTTCACATTTTAAACATGTAGCACCAAGACACTGGTCTATTATATTAATATCATACAGCCATAAAAATATGAAAATTCAGTTGTGCCCTTTCCTAGAATCTGAGAAGTGGCATTTCTTCTTCTGTGTTCAGTTTCATATGGTCATCCAGATATGGGTCATGGTTGTCTCCATCAGCATCTCATACCTTGCTCTCTGTTTTGTCATCTATGCTCTCCAAGGCAGGACTGGCTGAACCAATAGGCATGCAGTTTCTTGGCCAGTCTTGGACTCCAAGTCATTCATTCATTCATTCATTTGCATGTCCCTTGCAGAACTTTGCCTCCCTAACAGCACTCTTGTAGGCCTCTCGGTTGTGAGCAAGATGGTCTGCTGCTGATGCATCCATTTGCAGATCATCAACGATGTCTTGCAGCCATCTTCGCCTTGGTCTTCCTCTCTTTCCTTTTCCCATTATGTACCCTTCCAAGACGGTCTTCTCTAGATTATCATGACGTTTAATGTGTCCAAAATAACTCCAAGTAGGGGGAATAAATCCTGCCCAACTCCCCACCCCCAAGTTCATCGAGTTCTTCGCTGGTACTATGAAGCATGCGCAGCTTGCTCAAATCCTCTTTCACAGGAGGAGGCCAAATCCGTTACAGACTCGTCCATCGGGAACCGATAACCTTTTAGCACTTAACATTTCTAACATCCACGCTCCTTTCCCGGGGGGGGGGGGGGGGGGGGGGTCAGGTCTGGGGTCTTAAATCTGCAGCTAGTACAGGTCTTCAGGAGTCTGGGAGTACTATTCTGCATGTGTAGAGTAAGATTTGAGCTGCCCTCAGTTTTTACAGATGGGCTTGTTCTGAACATGAAAAATGCAGCTGCCTGTTGCTTGTTTAGCAACATAAAGGCATGTCTGGAGCTGTCTGTTGTTCTCTCTATGATATACCACGGGTTTGCTTACAGAGTGACATTTCAAATCACTGCTTATCAAAAAATGATGATGATGGTCACTTATTCATGAGTCTGGCCCTTCACCCTTCTTCAGAAACAATTTTCCTTTATTTATCAGCATTTTTATTAATCTTTTCATCTATTCTCATCACAGTCAAAAGCACTAAAAGTGAGAACAAAAGCCCTCCTCCTGACCTAGCTTTGGATCCCTCTTTACACTCCTGACCCAGCTTTGGATCCCTCTTTACACTCCTGACCCAGCTTTGGATCCCTCTTTACACTCCTGACCCAGCTTTGGATCTCTCTTTACACTTCTGACCCAGCTCTGGATCCCTCTTTACACTCCTGACCCAGCTTTGGATCCCTCTTTACACTCCTGACCCAGCTTTGGATCCCTCTTTACATTGTCTTCTTTCTTACACTTTACAGTTCTGTCAACAAAGTCCATCCCTATGTACTCTTGGCTCTGCTCCACCTTGCTCTCACTGTGGAGTCCAGCCTACTGCCTGTCTTTGTTTTTAATACTCACTGAATGTTTAACACAATCTAACTTCCTATGTATTTTTAATGCTCAGTGAATGTTTAACTCAATTCAACTTCCTCTGTATTTTTTAATGCTCAGTAAATGCTAATTCAATCCAGCTTCCTCTATATTTTTCATGATCAGTAAATGTTAATCCAACTTCCTTTGCATTTCTTTAATGCTCAGTAAATGTTAACTCAATCCAGGTTCCTCTGTATTTTTTAAAGCTCAGTAAACAAGCCAAAGAGGTCGAGAAACTTGCCGAAAACATAAAAACTTGGCGAACTACCATATGAGCCCCATGTGACATTTAACGGCATGGGAAGGATGTAAGATGATGTAAACATTTAACTGTCTAGATTCTCCTACTTCTTCTATGCTTCTGAGAACTTATCTCCTGGCTACAACCGGCTTACCTGCTGCATTAGAGCCACCAACAGCCATGACAGGAAGACCTGCAGCAGAAACAAGAAATACAGCATCAAATACAAACAAGTCAGCATATAAAAAAACCAGGGATTCAGACAAGAAGTAAAAAAGAAGGAAGAACTAACCAAATGAGAGGGGGTGAAGAGTTTAGCGGTAAAGCACCTGCTTACAGGAAAAAAAAAAACAAACTCCCAGGTTCATGACTCTAGAGGTATATGAAGTTCTTTCATGAACTCACTGATGTATATGAAGTTCTTTCATGAACTCACTGAGGTTATATGAAGTTCTTTCATGAACTCACTGAGGTTATATGAAGTTCTTTCATGAACTCACAGAGGTATATGAAGTTCTTTCATGAACTCACTGAGGTATATGAAGTTCTTTCATGAACTCACTGAGGTATATATGAAGTTCTTTCATGAACTAACTGAGGTATATGAAGTTCTTTCATGAACTCACTGAGGTATATGAAGTTCTTTCATGAACTCACTGAGGTAAATGAAATTCCTTCATTAAGTCACTGAGGTAAATGAATGTATAAACTAGGAAAAACCTCTCTCTCTCTCTGAACCTTAAGTGCCCAGGGCACATGGGGCTTCCGCAAGGGTTTTCCACAAATGCCTGTCCTTCGCCTTTTTTTCTGCTCTTGCCCAGGTGAGCCCTTTATTGCTCAACATCCTTTCTGTTGTTCTTCTCCATGTCTCTTTTGGTCTACCCTTACTTCTGCTCCCCTGTGGTGTCCATCTTAGTGCTATTTTTGGTAGTGAGTTGTCAGTCATTCGGAGCACATGTCCCAACCATCGCCAGCGTCTTTCCATAAAGCTGTTCCTACATTTTTCCTGGTTTATACATTCTGGTATCACAGCTTTACTGCAGTGCTTTGTGTATAGTTATATACTTATACACTAATTATTGTGTGTTACTGAGGTAAATGAAGTTCTTTCATGAAGCCAAAGGGGTAAATGAAGTTCTTTCATGAAGTCACCAAGGTAAATGAAGTTCTTTCATGAAGTCACCAAGGTAAATGAAGTTCTTTCATGAAGTCACCAAGGTAAATGAAGTTCTTTCGAGAAGTCACTGAAGTAGTGAGATATTATATATGGGTGAAAAAAAAAAAAAAAGAAAAGAGGTCTATCTCCCTGGAACTGCAAGCTCGAGGTTCTTTGCAGCCAGTGCAATGAAGGTGTTGAAGCATCAGTTACAATGGCTATTCTTTCAGCCCTTGAGTGCAGCTTAAATGCAGGGAGCATGCGATACTTCTTTAGCACACTGCTATGGGGACTATGGCAATCCCTGCCTGTTAGCCAGGTTTGGCCTGTTACTGGGAGCACCGATGAATGGATAGGACAGGGTCTTGGCTGACTATGGTTCATTGACCTTGACACTAGCATGTCAGCTATGGGATGCTGGCTACCATACTGGACAGCCATTTCACCCTCTTGGAGGGGATGAAGATCCTACAGAGCCTGGAAACTGTAGATGATCAGGCTAGGCTAACATCCTTTGCTCTGGCAAAATTCAGAATATGCCCTCAGCAAACTTGAGATATGTACAAAATGTCTGGCTTTTAATCAAGATACTAATTTGTAAATGAAGTTATTTTATATCTAAATGAGAATAATTGCTCACAAATTAGGATACCTGAGGAGGATATCTGCTGAAAAATGAAGATACCTGATTAAAAGGTTGAGAAAATAATAAGTTATCTATTAGTTCACAACTCAATCCACGTTTTGGCTGAAAAAACAAAAAAAAAGAAAGAAGAAAATCAGACACTGAATTAAAAAAAGCAAACTTTACCATCTCTAACAGACGTTTGGCTAGGAACCGCTTCCGGATGCGAGCTGATCTGGGGAAGTTGAGCTCATAGCACAGAGTAGGGGCACATATAAAGTACGCTAAGTCTGTGGAGAGAAAAAACATCAACGATCTACAGTTCCAGTTTAAAAATACCAAACAATGATTAAATCGCGCAACATCAACCCACCGTTTCATATTTGCTCTTTATATACTCATATGTCATAAATGTATAAAGTATTCATGTGTTTGTCATTCAACTCCTCCCCTTTTGCTGTAAAATTAACAAACAAAAGTCTGCTCACCTCTAA
Organism: Achatina immaculata; assembly: GCA_009760885.1. Taxonomy (NCBI): domain Eukaryota; kingdom Metazoa; phylum Mollusca; class Gastropoda; order Stylommatophora; family Achatinidae; genus Lissachatina; species Lissachatina immaculata. Next base: position 18,563,473 of record CM019709.1, on the reverse strand, counting down.
TATTAAACCAAAGTCTGTTTACTTCTAAAATTAAACCAAAGTCTTCTCAACTCTAATATTAAACCAAAATCTGTTTACCTCTAATATTAAACCAAAGTCTGCTAACCTCTAATATTAAACCAAAGTCTGCTTACCTCTAATATTAAACCAAAGTCTGCTAACCTCTAATATTAAACCAAAGTCTGCTTACCTCTAATATTAAACCAAAGTCTGCTAACCTCTAATATTAAACCAAAGTCTGCTCACCTCTAATATTAAACCAAAGTCTGCTCACCTCTAACATTAAGATTATCCGGATAGTACTGCTTCTCTTCTGTAGCACTGCCATTTGCGTTCTTGTTGCCTAGCAACAGACAATAAAAATAATGTGACAGAAGTAATATCACTACAGTAATGAGGATTATAAGTAATCCTGTTAAAAAATGAACACTTGTTGCAAGATCTACTTATTAAGGCCTTATATCCCTAATAAGAGAATCCAATAAAAGCTACAAAACTCTGTGGCCCATATGTAACAGGGAAAATACAGCCTCATATTTAATGACTACTAGATGCCTAATTTGATGTACGCCATTTGATCATATAAATGAAAGATGCAATTTCTATGTGACACTCAATAACATGACTGACAGATGTCAGGATCTATATGAAATTCGAACATATGAATGACAGATCAAACAGATATTCAATTCAATCATATGATTATTGGGTGTCGAATCTACCTGTCTGACTTGAAATCATGTGACTGATAAATCTCACATATCTCTGCCTGGCACTTACGTAAATGACCACTGGATGTTACACCCTGTTTAACACTTCATGACAAGGCTGACAAAGTGAGATGAAAGATCCATTCAACTGACATTCCAATGCATGACGAAATGATCTGGTTCTGACAAAGCTACTCATATTACTGGAAGTCATTACTGTTAGTCATTTATTCTATACCTGATTTCTTCTGAATATTAGATCATGACAGCAAATGTGACTGTGCATGATTGACAGAACAACTATTATGGGCCAGCAACCCATTGCCAACCAGAGTTATCCAACCTTTGTTTTACATGGTTCTCCTGGATCCAGATTATTATGCTCCTATGGCACGAGTGCATGAACAGGACTCGGATCTTCTCTCAGATGATGAAGTCTGCTAATGATGTTTTCTGGGGTGATGAAGTCTGCCAAGGAAGTTCTCTGAGATGATGAAGTCTAACAAAAATGCTCTCTGAGATACATTTTGCCAATGATCTTCTCTGATGATGAAGTCTGCCAATGATCTTCTCTCAGATGATGAAGTCTGCCAATGATCTTCTCTCAGATGATGAAGTCTGCCAATGATCTTCTCTCAGATGATGAAGTCTGCCAATGATCCTCTCTGAGATGATGAAGTCTGCCAATAATGTTCTTTACAATGAAGAATTATGCCAGGAAGTCTGCACTTACTGGGTCCACTGTAGGTACATTCACACAAAAAAGTATAATCTACCCCCCCCCACCCCCAAATCTTACTCGGTATTTAAGATCTACACCCATGGCACTGAGTACAGAGCATAAGATCTAACACCCATGGCACTGAGTACAGAGCATAAGATCTAACACCCATGGCACTGAGTACAGAGCATAAGATCTAACACCCATGGCACTGAGTACAGAGCATAAGATCTAACACCCATGGCACTGAGTACAGAGCATAAGATCTAACACCCATGGCACTGAGTACAGAGCATAAGATCTAACACCCATGGCACTGAGTACAGAGCATAAGATCTACACCCATGGCACTGAGTACAGAGCATAAGATCTAACACCCATGGCACTGAGTACAGAGCATAAGATCTAACACCCATGGCACTGAGTACAGAGCATAAGATCTAACACCCATGGCACTGAGTACAGAGCACTGAGACTTGGTTACAAAAGATATTACATTCTAGTGGCACTTCTCATCTTATAAGTGGCTCTGAAGCCAGACAATGAAGCATTTCTTTCTTGTGCGTGCTTCCTGCTTCACCAACAGAAACTGGTATGTGCCTTGCTTAAGCTGCGTTATCCACTCTTGATTCTGCCAATCAGCTTCCAGAGCAACAATTCTCAGTGGGAAAGTAGGTGGCTCCTTGTAGAGGAAGGAGGGATCTCCAAGTCTAATGGGACAAATTTGCATAAACAGTGAAAATATTTTCTGGATACTGATTGGAGGATTCAGGGTTAAAAAGGGAAGACTGGAACCTGGGACATTCAGAAGCACTGCTCTAGAGGATGCTCAAGGTTCACACATCTGGAGATCTAGAAGGAAAGAAACCTCACAAAAAAATTCTTCAAGATCTCTCCATCTTCTGTCTGTCTGGGTTTAGTCCTGTGGTCTCTGACTGGCCCTAAGCCATCCATAAAATAACAGGTTTGAGAGCCGCTGGTGCCAGCATTTACTGCCACATGGTAGAAGGTAAATCTGACCAGACTTTCTGGGGGATTTGACAGTAACTATCTTTCTCTGGTTCATGCCAGTTGGGTGCTGGCTGTCATTGATTTCCATAACCATACATCGTTTGCTTTCTCTGTAAGATGTGTACTGGACTGTGCTCCATGCCACTCTTTTAGTCCCTAAAGTATCTTGTTTCTTTGTCTTCCTCTGTTCCTTTGTTCCTCCAATCTTCCTGTTGTCACTGAGTGTTCCAGTCTGCCTCTTTTCAAAACATGTCCTACAAATCTGGACTGTCGTGTTTTAAATTTTGCCATTAATTTCTCCCTTAGAAACTTTTTCATTTGTTTTTCTTGACTGTTCATGGTACTCTCATCATTCTTCTTTGAAACTACATCTCCCCTGCTTCTAGTAGATTTTAAGTGCTCTTGGTCCCTGCTTCACATCCATATAATAACATGGGTTCGATGTGGCACTGAATAACTCTCTGGCATTCATATGATAACTATGTTAAATCATAAAACAAAACGATGGAGATACCACCATAAAAGTTTTTGTTTCTGCTTACCTTGCTGAAAGTTACCAGCAGAGCTTCTTCTCTTTTGTTTGCTGGTACCCATGCTTTCCCTACACCAGTAATTGACATGGCCATATGAGATAAGCTTCAAGAAGCAGATGGTTGTGGTGCCCAAAGTTATTAGAGAAAATGCTTCAGTGAATAGGAAAAAAAAAATATAATGGGTAAAAATATATACGGACACTAAGTATAAACTACAAAAAATATCAACAGTCTGTCTGACCATGACCTTCTGATAACGGGTAAAAATATATGTGGACACTAAGTTTATGATAAACTACACAAAAATATCAACAGTCTGTCTGACCTTCTGTCACACATATACGAGGCATCTAACATCATTCACACAAAGACATATCACAGTCAAAATATGCCACAGAAGAATGGCTGGTGAAAGGCTATATTTGTGCTATCAGCAAGGCTCACCACCTCTTAGGTCTGCCCATTTGGCTTAATGACAGCACTGACACTAAACAGATGACTGAATGACTCGGTTCAGTCATTTGCACATCCCTTGCGGAACTTTGGCTTCTTAACAGCTCTACTGTAGGCCTCTCGGTTGTAAGCAAGATGGCCTGCTGCTGATGCATCCATCTTCGCCTTGGTCTTCCTCTCTTTCTTTTTCCCACTATGTACCCTTCCAAGACGGTTTTCTCTAGATTATCATGACGTTTAATGTGTCCAAAATACTAGCTAGCCTTCTTCAATATTAAGTTCTTGTAGTATGGATATATTTGTTCTTTTTTTGTGTCCATGTTATTTGAAGAACTCTTCTGTAGCATTTACATTCAAATGCATTTATGTGTTTCTCAGCCATTTTGTTAAGTGTCGAGGTCTCACAAGCATATGTTGCAATGGGAAAGATGCATGCCCTTAAAAATCTTATTTTTGTACTTCTGCCTGTTCCTCTCCACAGATTTTTTAGTTGTTTTACTTTCCAAAGAGCGATAGATGCCATCCTTTTAATTTCCCTTATTGCATCTCCATTATTAGTTAGTGGTGATCCAAGATATTCAAAACTCTCCACTTCTTCCAATTTTTCCTCTATGATACATATTTCAGCTGCCTTATTTGTTTTCCCAGCTGTCATCAGTTTAATTTCCTTCACATTAAGACTGAATGACTAAGAACTCATTAACCAGTCCACACAATGAAGTATGTTACAAGTGGTCTCACGTGGCATGCTACATTAACATCTCCACACACATCCCATCATTCATCTAATTCAATGAGTGCTGGTGATGCTTCTCCATTTCTTTTTATGTACTCCTTGGTACTTATAATCTCCTCAGTTATGCTTCATGTCCTGTGCCACTAGGTCAGCCTGTTTTTTTTTTTCCTCTATTTTTACTTCTTTCATTTTTTTCCTAGAGTTTTCTAGTGACTTTAATGTACTATAATTTCTGTCTTCTCATGACATGTACAAACAATTCTGATGATCTTTCCTAAGGTTTCAGTTAGATTTTTCCAAGGATTATTGCACCCTTGAAGCAAGATCAGTGTCCCCCCCCCCTCCTCCAGGATTAGAAGCTCAAGGCAAACATGTTACTTAGAGAAACAGCACCACATGCCTAAAACAATACCTAATATTCAAGCATTAGTCTTCAAAACAGCTATAGCAGTACCTCATATTTGTAGATTAATGTCCAAAATAGCTATATCTCACATTGATGCATTAATTCACCACAACACACCTATATCTCATACTTTAATTATTTTTTTATTATTCATTAATCTCATATTTATTCATTAATGTTCAAATATACATATATATAATAGAAACCTCAAATTTATGCATTAATGCATAAATATGAGGTTATTATTGTAATGCCTAACATACCTATACAACCTCATTAGCAGATGGTGGTATGTATGATGAGACTGAATGAATGTACTGTTGGTAAGATATTATACATAATCCACTATGCATTTATGCCCAACATACCAATAATAAAAATACCTCATATTTATGCATCAATGTTCAAAATACTTATAAGAGCACCTCATACTTTTGCATTAATGCCCAATCTACCTATTATAATACCTTATATTTGTGCACTAATACACCTATAATGATATCTCATATTTATGCTTTAATGCCCAACATACCTATAATAGGATGAAAAAAGTAGATGACTCCAGCAGGTAGGAATAGGAGAACTGTCAAGTTTATTATGTAGATAATGGCACCAGTTCTGTTACTTATGTAGTTCTGTAAAGCAAATGGTACAGTTAGCAACAAGCTGTTTTGTGCAAGACTTGGTAACTATGCAACAGTTACTAAAGTGTGATTTGTGGAACAGCAGAGGAAGACTAGTGGAAGCAATGCATGATGGGAATGGTGAAGCGTGTTTACGGATAAAGGCTGATGATGTATGTTTGGTGGGACAGTGGATAAATGCTAGAGAAGTATTTTAGTGGGACAGTGGATAAATGCTAGAGAAGTATTTTAGTGGGATAGCAGATGAAGGCTACAGAAGTATTTTAATGGGACAGTGAATGAAGGCTACAGAAGTATTTTAATGGGACAGTGAATGAAGGCTACAGAAGTATTTTAGTGAGACAGTGGATGAAGATTACAGAAGTCTGGTGGGACTGTGGATGAAGGTTACAGAAGTCTGGTGGGACAGTGGATGAAGGTTACAGAAGTCTGGTGGGGCTGTGGATGAAGTTTACAGAAGTCTGGTGGGACAGTGGATGAAGGTTACAGAAGTCTGGTGGGGCTGTGGATGAAGTTTACAGAAGTCTGGTGGGACAGTGGATGAAGGTTACAGAAGTCTGGTGGGGCTGTGGATGAAGTTTACAGAAGTCTGGTGGGACAGTGGATGAAGGTTACAGAAGTCTGGTGGGGCTGTGGATGAAGTTTACAGAAGTCTTGTGGGACAGTGGATGAAGGTTACAGAAGTCTGGTGGGGCTGTGGATGAAGTTTACAGAAGTCTGGTGGGACAGTGGATGAAGGTTACAGAAGTCTGGTGGGGCTGTGGATGAAGTTTACAGAAGTCTGGTGGGACAGTGGATGAAGTTTACAGAAGTCTGGTGGGACAGTGGATGAAGGTTACAGAAGTCTGGTGGGGCTGTGGATGAAGTTTACAGAAGTCTGGTGGGACAGTGGATGAAGGTTACAGAAGTCTGGTGGAACTGTGGATGAAGGTACAGAAGTATATTTGGTAATGCCAACAGACGATGCTAAGAAAATAATTCTGATCAGTCAACAGACAAGTAAATGGAGTGCAGAGCTATTTTATGGTGATCCTTCCCCCTCCTTTTTTCCTCTTTCTCTCTCTCTCTCTCACACACACACACTCTCTCTCTCTCCAAACAATCCACACACACATACACGCACACAGAGGTACACAAAAAACTGCAGTCAACAACATGTGTCTGCTTGTTTACTTTCCTCACACGGCAGGCCATGACCCAATGACTTCCCGTCCCCCCCACTGCCTGGGTCATCGACCACATGCAACAGCTGGAAGTGGACCACAGTTCATAGCCCTACCCCTACCCCCAGTCACGTGTGAATCACACAGTTCACTTCTCAACAGTTAACAGGAAAGCAGCTGAGAGAAGCCTGCAGCCGTAGATACGGTCCAAGGTCACGCTGTTCCGGCCGTGGCAGAAAAGGAGAGAATGCAGTGAAACGCCGAAGGTGATGGCCTTGACCTGCCGCCCAATCAGTAAATATAAACATTTTGTAGGGGAATCCCAAGCTCATGATGTTCGCCTGCATAACGTGTTGATATACATAACAAAACAATCATCATCATGCATGAACTAAAGACCAGCCGAAGATGAATCTTACAGACTGCGTCCTGTGGATATCTTGATGCCCATGATCTGCAACGCTATAGCGCCATGTTCTTTAAGTTATTGTTTTGGTCTTGACTTTTCTCCCCAAATAGTTTTTCAGCCTTACCTTTTTTCTTTAAAGAAACTGATCGAAATGAATTATATTTGAAAAAAACAACAACATTGATCGAGGTTCTTTTAATTCTAATGCGGGGACTATTCCGGAACCAACCTCCGATTGGCTGGTTTTTAAAAAGTCAAAATTAGAGGGTAAAGAATCGATTGAACACAGAACGTGCATTATTTTTCCATACATCGTCGCCCACATTCAGGCAACTGTCATACTGTATCCGTCAGCTTTTGGGTTCCCTCGTCCAAGAACAGTTTCCTGCCAGTTGTCTTGACATACATCGTGGCCAGAACCTGTGGTAACCCAATCTCTCTGTGACAATTCGAAACAGACTAGTCCTCGAAGTCTGAGGAAATTCATCAGAAAGATTTGAAACGACTTTTTTTTCCCCACGCACGACTGGGTCGACCTTTTAAACTACTTCATAGGTCAAATTGGTCAAAAAACATCGTCACTGGTTCCCCCCCCCCCCCCCAGTCATGCACATCTATGCGCCCATTTCTGAATTTCCTGACCAATCCATCATAAAGTCTTTCACTGTGCACAGGACACAATCGACGATGAATCTCTGCGGCGTTGTGTCCTTTTGCTTTCAGGGAAAAAAAAAATCATACCGCAGACCTCACAACTGGCGGGAATGCCGATTATTGGGTCCTTATTTACTCGATCACTACTCGTGCACAACGGGGGGGGGGGGGGGGCGCACGGATTTCGGGTTGGCATTTAGTAATATAACACATTACCGATTACTAAAGAATATGCGCCATGTTGCTGTGGTAAGGTAAAATAAAGGTAAAGGTAATCCTGTCATTTCGAAAAGGGAGAAGCTGTCTCGACCAGATCTTTATTCTCAGAATAATACTTGAAGAACATATTGAAAAGCAGAAACCATTAATACTGAACTTCATAGATTTTAAAAAGGCATTTGATAGCATACATTGAGATTCATTATGGAGAATTTTATGTCTATATGGAATACCATCTAAAATTGTCAACATCATTAAGGACGTATACAATGGATATGTTTGTGCAGTCAAGACAGAAGAAGGGATGAGTGAATGGTTCCAGATTGAAACAGGCGTAAAACAAGGATGTATACAGGCGTGAAACAAGGATGTATACTGTCTCCTTTACTTTTTGGGATTACAGTAGACTTCATAATGAAAAAATGCTGCACAGGTAACACAGGTATTGACTGGGTACATGGGACCCAACTAGAAGATCTTGATTTTGCTGATGACATAACTCTTATCAGTAATAATGTGAATTCCATGCAAGAAAAAACAGATAGCTTGTCTTCACTGGCTAGCAAAATAGGACTTGAAATTAACAAGGACAAAACAAAAATAATGAAACTTCCCATCAATCAAAATGGAAAAATACACATAGAAGGGACAGATATTGAAGAAGTCAATCAATTTGCATACCTTGGCAGCTATATAGACCAGGATGGTGACACTAGAAAGGAAGTTAGAATCAGAATTGCAAAAGCAGCATCAATCTTCAAGAATCTTGACAACATATGGAATTCAAAAGTTATAAGCACAAAAACCAAGTTAAAACTATTCAATTCAAATGTAATATCCACCCTCATTTATGCATGCGAAAGCTGGAAAACAACTAAAGAAATAGAAAAGAAATTAGACTCTTCTGAAAACAAATGCCTAAGGAAAATACTCGGCATCAAGTGGAATGAATTCAAGAACAATGCAGAGATAAGACAGATGACTGAACAACAACCAGTCTCATGGGTGATCAGGAAAAGGAGATGGACATATGTTGGTCACTTGATGAGAAGAAATGATCAGAGAATCCCAAAACAAGCTATCAAGTGGAACACAACAGGCCGAAGAAAAAGAGGCAGACCGCGTGAAACTCTGAAGAGGACAGTATTAAGAGAAGCCAAATTAACAGGCATAAAATCCTTTGATGAGGTTGAAAGACTCGCCGAAGACAGGAAAAATTTGCGAACTACTTTGCGAGCCCTATGTGACGTTTAACGGCACGGGAAGGATATAAGATATAAGAATCCTGTCATGCCTCAGAGGCACATAAGGATATGGTGTTAGTGTCCATATTTTCCTGGCAACCGGTTTATTTTTACCAGCCAATCGGAGATTGGTTTTGCAACTTCTCGTGTATCCACACGTGTATCTATCCACAAATGCTGATGAAATAAAAGACTGTCTTCTGCCTAATGACAAACACCGAATGGGGACAGGAAAGCTGATTTTACTCACATTCTGAGACACAACAGTGTGTGAGTAGCGCAGGTTTAAGTACGTTCCTATGAGCATGATCTTTTTGCGTCTTCTGTCCGTCCTCGATAAAGGTGTATTGCCGAAATACTGGTGTGTTTTGCTGCTTATCACTGCCGCTTATAACTGAATCATGCATCTCTACTCCCCCTCTCCATAAGAACAGTAACAGAAGACAACATATAAAGGACAAATAACGGTCTTCTATGAGAGGCGAGGGAAAAAAAACCTATGCGACAAGGAATCCTTGAGACAGACATCAAGAGAAAGCTAAAGACGCAGGATTTACATCTCCAATTCTCTCCCGTCCTCTCTGTTGACAAATACAAGCCGGGGATAATCCAGCCGAAACAGAATGCAAGTGATGATAGAGATGTAGGAAACAGACAAGGTAGCACGCAATTTAAAAGGCAAGATTCCCCCCCCCCCCCCCCGCGCATAAATATCTGCGCGACCGCTCACGCAGATATTTATGCGCGTAGGGGGAAATCTTGCGCACTATTTTCTATGCTACAGACATGAAAACATGAGGCCGCTGTGGCCCTATGTCTCTCCACCAGGAACATGGGACTGAAACAATGTAAGATTCTGTGGCCCTATGTCTCTCCACCAGGAACATGGGACTGAAACAATGTAAGATTCTGTGGCCCTATGTCTCTCTACCAGGAACACGGGACTAAACAATGTAAGATTAGTTTGGTTTTTTTTTTCTTTAAGAATAAGTGAACAAAAGTTTTTTAAAAAAACGTATTGTACCGTGGGCCAGATCTCAGCGGTAACAGATCTTGGCAACGGGCCTTAATCTCTCAAAGTACAGATCATCCTTCAGGAAACCAGCTGCAAAAATGAGAATCACGACAGGGCCGCAGACGTTGTTCTCGACCTGGCACATGTCCCACCAGCATCTTTTTTATATGATCACTGTTGACTGTATTAAGCTTTGTTGTGTGCACGGAGGGAGGCAATGGGCCATGACCCTCTGACTGCAAACACATGAAATCCTGACAAAATAACTATGACCCCCCCCCCCCCCCCCAGCAAGTGACGAACGAATAAAGCGAGGGAGATTTGACAAGGAAATCCAAAACACGATAAACAGACGGGACAGATATGGGGGGGGGGGGGGGCTTCATTTCGTCTATTTCTGCTATATAAAACGACTTTGCAAAATTTACTGTAGTTTATCCATGAGACTTTTTTTTTTTTAAATAGAAGTAAACTTAAAAACTAGAAAACATTCACTATTCAAAGTGAACTGCTCGTAAAACTATACGGTCTAGGCAGAGCAATAATATAATGGCCGTGTATCGAACCCCAGACTCACACAGGCCGAGCGACTGTCTAGCCATGGGAGGACACAGATATGTCCGTCCAACGCTTTTCAGTTATCTGCAAATCCAACAAAACACTATTCTAATTCTTGACTTCTGACAAGAAAATAATTATCAGGAACTTTTATCATTTAAACAATGACAAGGTAAGCAACTTTCTTTTCATGTAGCAGAACCCTGGAGACAATGGGAAGACATGGCACTCGGTATTAAATCTGAAACTACGTTCGGGCTCTTCTGTGATGTAAAAAAAAAAAAAATTAAAGTCAAGACATGCAACACCTGGAACGCACAACTTCAGAGGCCTCAAGGCGCATAAACGTATGCCTCAAAGGTCATAAACGTATGCCTCAAGGATCATAAACGTATGCCTCAAGGATCATAAACGTATGCCTCAAAGGTCATAGACTATGTGGAAACCGAGTGGTGGAACACACCAGAATCAACTAGTTTTTGCTTTGTCTCGTCGCGCCCCCGTCTTCATGCCCCCTTCTCGGAGTTCAGAGAACGAACAGACATCTTGGCAGGGCTCCGCGGCGTGCTTAGCATAACGGGGTATCCAAGGTGTCTGTAATTTCCTCCTCCCGTCACCTGCGTGGGTCTGTAAGGTGGGGCAGTGCGCCTGGCATTGCATCCAGCAGTGTCGGGGTCGGGTGGCTTCTGTCTGGAGAAATGAAAGGCGAAAATTTCGGAGCCTGCAGAGATCCCGTGTACACACAGGTCACACCCCACAACCTCGTGTTACAGCCTGAGAGTAGTGGCCACTGACAAACGGGGCTCTGATCTGCCCAAGGAGATGGACCTCCCCTTGGTTAAATTCTGCCCTCACATTGCGACTATCCCAGCAATCCGGCGGTGGATATAACTACCGCTCATAGAAAACACAAGAAAAATAGACGGACTGGTATATAAAGAGAACGTCTTGAAAACGTCACACTACAAAGACTGGCATACAACAATGAGAGAAAAAAAAGTGACGGTTATGAAGTAAAGGTGAATTCATTGTTTTTAATTAGCTTTCTGGTCTTCTAACAATGTTCACATGTTCTGAAGAAAAGAAATAATGTTAATTCATTCATTTCATTCATTTGCATGTACCTTGCGGAACTTTGCCTCCCTAACAGCACTCCTATAGGCATTTCAGTTGTAAGCAAGATGGCCTGCTGCTGATGCATCCATTTGCAGATCCTCAACGATGTTTTGCAGCCATCTTCGCCTTGGTCTTCCTCCCTCTCTTTTTTTCCCATTATGTACCCTTCCAAGACAGTCTTCTCTAGATTATCATGACGTTTAATGTGTCAAAAATATTTCAGTTTTTCTCTCTTTAATCCTCTTTACTACCCAGCCTTCTTCAATATTAAGTTCTTGTAGTATGGATATATGTGTTCTTTTTTTGTGTCCATGATATTTGAAGAATTCTTCTGTAGCATTTACATTCAAAGTCATTTATGTGTTTCTCAGCTGTTTTGTTATGTGTCCAGGTCTCACAGGCATATGTTGCGATGGGAAAGATGCATGCCCTTAAAAATCTTCTTTTTTTGTGTGTGTGGTTCTGTCTGTTCCTCTCCACAGATTCTTTAGTTGTTTTACTTTCTGAAGAGCGATAGATGTCCTCCTTTTAATTTCCCTCACTGTTATCTCCATTATTAGTTAGTAGTGATCCAAGATATTCAAAACTCTCCACTTCTTCCAGTTTTTCCTTACTGATACATATTTCGGCTTCCTTGTTTGCTTTGTCAGTTATCATCAATTTGGTTTCAATTTAATTTTAATTACACTTCCATAATAACCTCACCGGTCGCAAAAAAAGTCCTCCCGAAGCTCAGGCTGAGAACCTCTGCGGTAAAAGATATCTTCAATATAATTCTGGTTACAAACTCAGGTTATATATCCGGTATAAACATCCTTGCACTTTTAGAGTGAAATCTCGTAACGGTCGGTGACAGTATGAAAACAAATCCCTGTACACTTTATCTGGCAAGCACCGGAATGTATTGTTTTTATACACAGATATAAAAACCCAAGGACGAAAGATAGTATATCTTGCTGCTCTAGCTTCACGCCGGTTTGATTTAGCCCGACTGACAGTGACTCTAGTTTGAAACTTGCCCAAAATAAAAATAAAGGAAAGGCCCTTCAACTGAAGAATTAGCAAAGGTTCAAAACAGACTCAAGTGTCATTGCATTTAGGACAGCCCGTATATTGTCCGCCGCAAGTCGCAGCAACCATCCAAGAGTGTTTGCTAATAGTTCCCATCTAAATGTTGGTTCTTTACGTTGCGTTTTCTGCCACACAGTTCAGATTTCCTACCAGCACCTTTAATTTGTCCTAGCTCCAGCAATCTCTTCACAATTATATTGTTCTTCCATTCCCGCTCTTCATTTTCCGCAGTTTTTCCAATGTGACTTTAGCAATGTCGCCCTTGTCCGTTCTCAGCCTGCCATTTATTTTAGTCTGCCCTGCAAGTCTGTCACATCATTGCAGTGTACTCCCGCATGCCCTGGACAATAAAATCACGTTAGGCCCCTCACAAGCTATCAAGTGAAACACAACAGGCCGAAGAAAAAGGCCGATCAGGTAAAACTCTAAAGAGGACACTGTTGAGGCCAATTTAGTTACGAAGGCATAAAATCCTTTGATGAGGTTGAAAAGCTCGCCGAAAACGGGAAAACTTGGCGAACTACCATGCGAGCTCTATGTGACGTTTAACGGCACGGGAAGGATGTAAGATGCAAGGCTTAAGTGCCTCATTATGAAAATCTTAAGGATAAAAAAAAAAAAAACAGAGAGGACAACCAACTCTGCTTTCATATTTTAGGAAGGGGCGCGATCCTCCGCCTGACCTCTCATCGGGTGGATGACCCTCAATCCAAGGCCACCATCACAGAACTAAGGCTGCGTCCAGCTGACCCAGCTGCCGAACGAGAGACCAAAACATTCGCGCTATAAAATATGCATTGTCGACTTCGGCTATAAACAAGCAATATACTTATGTTACTCTGCTTTTACTGAAACAAAAATAAACGGGGGTGGGGGGGGGGGGGAAGAACATATCCTCATTCACTCCATAATACTGTGGACTGTTTTTTGCACTTTTTTTTTAAAGTTTATACGCCGACGTCTCATTAAGGAACGTAAAATCAGGGCTGCCTGTATGTATGTGTATATATAATAAAAATATGAACCGTATCTGTTCCGACTAACGCACAAATTCAACTTACGCACAGACTTATGAACGTAACTCGGGGGACTGTCTATACTCGATATCTGCAGAAAATGTCAACATGTGTCCCAGCGATGAATCATGAATCACTGCACAGCCGCCCCCCCCCCCCCCCCACCTTTCCAGCAACCAATTCACACTGTTAACTCTTATCAAATGATAAGTTTTCCCGCCCCTTGCCGTCCATGTTAACCATGGTTACCATGCGTCATTCCGCGGGCTGTCAAGGCCTGTTTATTGTACAGCACCAAACAATATTCTCTTTGATCATTCGGATTTTTAAATTTTACTTGACGTAACCCATCAAAAATGACGGGAGAAAAACAATAAGTACAACATTTCTTCTATCACTGCGTTTATTGTACAACTTTATGCTCCGTGTCCCCCCCCCCCCCCAAAAAAAAAAAAAGCACCATCGAACTCGTAATTTTCAACTGGGCCAAAAACTCTAAATTCTGTGAATCTCAGACGTGGACAAACTCTCTGATGGAGTTGCCGCCTTGTCGTGGTCGAATAGCTTCCGCGCTTCGATGACCCGAACCAAGAGCTATGTTACCGGAAACAGCACAAAGCCAGACGGGTCTGTGAGTGTAGATCAGACAAAGCACAACTCATCTCAACCTGACTGTCTTACAGGATGGCTGGCACTGCTGGGAATGGTGCATGGGCCAAATCTCACTCAATCTCAACCCTGCCACCTCAGAAGTGTGATGGAGCTAAACCAGTCCTGCTACTCTGCATGATGGCTAGTCCCATAATTAACTGTCTGGCCAAAAGGAACAAATTCCTTGTGAACAATTCCCTTGTTATTTTTTTTAAAAATCAACATGGACTCGATGTTTTGCTCTTGTCCTTACTGCTTTCTTCTGTCGAGGTGCCTGCAGACTTTCCCATTGGCTGGGCTGTCATTTGGTTTGTGTCGCAGGCGTAGACCCAGTTTTCGCCACCCGTAATGATATCTGAAAGAAAGATGTGGGTCTCTGGCATTACGCGCTATGAGGTCCGAGCACGTGTCAAGTTTGTTGCTACTTTTAGTCAGCGCTCAGAAGTCTGGGCACATGTCAAGTTTGTTGCTACTTTTAGTCAGCGGTCAGAAGTCTGGGCACATGTCAAGTTTGTTGCTACTTTTAGTCAGCGCTCAGAAGTCTAGGCACATGTCAAGTTTGTTGCTACTTTTAGTCAGCGCTCAGAAGTCTAGGCACATGTCAAGTTTGTTGCTACTTTTAGTCAGCGGTCAGAAGTCTGGGCACATGTCAAGTTTGTTGCTACTTTTAGCCAGCGCTCAGAAGTCTAGGCACATGTCAAGTTTGTTGCTACTTTTAGTCAGCGCTCAGAAGTCTAGAGACATGTCAAGTTTGTTGCTGCTTTTAGCCAGCGCTCAGAAGTCTAGGCACATGTCAAGTTTGTTGCTACTTTTAGTCAGCGCTCAGAAGTCTAGGCACATGTCAAGTGTGTTGCTACTTTTAGTCAGCGCTCAGAAGTCTAGACACATGTCAAGTTTGTTGCTACTTTTAGTCAGCGCTCAGAAGTCTAGGCACATGTCAAGTTTGTTGCTACTTTTAGTCAGCGCTCAGAAGTCTAGGCACATGTCAAGTTTGTTGCTACTTTTAGTCAGCGCTCAGAAGTCTGGGCACATGTCAAGTTTGTTGCTACTTTTAGTCAGCGCTCAGAAGTCTAGGCACATGTCAAGTTTGTTGCTACTTTTAGTCAGCGCTCAGAAGTCTGGGCACATGTCAAGTTTGTTGCTACTTTTAGTCAGCGCTCAGAAGTCTGGGCACATGTCAAGTTTGTTGCTACTTTTAGTCAGCGCTCAGAAGTCTGGGCACATGTCAAGTTTGTTGCTACTTTTAGTCAGCGCTCAGAAGTCTGGGCACATGTCAAGTTTGTTGCTACTTTTAGTCAGCGGTCAGAAGTCTGGGCACATGTCAAGTTTGTTGCTACTTTTAGTCAGCGGTCAGAAGTCTGGGCACATGTCAAGTTTGTTGCTACTTTTAGTCAGCGGTCAGAAGTCTGGGCACATGTCAAGTTTGTTGCTACTTTTAGTCAGCGCTCAGAAGTCTGGGCACATGTCAAGTTTGTTGCTACTTTTAGTCAGCGCTCAGAAGTCTGGGCACATGTCAAGTTTGTTGCTACTTTTAGTCAGCGCTCAGAAGTCTAGGCACATGTCAAGTTTGTTGCTGCTTTTAGTCAGCGCTCAGAAGTCTAGGCACATGTCAAGTTTGTTGCTACTTTTAGTCAGCGCTCAGAAGTCTGGGCACATGTCAAGTTTGTTGCTACTTTTAGCCAGCGCTCAGAAGTCTGGGCACATGTCAAGTTTGTTGCTACTTTTAGTCAGCGCTCAGAAGTCTAGGCACATGTCAAGTTTGTTGCTACTTTTAGTCAGCGCTCAGAAGTCTAGGCACATGTCAAGTTTGTTGCTGCTTTTAGCCAGCGCTCACAAGTCTGGGCACATGTCAAGTTTGTTGAGACTTTTAGTCAGCGCTCAGAAGTCTAGGCACATGTCAAGTTTGTTGAGACTTTTAGTCAGCGCTCAGAAGTCTGGGCACATGTCAAGTTTGTTGAGACTTTTAGTCAGAGCTCAGAAGTCTAGGCTCATGTCAAGTTTGTTGCTACTTTTAGTCAGAGCTCAGAAGTCTAGGCACATGTCAAGTTTGTTGAGACTTTTAGTCAGAGCTCAGAAGTCTAGGCACATGTCAAGTTTGTTGAGACTTTTAGTCAGAGCTCAGAAGTCTAGGCTCATGTCAAGTTTGTTGCTACTTTTAGTCAGCCCTCAGAAGTCTAGGCACATGTCAAGTTTGTTGAGACTTTTAGTCAGAGCTCAGAAGTCTGGGCACAAACACGCCGCCCGCATCATCAAATCCTCCGTTGCAACTCTGTGACAGATTCCATGACTGACTTCCTCTGGCGCGCCCACTTCATCAAAGGTTCGACAACGGTCTTTACGGATAACGTGACACTCTCAATCATTTCTGACATAGAACTCAAACTCTTCCACCCCTCGTAAACCAGGAAAAACACTCCAATGTCCTTGGAATGACTCCCAGCCTGTTTTTCCCCTCCCCTCCCCTCCCCCCCCCCCCCCCCCCCCCCAAAGTCACCTTTAACATCTGACATCATTCTGTAGCCGTTTCTCCTAAAGTGAAACAGAACATGATGCAAACGATCTGCCCACGGAAACCTGCCATTTCGCTGTCGTAGGTACAGCACTTCATTCATTTATTCATTTGCATGTCCCTTGCGGGACTTTGCCTCCCTAATAGCACTCATATAGGCCTCTCGGTTGTAAGCAAGATGCCCTGCTGATGATGCATCCATCAACGATGTCTTGAAGTCATCTTCGCCTTGGTCTTCCTCTCTTTCTTTTCCCCATTATGTACCCTTCCAACACGGTCTTCTCTAAATTATCATGATGTTTAATGTGTCCAAGATATTTAGGTTTTCTTTGTTTAATCCTCTTTACAAGCCAGTCTTTTTCAAATATTAAATTCTTGTATTTTTTTCTTTTTTTTTGTTTGTGTCCACGATATTTGAATAACTCTTCTGTAGCATTTATATTCAAAGGCATTTATGTGTTTCTCAGTTGTTTTGTTAAGTGCTCAGGTCTCACAGGCATATGTTCCGATGGGAAAGATGCATGCCCTTAAAAATCTTATTTTTGTAGTTCTGTCTGTTCCTCTCCACAAATTCTTTTGTTCTCCTCCTTTTAATTTCCCTCACTGTATCTCCATTATTAGTTAGTAGTGATCCAAGATATTAAAAACTCTCCACTTCTTCCAATTTTTCCTCACTGATACGTGTTTCAGCTGCCGTGTTTGTTTTGTCAGTTGGTCATCAATTTAGTTTTCTTCGCATTAAGATAGAGGTTTTGCTCTTCGCTGTTCTTACGGACTGACATAATTAGTTTTTCAATTCCTTTTTGTGTTGTGTTGTGCTGTGTAATCAGCATATCTAATCTCTGGTATTTCATAACCTCCCGCTGCTGGCGAGATTCTTCACCTGCCGTGCGTGGGGTGAAACTCCTCCCGGCCAATGAAGAAAAATGCGATTAAGGTTGAAGCGCGGCGCCACAGTGGAAAAGGTGAAGGAAAGGGTTAAGTGAAGTAACCATTAGTCTCGAAGTCAGGGACTACTCAAATTACGGCACCTCTGCTCTAGAGGCCGGCCACGTCCTATATACACCCATACTGGGGCAGATTGCATAAATCGACTTAATCCAGGAGTTAAACTAAGACATTGCTGGCGAGATTCTTCGGCTGAGGCGCGTAGAGTGAAACTACTCCAGGCCAATGAAGAAAATGAGATTAGGGTTGCCGGGTGGAGCCGCTGTGAAAAGGATAAAAAGTTTAATCGGTATGTCCAGTAGTATCGCTGCGAGAGCTACTCATACCATCGCACCTCTGCTCTAGAGGTCGGCCACGTCCTATATACACCCATACTGGTGAAATATGCGTAAAGTGGCTTAACCCAGGGGTGAAACTCGATGGCTATGCTTATCACAGTGCCTCCGCTCTAAAGGCCGGACACGTCCTATATACACCCATAATGAGATAATACGCCTAAACCGGCTTAACCCAGGGGTGAAAATCACTAGTGGCGAGGATTCGTCCTCTTGGACAAAAGCTCCGTCCCGGTCACCACCAAGAAGGGTAGCGGCCACGGCCACAAAATGCTGAAGTCGGAGACAGTGGACCAGTGCAATCTAGACAGGCAACCACCTCTCACCCGAAGGGGATATATTATATCCAAATCACATCGGAGTTTTCCGGTAAGAAAGTCCAACTGGACTAAACTGGTGCAACGAAAACCAGTGTCACGCAAAGCCGCTTCTATGACCCACAGAGAATATAGGCCCAAGCCCCACGATGCTCTGAGCCTCCATCCTAAATGAGACTATCAGGAGAACCACAGGAGTAAATTCTGTAGGATCATGGGGCGATCTTGGTGGTAGAAGCGAACGAAGAAGAAGAAGAAGAAGATAACCTTCAATTGTTATGGCGTCGTAATATTCTTTGTCTACATCTTCTCTAACAATCCTCATTATATTTTAAGTATACAAGTTAAATAAGTAAGGCGACAATATGCACCCCTGACGGACTCCTTGTTTTATGTCAAACCAAGTTGTTGTTTCAACATTTATTCTTACTGCTGCCTATTGGTCTAGATACAGCAGTGATGTTAACTGTATCAAATGTGTTGGAAATCCAGTTTTTTTTCCCATTATTTCCCAAAGTTCCAGGTGTTGTACACAATCAAATGCCTTTCAATAGTCTATAAAAGATAAATATCGATTCACATTAAACTCTCCACATTTATCTATTATTAATCTTATACTGAATATATGATCTCTTGATCCTCTTCTTTGCCTGAAACCAGCTTGAA
Source organism: Achatina immaculata (assembly GCA_009760885.1). Taxonomy (NCBI): domain Eukaryota; kingdom Metazoa; phylum Mollusca; class Gastropoda; order Stylommatophora; family Achatinidae; genus Lissachatina; species Lissachatina immaculata. Next base: position 18,544,368 of record CM019709.1, on the reverse strand, counting down.
CCGTATTGACTTCTATTTTCTTACGAAGTCTACACATTATGATTTTTAACAGAATTTTACTGGCATGACTAATCAGGGCACAACGTCTAAAAATGGCAAAAAACTTGTGTTGCGTCACTTCCGCTGCACACGGTGTCACTGCTCTCTCAGTTCCAACGCGGGAAATTCAGCCCTCATACCTCGTAAAAAACCTGCGAACCTGGGACAAAAGGAACAAGTCAGTGAAAGAACAGACACGCGGAAAGAATGCAGAACTAGGCAGGATGTGCTGGTAACTGTTAAAATGGCTGTTACCGAACAAATGCACAAAAGAACCCAGAACATGAGTGTGAGAAAGAGAAGGAGTGAGATAAAGAGAAACAAGAGAGAGAGAGAGACAGAAAGAGAAATAAACAGAGAGTGAGAGAACATGAGAGAGAGAGAGAGAGAGCATGAGAAAGAGTGAAAGAGATTGATTGATTGATTGATTGATCTTTATTTCAAAAGGGTTAAGAATTGGGCACGCAGGCACGTCTGACATTCTGCCCTTCATGGGAAAGTATGAGAGAGAGTGAAAGAGAGACCATGAGGGACAGTGAAAATGAGAGAGAGAGAGAGAAACGAGAGATGAGAGACAAGCAAAGAGAGAGATGGAGGGGGGATAGACAGAGAAGAAAGAGTATGTTGCTGGAGCATCACCAATGCCCTCCAGGGCAACATTAGCGTACACACTTAAAAAATAGTTTACATCGACCGCTTACACTGCTCAAATGTTATATCTAATTAACATTTTTTAAAAACTTGAATAAACACAAGCAGAGTATACAACATAGGAACAGAAAACACATAAGCTTAAAAAAAACACACACACACAAAAAGAAATGTTACACCGTAGGAACTGAAACCACATACTTCTAGGACATTGATAACATCCTACCTTAGACAATGCCTTCTCTGTTGCCAAGGCAATAGCTGGATAAATGGGCATAGCTGAGGAAGAATACAAAAATAGAAACTTTGTTTAAAAAAAATTATTACACCAGATAGACATAATTATGTGCCATGCCAGACAGGGCAGGCAATCACGCTATCTTGTGCGGTCCTTGATATTTCTTATTAGTTCTAATACTTTTCTTTTTCAATGTCATTTGGTCAGTCCGCTGAGATATTTTTATCTCTCTCTCTCTCTCTCTCTCTCTCTCTCTCTCTCTCATGTGGTTACTGTTTCCTAAACCCAGGATTGATCTGTACAAGAAAGGCCTTGCATACTCTACAGTACAGCTCTGGAACACACTCCCCTAGCATTTAAAATCCATTAGTAATGCTTCATCCTTTAACTCAAACCTGTTTCATTATTTACTTGCTTGTAATTATATGCCTCCACAAAATAACCAGCACTCTCTCAACACATGACTCGCCAGCCATCAAATACTAAAATGACATCGTTAAAAACAAATGTTAGAAGGTCTGCACTGACAATGTGTTTTTGATTATGTATATGTCTGTGTGTGCGTGTGCGTATATGTATGTGAGTGCTAATTTATTAGTTTAATTACTATTTCTCTTTTACTTTGAATGTAATAGTTTAATCTTACACTCTTCTGATATGTTTTTTTTTTCCTAATGTAATTTGTATACTTGTATTAAATCGAGTGTGTGGGAAGAATGAAAGATGGAGTGATGAAGGGCAGAATGTAAGACGGGCCTGCGTGCCCAATTCTTTACCCTTTAAAAATAAAGATTCATTCATTCATTCTCTCTCTCTATCTCTCTTTTTCCCATGATGTACCCTTCCAAGATGGTCTTCTCTAAATTCTCACGACATTTAATGTGTCCAAAATATTTAAGTTTTCTCTCTTTAATCCTCTTTACTAGTCAGCCTTCTTCAATATTTTCTACTAGTATGGATATATTTGTTCTTTTCTGTGTCAATGATATTTGAAGAACTCTTCTGTAGCATTTACATTCAAAGGCATTTATGTGTTTCTCAGCTGTTTTGTTAAGTGTCCAGGTCTCACAGGCATATGTTGCGATGGGAAAGATGCATGCCCTTAAAAATCTTATTTTTGTAGTTCTGTCTGCTCCTCTCCACAGATTCTTTACTTATTTTACTTTTTAAAGAGTGACAGATCTCCTCCTTTTAATTCCCCTCATTGTTATCTCCATTATTAGTTGGTAATGATCCAAGATATTCAAAACTCTCCACCTCTTACAATTTTTCATCACTGATACATATTTCAGCTGCCTTCTCCACTGTACAGCAAATGATTCCCAATTCGGTCTTTGCAACAAAACATCAATATTGGTGTTTCTCATATTTATGTAAGTTTATCAAATATCACAAGTATTTCATGCAATCTGAACCATTTCCTCAAATATAAGAAAAAAAAAATTACTACTAAAAAAAAAGAAGCAAGTTACTCACTTGTTTTCTCATTACTTTTCGTTAAATTTTTATTGATTAAAGTATTCATTTCACTAATTTTTTTTTTTTAAATGTTAAAAAAATGTAAAAGTGACCCTTCTCCTTCCTCTGCATTCGAGGTTGTTGGTCACATCAGATCCTGATCTCTATTGACATGGCAAAGCCCGCAGTCCTCTCCAGATCCTGATAGGAGCCCCAATGCTTTTGCCCCAAGCTTGTGTCTTCTCGCTATGCCTCAAGCCTCAGGCTTGCGTGGTTTGGGCAATCCTGAAGGATATGTTCTGGAGTCTGGACTCCACTGCCAAATGAACACTCATATGTTTGAGACATTTTAAGTTGATGTAGGAGGCTTAGTAGTCTGCAGTGGCCTGTCCCTAGGTGGAAGAGGATGGTTTGCTGATGTCTTTGTAGTTGGTGTATTGGATCTAGTTCACTGTTGCATTTCAGTTTCTTTTTTCCATTCACATCTGCACTGGTTATGGATTATAGTTTTCAAAGGTGACCCTATTATGCCATGGAAGCACCTGTACAATATAGGTCAGCGCCTTAAAGGGTAATATTGTCATCATCATGCCTAGCTGTCTTCCCTTCCCCAGCTCAAGTAAAAGTCAAGTACCTATTTCTACATCTGGCTAACTGGGATGCCTCTGAATGGATTCAAACCACCAGCCTTCACCATGAGATACTTGTTAATAAAACACTTCATCACTTCACTGGCCATTTAATGTGATTAAGCCATTATGTATAATAAAAATATTTGTTTCAAAGAAACAACAGTATATATACTAGACTATACACTAAACTATACACTAAAGAATCTGTGGAGAGGAGCAGACAGAACCACAAAAATAAGATTTTTAAGGGCATACATCTTTCCCATCGCAACATATGCCTGTGAGACCTGGACACTTAACAAAACAGCTGAGAAGCACATAAATGCCTTTGAATGTAAATGCTATAGAAGAGTTCTCCAGATATCGTGGACACAAAAAAGAACAAATATATCTATACTACAAGAGCTTAATATTGAAGAAGGCTGGCTAGTAAAGAGGATTAAAGAGAGAAAACTTAAATATTTTGGCCACATTAAACGTCATGATAATTTAGAGAAGACCGTATTGGAAGGATACATAATGGGAAAAAGAAAAAGAGGAAGACCGAAACGAAGATGGCTGCAAGACATCGTTGATGATCTGGAAATGGATGCAGCAGCAGCAGGCCATCTTGCTCACAACCGAGAGGCCTACAGGAGTGCTGTTTGGGAGGCAAAGTTCCGCAAGGGACATGCAAAGGAATGAATGAATGAATACACTAAACATATCTTGGCAGCTACATAGACCAGGATGGTGACACCAGAAAGGAAGTTAGAATCAGAATTGCAAAAGCAGCATTGACCTTCAATAATCTTGAGAACATATGGCATTAAAAAGTTATAAACACAAAAACCAAGTTAAGATTACTCAATCCAAATATAATATTAACCCTCATTTATGCATGTGAAAGCTGGAAAACAACTAAAGAAACAGACAAGAAATTAGACTCTTTTGAAAACAAATGCCTAAGGAAAATGGTATAAAGTGGAATGAATTCAAGAACAACGCAGAGATAAGACAGATGAACAAGCAACAAACTGTCTCATGGGTGATCAGAAAAAGATGATGGACATATGTAGGTCATGTGCTGAGACAAAACAAACAGAGAATCCCAAAACATGCTACCAAGTGGAACAACACACAAGGCAGAAGAAAAAGAGGTTGACCACGTGAAACTCTAAAGAGGACATTGTTAAGAGAGGCCAACTTAGTGGGAATAACATCCCCTGATGAGGCTGGAAAACTCACCAAAAACAGGAAATCTTGGCAATCTACCATGTGAGCCCTATGTGACATTACGGCACGAGAAGGATGTAAGATGTAATATACACTATACTAGACTACCCTGCGGACCAGAGCTGGCCAATACATCTCCTATCTCTGTGTCAGTGCTCCTCCGACTGGCTAAAAGAGCAGGACTTGCCACAGTCCGCTGAGAAGCCTAGCATTTCAGGTCAACTCTGGAATTTCACTTTAGCCCACTTCACCCTGTGAGATGTGTCAAACAAGAACATCCCAATCAGAGACAAAGACAATGCAGCTGTAACAATCAGGATGAACAACAACTTTACTTGTACAATCTCCCTGTAACTGCGAGCTGGTGTTCTTTGCAGCTGATGCTGTGAAGGCGTTGAGGCACATCTTCCTATCGGCACGGGAGCGGATTATTTGAACCTATTTTTTCAGTCCCGGAGTACAGCTAAAAAGCAGGGGGTGTACAATGCATCTTTAGCAGACTCCACCACCATGGGGATTATGGCAATCCCTGCCCCGTTAGCCAGGCTAGGCTTTTTACTGGGGGGGTACCACAGAGAGGTGGGACAGGGTCTTGGTCAGCTATGGTTCTCTAACCCTGATGTCAGCATATCAGCTATGGTTCTCTAACCCTGATGTCAGCAAATCAGCTGTGGTTCTCTAACCCTGATGTCAGCATATCAGCTATGGTTCTCTAACCCTGATGTCAGCAAATCAGCTATGGTTCTCTAACCCTGATGTCAGCATATCAGCTATGGTTCTCTAACCCTGATGTCAGCATATCAGCTATGGTTCTCTAACCCTGATGTCAGCATATCAGCTATGGTTCTCTAACCCTGATGTCAGCATATCAGCTATGGTTCTCTAACCCTGATGTCAGCATATCAGCTATGGGTCGCTGTTTGCCTCATCGGACAGCGTCTTCACCCCTCAGGACAAACAAATAAGTGCAGGAAATTCTCACCAACAAAGTTAGAACTGGTGACGTCCAATAAAAACGAGAGCGAAAGTGGCCATGTTTGTGAGATAAGCAGCCAACAGAACGTTAAGAGACCACTGGCTGATCAACAGAATGTTAAGAGACCATTGGCTAGTCAACAGTCTTTTCTCCATCCCTATCACGCTCTTTTTAGGTATTTAGGTTATTTCAACTTGGTCAGTGACATATGTCAGTTATGTGATGAGAAGAAACAGTCCCAAAACAAGCTATCAAGTGGAACACAAAAGGTCGACCATGCAAAACTCTAAAGAGGACATTGTTAAGAAAAGCTAATTTAGTTGGCATAAAATCCACTGATAAGATTGAAAAGCTCACCAAAAAACAGGAGAACTTGGCGAACTACCATGCAAGCCCTATGTGACGTATAATGTAAGATGTAAGAGTGAGTTTTTCAGGCTAATCTAGTATAATGCATATTACATCGTACATCCTCCCCGTGCCATTAAACTCACATATGCTCGCATGGTAGATTGCCAAGATTTCTTGTTTTTGCTGGGTTTTTCTTGTTTACTGGTGATCTCGCATCTCAGTTCCATGTAGTCTCTGATATTTCAAATGAAATCGACAGATTCCATTATCCCATTCAATGAAGACGCTGTCTGATTAGGCAATCAGCCACCATTCATCAGAACATCAACAGCTCATCCCCTGACACAGCCCTTTGTTACAAGAACATCAGAACATCAAGAGCTCATTACATGACACAGCTCCTTGTTACAAGAACATCAGAATATCAAGAGCTCATTACATGACACAGCCCTTTGTTACAAGATCATCAGAACATCAAGAGCTCATCCCCTGACACAGTCTCTTGTTACAACATCTTCAACTGAACATCAAGAGCTCATCCCCTGACATAGCCCCTTGTTACAAGATCTTCATTTGAACATCAAGAGCTCATCCCCTGACACAGCCCCTTGTTACAAGATCTTCATCAGAACATCAAGAGCTCATCCCCTGACATAGCCCCTTGTTACAAGATCTTCATCAGAACATCAAGAGCGCAAGCTTACAATTCTCAGGAGATAAATCTATCAGCCGCTCAAAGATGAGAAAAACAAAGCCACCACCATCCACACTGAAGTGAAATAATAAGTTTTTATATACTTACATAATGTCAGCGCCAAATTAGGCCAGTTGTATGGCTCATAGAAAAACCATTCAATGAAAGACAAGTTGATCAGGATTCCATATCTAGAACAAATTATTCAAAGGATTATTTCATCTTTTGCTCAGACAGGAAATTTCACTGAAAAACATAACACTATACAGCTCTGTACAGTGTGTCCGTAAAATCATGGTGCAGTTTGAAAATCAAAGTGTCAAAGCTAAATATAGCAAAGCCACTGGCGCAACATTAAAGAGCAACTGAAACAATTTCTGGATTTGTGCTTTTGGTTTCGGATAGGGTGTGAAGATGCTGTCCGATTAACCCATAGCTGATATGCTAGCATCAGGGTTAGCGAACCATAGCTGACCAAGACCCTGTCCCGTCTCTCTGTTGGTACCCCTAGTAACAGGCCCAGCCTGGCTAACAGGGGGTAGGGATCGCCATAGTCCCCACAGTGGTGGAGTCTGCTAAAGAAGTATTTCACGCCCCCTCCTTTTTAGATGTACTCCGGGTGTGAAACAAAATAGCAGTCATAACCCACTCCCGTAGCCCAACCTCCACAGCATCGGCTGCAAAGAACGCCAGCTCGCAGTTATGGGAAGATAAGCACAAGACAAGGTTTCAGATACGTAGGTATTCCACGTGATGTTAATGCAATATGAAACATCATTCTGCCAACGTGTGATCATCATTTCATGAGGAACAGTTAGTGCATAGGAAGCTACAGTGTGTTCTCCAACTTGCCCAAAATTAGAACTGGTGAATTACTAAACATGTCTAACAAAACTTTATGATTTACTCTTTCATTTAGTGTATATTTTCAATATATAATATGTATGGTTATATAAAAACAGTTTCCAAACTGCACCATGATTTTACAGACACACTTATTTGAAACTTTTCTTCCTGCATATCCAACAAAAGATTTTTTTAAAAGAAAATTATGAATACGATAACTAATTTTTTTTAAAAACAATCAACAGAGAATTTTTTTTAAAAACTTGAACTCAAAAGAATAAAACAAAAGCATACACAAAAGACATAAACTAATAAGGAAATACCTGAAATGAGCAAATCTGTTTATACAAAGGAACATTAAAAAAAATATTTTAAAAACATACAAAATAACACTCACACCACTATAAAATAAAATGACTGAAAGAACATAAAGATTAAAACATACAAATGAACAAGACTTAAAAAAAAACACAAAATTTTAAAAAACAATTAAACAAAAAAATCATCAAAGAACAAAATTATCACAAGTATGCATGAAACACCCAACAAAAAGAACACACACACACACACACAAAACTGACCACTGAAAGAATCTCACAAACAAATCACTGCTTACTTGATAATATTCTCCAGAAACAGCCTCGCATTTCCTAAAACCTAAAGACAAAAAAAAAAACAAAAAAACTTCAGTTTTGAGAAATGCAAAACCACGATGTGGGTAATGAGGTGGGTGTTAATAAGAAAATTATTCTAGATTTTCAGTGAATGGTTCAGTACAGTGATTCTCAGTGTGTCTAGAAGTGTCGGTACAGTGATTCTCAGTGTGTGGAGAAGTGTTGGTACAGTGATTCTCAGTGTGTCTAGAACTGTCGGTACAGTGATTCTCAGTGTGTGGAGAAGTGTTGGTACAGTGATTCTCAGTGTGTGGAGAAGTGTTGGTACAGTGATTCTCAGTGTGTCTAGAAGTGTCGGTACAGTGACTCTCAGTGTGTTTTGAAATGAAAATGCAAAGGCACTAGCATCAGACTGTTATCTGACATCCTGGAAAACAGGGTAAGAATTGACCCATCTCTCTAATGTGGAGTCTTCTGGGAAGTAGACTGCTCCTTGAAAGTAAAGAAAATGTCTGTGTGTATTCCTCACCTAATAAAGCCCTTGTAAGCACTCAAAGTCTATGCACTCCTTATCTAATAAAGCTCTTATATGCACTCCTCATCTAATAAAGCCCTTGTATGCATTCCTTATCTAATAAAGCTCTTATATGCACTCCTCATCTAATAAAGCCCTTGTATTCACTCCTTATCTAATAAAGCTCTTGTATGCACTCCTCATTTAATAAAGCTCTTGTATGCACTCCTTATCTAATAAAGCTCTTATATGCACTCCTCATCTAATAAAGCCTTTGTATGCATCCCTTATCTAATAAAGCTCTTGTATGCACTCCTCATCTAATAAACCCCTTGTATGCACTCCTTATCTAATAAAGCCCTTGCATGCATGCACTCCTCATCTAATAAAGCCCTTGCATGCATGCACTCCTCATCTAATAAAGTCCTTGTATGCACTCCTTATCTAATAAACCCCTTGCATGCATGCACTCCTCATCTAATAAAGTCCTTGTACTCACTCCTCATCTAATAAAGTCCTTGTACACACCCCTCATCTAATAAAGTCCTTGTACTCACTTCTCATCTAATAACGTCCTTGTACACACCCCTCATCTAATAAAGTCCTTGTACACACCCCTCATCTAATAAAGTCCTTGTACACACCCCTCATCTAATAAAGTCCTTGTACACACCCCTCATCTAATAAAGTCCTTGTACACACCCCTCATCTAATAAAGTCCTTGTACACACCCCTCATCTAATAAAATCCTTGTACACACCCCTCATCTAATAAAGTCCTTGTACACACCCCTCATCTAATAAAGTCCTTGTACACACCCCTCATCTAATAAAGTCCTTGTACACACCCCTCATCTATGTAATAAAGTCCTTCTTTGTACTCCTCTGAGCACAATTCAGTCACTGTAGCTGGAAAGGATGTTATTTTATAATGTAAAGTGTCAATCTGCAGGAATAGTCCTATAATAATTATAATTATATAATTATAATTATCCTGTAATCTGATTTTTCAGATCAATAACAGAAATGTGTTAGTGAAATGTGTGGAATTTTCAAGTGTGGAATTCCAGATTGTCATGAAGTTTATGCTCCTGTAGAAGAAAACCCGAAAGCAAATCCAGAAGCATATGCTGCAAACAATTGTGTGACAAATGCCCATCATACTCAACTGTGCAGACATAGTGTACTAACTTTCGGCAAGGAGATCTCAAGACTGAATATGCAGCAAGATCTGGAAGGTCTTCAACAGTGTCAACTCCAGAAATTGTTGATCATGTTCGTGACCTGATTTTTGGCAGATCAACAGATTTTGGCTAAAACATCTGCTGAGACACTAGAGACATCCAGGGAATGTGGTTGGGTTTATGACTCATGAACATTTATGTATGAAAAACTGCTGGCCATGTGGGTGCTGAAATGTTTGAAAACTGAAATGTTTTGAAAGCTGAGAAGAAATGAAAACAAGTGGACACTTTTTGCCGCATTCTGAAGGATCTAGTGATGACATTTTGGAACGACTTGTCACAGCCGATGAAACACATGATCCCAAGACAAAATAATGGCCCTTGCAGTGATGACACTTTGGTTCTCCATGGCCGAAGAAATTCATGACCTGAAAGTCAGCAGGAAAGGTCATGGCCACTGTTCTTTGGCATAAAGAATGTATTTTGATGACTGACCATCTTCTGAAGGGCCAGTTACTATTATAAACTGCTGTGCTGAATAAAGAATGCACTGAAAGAAAAACAGTGTGAGAAGCTGTTAAAAAAAGTGCTTTCTTTTCACAGAACAATGGGCATGCTCTGGATGATTTGAAGAATTTGGGGGTTTCAGTGCATAGATCATCCACCTTACTCACCAGATCTTGTGCCAACCATTTCCCCATTTCCAAACCTTAAAAACTGTTTGAAAGGGAGGACATTTTCAAATGAATCACAAGTGACGAGAGGGGTCACCTGGGCAAGAGCAGAAAAAAAGGCAAAGGACAGGCATTTGTGGAAAACCCTTGCAGAACCCCCATGTGCCCTGGGCACTTAAGGTTCAGACAAAGACAGAGAGAGATATCAGATTTTTTTTTTTGGAAGCGTTAAAGAAACTTGAGAAATGATGTGCCAAGTGTGTTGAACTTTGATGTGGAGTAACGTGCAAGTTTCATGGCCCTAGCTCATTCCCTTCTTAGTTGAGCCAATAATTTTTCCACTACCCCCTCACAGGCTAGTGGTCCCAGGTGATCAATATCCTACCTGAAATTTCAGCTTCTGGCATATGACACTTCCAGTTTTTCTAATAAATTTTTTTTTGGGGGGGGGGATGCTGCTTATACACTGGCAAATACAATATGTCTCCTTCTTCTTCTTCATACACACACGGGCATTGATGTGTGGTACCGATTTTTGTGATGCGCCTTTTGGCTGGGTACCTCCGATTTCAGCACCTTTCCTTGCTAGGGCAGACTGTGGTCTTGCTCAGACTGCCATGAAGACAGTGGTGTAGGCTGGCCTAGCCAAAACTTTGTTTTCCAGCCTCTGGTGGCTGTACTTAAGCTCCTTCTCCATGTCAGGTACAGTATGCAATGCTGGCTGGTCAGATGGCTTTGAGACAGTTCCACAGAGACGCTCTGACTTTGGGATGAGGAATCTAATGAGTGCCTCAATGACATCCATTCTCCGCCTCCTATAGTTTGCTGGCTCTGTTTTGTAATGCGTAATGATGTAAACATCATTCTGATAGCCACTGTTGTAAAGACCCATAGGCTTGTCATGTCCTGGATTCATTGGTTTCACACCAAATTTTCCTCATCCCTGCTGGCAATTTCCATGTCCCCAACCATCCACCAACCCGACATTACATTTTACAAAAATAACAGTTACAATTAGCATTGATTGCTACAGGTTTCTGGGCTACAGAAGTAGGTCACAGCTTTTAAGCAAACAGATCTATGTTCCCTGTCTCACAAAGACTGTGTTAAGATAAGTGTGTTCTTAACGCAGCTGCTCCCAGGGGAAAACTGAAGTCTTAGGGGCTGAAAAGTAAATGTTAAAAAGTTTTTCCTCATGTTAACTCTTTGATTCTATCTGCCCAACCATACAAAAACTGTATGTAAACTATACTCACCAGCAAAATGAGACAAAGGTTCAAAATACCGTAATAATTGGTGAACCCACTGCTTGTGCTGAACAGCGAATCCGCATGGTTGTGGAGCCTGGAGGGAATAAGAGAACAGCTGATCAGCTATTAGGTTTTTTTGGGGGGGGATGGGGGGGGGGGACAGGACTGGAGGCTGTGTTGAAAGTAATTCTGGATGGAATCAGGGTATATACATTATTCATGAAGGAATCGCAGCCTGACAGTAGAGAATTAGAGAAGTCAGTGTTGGAAGCAATTCTGGGTGGAGCTGTGCTGGAGAAAATGAAATGCTTATGATGGAGTTTGGCTGGAGAAAATGAAATGCTTATGATGGAGTTTGGCTGGAGAAAATGAAATGCTTATGATGGAGTTTGGCTGGAGAAAATGTAATGCTTATGATGGAGTTTGGCTGGAGAAAATGTAATGCTTATGATGGAGTTGGATTGGATAAAATGTACTTTTTATGATGGAATTAGGCTGGATAAAATGTACTATAAAAATTTATGATGCAGTCAGTTTGGCTAAAATGTACTATTTATGATGGAGTTGGGCTGGATAAAATGTACTATTTATGATGGAGTCAGACTGGCTAAAATGTACTATTTATGATGCAGTCAGTTTGGCTAAAATGAAAAAAAATAGTGGGGAATCAATTTTTGGTGGAAACAAGAGTCAGTGCAAATATATCTTTTATGATGAAGTCAGAGTCTGATGACATAAAAATGGAAGAGTTTTGAGTTTAAGGATTGTCATACCAATTCCACAGCTTTAACAATATCCCAATAAATTTGATTAGTTTTGCTTTAACTTGGCAAACAGACTATTAGTTCTGTAACTATATCTGTAAACTGGGCCTTGCTCTATTGTTCGTTCTGAGGACCTGCATCATTACATTCGGGGCAATTCCAGACATGCTCGGACGTTGACATGCTGTGTGTGTACTGCACGTGGTCTAGCCTTTAGCTGGGATTTGAATACATGCCTTTGGCTGCATGTAACTCAGATTATTAGTTCATTTTAAATTATGAAATAGGAGTGAAAAGTTGAATGTACTTGAAGGGCAGGACTGCTGTTAGGGCTGATGAGTGAGAGCTGGACTTGTCCTGGACATGCTTCTTCATGTTTCTAGCAGAAACACAACAACATCAAATCCAAAACTTGAGTTTCAGCTGCATAGAATTTAAACTATGCAGATGAAGCCACTGACAACAATTATTGAGGAAAGACAGTGGCGATGGTTGGGACATGTGCTCCGAATGAATGACAACTCACTACCAAAAATAGCACTAAGATGGACACCACAGGGGAACAGAAGTAAGGGTAGACCAAAAGAGACGTGGAGAAGAACAACAGAAAGGATGTTAAGCAAAAGAGGGCTCACCTGGACAAGAGCAGAAAAAAAAGCGAAGGACAGGCATTTGTGGAAAATCCTTGCGGAAGCCCCATGTGCCCTGGGGACTTAAGGTTCAGAGAGAGAGAGAGAGAGAATTTAAACTCCAAGGTTACAACAACAAAGGGCAAGATGGTAAAACAAAAACTCACTTAAGGTCATCTGATTTGTCCCTGGGCTTAGGGTGCACCATATACTCGGGCTCATAAAACCAGTCGGGGGCAAACTTTGCCAGTGACTGCTTCAATGTTCTTCTGAATCTTCCAAAAACATGTCCATCCACTGGTTCTGGAGAACGAATCCTCTGCATTTCTCCCCCACAAGATTTACACAGCTTTCTCGGAATCTGGACTTCATATGAGGGAGCACTGTTCTGTGTCCTTTCTGTTCGCAAGTTTGCACACCCTCTGTTTCTGAGCACAGTGCTACTGCTCTTCGCGCTTGCCATAACTTGTCCTCCTTTTCTTGTGCTGCTTTCAGTGTTTGTATTTTTCTTACTACTAAACACACAATACTCCTCCGTGCACAGCTGACCATCTGAGCCGAAACTATCAGTACTGCTGGTTGACGATTTGCGAACAGGCGCACTGCTTAGATGTGTAGTATCACAAAATCCATGTGTGTTAATCACTGGCGTGCTTCCATGTATTGCGCTGTTTCCATTGCGCTGACTGCAATGTGTCACCATATCTGCTACCTTTGTCACTGCCATTGTAAAAAAAGATACTACAAATGCCAGAATACTTTACGCATAAACTACGGTCTCAATGGAGTACTTCCGCTAACGACTAAAGCAGTTTTCAGTCATGCATTATATAATCTTATGCCGAGTCCTTTCTTCTCCGATAATTACACTATAAATCCTAGTCCACGTGTGGCTATTTCTGTTGGTAACGATATTACGATGTCTCTAAAAGCAACAACTGCACGTTTCATACTGCAGAAGCAATGTTACGACGTCTCCACATTATTTTAAAACGAACAAAAATCTCATCATGTCATATAACACCGCAAGGCTACATAAGCAAAACGTCTTGAGGTCCTATACACCAACACCCGGGGTCGACTGTTTGCCGAAGACAGTATAACCTCAACAGATTCGACTCCGGCTAAAGAACACTAGTCCAGAAATGTATATACTTGAAAAAACACAAGCCAGACACGACTAATTTTCCATGTACAGTAACAAGTCACGTGGCTTCTGGCAGCGACAGCCAATCACGGCCAGTGAAGTCGTCAACAAAGTGGACGTAAACACCAGGATGCTATTCTTAGTAACGGCATGCCCTACTTTCGTGCGTTGCACGGATTATACTGCAGGTCAAGGTCATATAAGGGAGTTAACAATGAAAATTTGATGAGGCAAAACCTTACCTACAGAAGTAATGTATTGAGCAGTACTGTTTGGAGACGTAACATTTCCACGAAACTTTGTTACAAATACTTTATTTATGAATATAAACTGCCATGCCGGATAGCGTTGGTGATCATGCTTCTTCATCTTGATGTCTCAAATCAATTCAGATGCTTTTCTTTTTCCCATTGTCACTTTGTCAGTCCACTTGGCTTTCCTCTCCTCCTTGTCCCCTTGAATTTTCCAGTTATTACTAAGCTCTGTAACTTCTATGTTCTCGTGATGTGCTAAAGGGAAATCACCGCTTTACTATCATTCCCATGTCAAATCAGGCTTCACAAATCTATGAACAAATATTTTAGAAACAAAAAAAAATTCTATTGAGTCATTTTATTCGTTCATTCTCCCCTAGCCTCGCTATTCGACAATGGTAATCTCGCATCTCAGTTCCATGCAGTCTCTGATATTTCAAATGAAATCGACTGACTCCATTATCCCATTCAATGAAGATGCTGTCCGATTGGGCAATAAGCGACCGATAGCTGATATGCTAGCGTCAGAGTTAGGGAACTATAGCTGACCAAGACACTGTCCCTCCTCTCCGTTGGTACCCCCAGTAACAGGCATAGCCTGGCTAATGGGGCAGGAATCGCAACAGTTCCCATGGTGGTGGAGTCTACTAAAGAAGCACTGCACACCCCCTGCTTTTTAGCTGTACTCCGGGACTGAAAAAAGTACCTGCCATAACCCGCTCCCACGCCGATACGATGCTACAGCTTCTACAGCATCGGCTGCAAAGAACATCAGCTCGCAGTTACAGGGAGATAGTACAAGACAAGAACAAGACTCTAGTACAAGACAAGAACAAGACTCTCTCTCTCGCTCTCTCTCTCTCTCTCTCTCTCGCTCTCTCTCATTTTTTCTTAAATCATAGTGTAAATGTGCCATTGCTCTGAATTAATATTCACTATTCAGATGATCCCACGAACGATGCAGATGATGATGTGAAAGACGACTTCTATCACCAACTACAATAAATCATTAACAAAGTCCCTAAACACGAGATCCTAATTGCTATGGGGGACTTCAACGGTAAGGTAGGGAAAGATAACACCGACGTTGAAAAAGTAACGGGGAAAGAAGGAACTGACATGGTGATCTTTTCGTTTGTCGAGACATCACAATGTAATAAGCAAGTCTGGTGCTGACAATGCGACAAGACGAAGTTTACTAGATAGAATCTAATGATGATGGATACTTGTTGGATGATAAATGCATTCAGCAGTATGTCGAAATATAGGTCTTCAGCCCAGTCATCAAACTGTCAAAATACAGGCTTTCAGCCCAGCATCAAACTGTCAAAATACAGGCCTTCAGCCCAGTCATCAAACTGTCAAAATGCAGGCCTTCAGCCCAGTCATCAAACTGTCAAAATACAGGTCTTCAGCCCAGTCATCAAACTGTCAAAATACAGGTCTTCAGCCCAGTCATCAAACTGTCAAAATGCAGGCCTTCAGCCCAGTCATCAAACTGTCAAAATGCAGGCCTTCAGCAGCCATCAAACTGTCAAAATACAGGCCTTCAGCCCAGTCATCAAACTGTCAAAATACAGGTCTTCAGCCCAGCCATCAAACTGTCAAAATACAGGTCTTCAGCCCAGCCATCAAACTGTCAAAATGCAGGCCTTCAGCAGCCATCAAACTGTCAAAATACAGGCCTTCATCCCAGCCATCAAACTGTCAAAATACAGGCCTTCAGCCCAGTCATCAAACTGTCAAAATACAGGCCTTCAGCCCAGTCATCAAACTGTCAAAATACAGGCCTTCAGCCCAGTCATCAAACTGTCAAAATACAGGCCTTCAGCCCAGTCATCAAACAGTCAAAATACAGGCCTTCAGCCCAGTCATCAAACAGTCAAAATACAGGTCTTCAGCCCAGTCATCAAACAGTCAAAATACAGGTCTTCAGCCCAGCCATCAAACTGTCAAAATACAGGCCTCCAGCCTAGCCATCAAACTGTCAAAATACAGGCCTCCAGCCCAGCCATCAAACTGTCAAATTACAGGCCTTCAGCCCAGGATTAAAGAGAGAAAACTTAAACATTTTGGACACATTAAACGTCATGATAATCTAGAGAAGACCTATTGGAAGGATACATAACGGGAAAAAGAAAAAGAGGAAGACCAAAACGAAGATGGCTGCAAGACATCGTTGACGATCTGCAAATGGATGCAGCAGCAGCAGGCCATCTTGCTCACAACCGAGAGGCCTACAAGAGTGCTGTTTGGGAGGCAAAGTTCCGCAAGGGACATGCAATGAAATGAATGAATGAATCACAGACAAACAGGTGAACAGGAGTTCGAATTAAACATATCGACAATTCTCAAAGTTCCTGGTACAACCAAAAACTCCGTAATACAGCGACAAACAAACACACCCGCGTGTGTCAAGCGTCCATTTCGTTCCCTTTTTTCTTTAACTTAATACTTACTTCCGCATATCGGGTGGGGGGGGGGGGGAGGCAAAAACAAAAAGAGAATGCCTACAACACGTGGTGTTCCCAAGCGGTCACCCATCTAAGTACTAACCACGCCCTGCGTTGCTTGACTTCGGTGATCGGACGAGAACCGGTATTCTCAACGCGGTATGGCCGTAGGCACAACCCTGTGCCAAAAATATGTATATAAATAAATACATTATGTTTGTGTGTGTTTCTGCATCATCGCCAAAATCGCACACTCTTAAAAGATAACATGATTTTATTTGAATTTGTGCCAGCATAACTAAATCTGTTGCGATACGGGTCAAGAGACGACAGTTTCTCTGACCAAAAGGCAGCCATTCAGGAACGCAACTTAGAAAACGTAACCAGTAAATCATGGGCGCCTCCATCAAAAACTTAATGGGGTTTATACCTGTAACATTTACTTTACAGCTTTACTATATAGTATGCTTTTCATTTTCATGAATGCTGACTTGGCCTGGCCTGGAATCTTTCTTTCTTTTTCTTTCTCTCTCTCTCTCTCTGAACCTTAAATGCCCAAGGCACATGGGGCTTCCGCAAAGGTTTTCCACAAACCCCTGTCCTTTACCTTTTTTTCCGCTCTTGCCCAGGTGACCCCTCTATTGCTAGGAATCCTTCTGTTGTTCTTCTCCATGTCTCCTTTTGCCTAGCCTTTCTTCCGTTCCCCTGTGGTGTCCATCTTAGTGCTATTTTTAGTGGTGAGTCCTCAATAATCCGGAGCACATGTCCCAACCATCGCCAGCGTATTTCCTCAATAACTGCTGTCATTGGCTTCATCTGCATTTCTGCCAACAAGATGTTATTTCTTATGGTGTTTGGCCAAAATATTTTTCTGATTCTTTGTAAACATTTAGTCTTGAAAGAATTCAGCTTGTTTGCTATGGGTTTTGGTGATTTTCCAGAATTCACGTCCATATAGTAGTACACTTAGAACATTACTCTTAAATGTCCTGATTTTCATCTTCGTGCTTAGTTTTTTTTAGATTTCCATATAGTCTGCAGCCTGTTTTGCTCTAGTAAGTCTGTTGTTGATGCCCTCTGTGCTGTCTCCATTTTCTACTACTCTACTGCCAAGATTCGTTGACCTCCTCCACTAACTTGTTATCTCTACTATCAGTACAATTCTGGTGTCCACAGTTTGCTTCTTTAACTCTGTCTTTCCTACACTGATCTTTAATCTAATATTGTTAGCCTGGAATAGTAAAACACTCAACCTGTTCATCTGATAGAAAATATCAAAGACTGAAATCTATTGGGGGAGTGCTGTCATTATTGTGCTCTTGTGTTAATACATGACATCCATTGATCCTAACAGTAGTTGTGAAGCATTTTTTTCCCTCGTGTTTTAGCCACTCTGCAATACTTCTCATGCCCTTGAGTTTCTTTGATCTCTCACGTGACCCACCGAGCGACTTAAAAACTGAGGAATACAACAGCACTAGTCTGGATGACTTTTGACTGGAGTGATCTAGTCTGAAGCAAGAGATGAACATATTTGAGATTTTACTGTCTGTGGCTTCGGTAAAACTAAAACTGATTTGTGCCGTTGTTGTAACTCCAAACAGTGCTCCTGGTTAGCTAGCTTGTGTCACGTTACCATGGTTGATACTGGCATATTCTCAGAGAACATAACTCTGCAGGAAAATTAAGAGAACACAGTTTTGTAGGATTAGACCTCGGGGGAAAAAATATCGTAGACAAAGCACTTGAGTGAGACGTGAGAGAAAGAAAAATCACAAGAGAACCACGGACTAGCCACGAGAGAACAGCGAACTACATTATCTCGCACCTCTGCAGGAGTGCCCAACACACAAAGAGCAAATAAAACAGGTGCGACCAATGACTATATCAGTTCAAAAGAAGCTTTATGGGGGATTTATACCAACTTTAGCTGACCACTGATTACTTCAAACGTATACAAGTTGACATAAGAGAGCGATCGAAGAAAAAGAAGGCATGTTCTCAATGGTGGTAGAGTCAGATTCTTCGGTTCATTCCATGAAACTCTGTGGCACAATCCGCTTCAGTGTGATCCATTAGCACAAACTATCTCAGTGTGACACTGTAGCACAAGTCTGTGACACTGTAGCACAGGATATCTCACTGTGACACTGTAGCACAAGATATCTCGGCGTGTCACTGTAGTACAAGATATCTCACTTTGACACTGTAGCAAAAGCTATATCAGGGTGTCACTGTAGCAGAAGCTATCTCACTGTGACACTGTAGCACAAGCTTTCTCACTGTGACACTGTAGCAAAAGGTATATCAGGGTGTGTCACTGTAGCACAAACTATCTCAGCTGTATTACTGTAGCACAAACTATCTCAGTGTGTCACTGTAGCAACAGCTATCTCAGGGACCTTCTGCTCAGCAAGCAAGTGTACTGACATACGTCGCGACACCCATCTCAGATTCATTCATTTGCATGTCCCTTGCGGAACTTTGCCTCCCAAACAGCACTCCTGATAGCGACTGAAATATGGTCGCGATGGGGTCTTAGGTTGGGTCGTGAGAGGATATGAAAAATGTAAAAAAAAAACAGGTTAAAAAATTAGTGACTTTGGGGAAACCCTGCTACTTCATGTTTTCAAATCTAAATATTAAAATTATGAACACACACACATGTACGCGCACGCAAGCACGCTACCATTCACTAAAGCTATTTTTCTTTGAATATGACTGTTTTATTTTTATTTTCGTCATAAGTCGCGAGTCATTCACGACTGCTTACTTTCGCGGTCATAAACATTTTGGAACAGCTGCCTGTCATGTGCTTGGAAACTTAGGGGATAATTTACACTATTTCACCAATTCAGTCATGCTCTTTCGATTCATTTCGCTTGCAGAGAAAACGAGGTATGTCCTGCCGGTGAATGCTGCACTGTTGATTGGCTTCTAAGTTTAGACAATTTCTATACCAATCAGATTCGAGTATTAAGTATGACGTCACAGTTTTGAGGAAACACGGGATTCCACAACAAAGTCATTCATTCATTTATTTGCATGTCCCTTGCGGAACTTTGCCTCCCTAATAGCACTCCTGTAGGCCTCTCGGTTGTGAGCAAGATGGCCTGCTGCTGATGCATCCAACTGCAGATCGTCAACGATGTCTCGCAGCCATCTTCGCTTTGGTCTTCCACAACAAAGTAGCACAACTTAAACAATCAGACCTTGAAAATATCCTAGACAAAGCACTTCTACATCAGCGAAATTAAAATCAAGAGAGAATTAATTACTCGGAACTCCGGTAGGACGAACAGCCGTCTGGTCACGAGAGAACAGCGTATTAACGAGATTTACAATGTCCGGGTTTACTTTTAAAGGGAAAATATTTTGGTCAAACCCAGGAAGGAATACAAGGGAAAACTATACTCAGGAAGAGAAGGCAGGGGATGTCACCGATACTGGTTGGAGGACAGTGTCAAGAGTCAGCGTGACTGGCTGAAGTCTCAAAGCAAGGGTCACTCGCAAGCTGTAGGTTAAGTTTTCCACGTGGTGATGGCATAAGATGACGATTTTCTTACAAAACTGCAGAATTTACCCTGATGGGCAACCATAAATAGCTAGTGTAAAAACTAAAGGAAAGAACACCGGCAGTCACTGACTTAAAGTCGTGTAGCATCTTTAGAGTATCATTATACACGATGCATTTTAACATTCATTATGAGAAATACTTACGGTCTATCATTTGAAGAATATGCTTCTTTGCGCTTGTCTTCTTGTTTTTCTTCCTCTTTGCTTGTTCTTTGGGAGCTCCGCAGACGAATCGACATCTTCTCCCCTAACAGGAAGTTGGTAAAAGGTCAAATTCAAATGTAGCTCTTCTGTGACAGAAACGTGTATGGTCTTTCCACAGCAGACGGGTTTTAATAGTTTATTTCAAAGAGTAGTTTTGTTTACCCGACCTGTATAAATGTATTAATATTGTGATATTTAAGCTCAAATTCAAATAGTGTTTGAAAGAGATCATAAGTTTCTAATCGAGACTGCTAATTCTTGCTTCAAGTGACGATTTTATTTAACTGTAACTTAACGTGCGGCGTGTTTGGAAATTTCATGAGTAAGAAGTTCACAGTCACAAATGGCGAACAACACAACGGACATTGATTCTCCAGCAGCACTGGACAGTTTCTTGTCTCGATCTTTTCTTGATTTAGAAAAGATTGATGAAAATCTGTTCAGGTAGGTTCTCGAGTGATTGGTAGCATTGTACTTTGGTCCTATTCTGCTCTTTGCTCTTCGAACCTGAACGGCATGCTCTTTTGCACTCAGGACACTCCCATATGTTCTCGACCTTTAACCTTAGTGCTTTTAGTAGTGTATTTTGGGTGGTGGTGCCAATGGCACATTAAACAGCTCGATCTTTTCCGCAAAGTTCTGACTGTCTACCACTGCCCTTTGTTATTTCCCCCTTTCGATTAGTTGATAGCTGCTGCATTCAAAAAATTTTTGCTCTATTTTCTGTAATTTTGATAGTGTGGCATCGAGTGATTGTTATTACTGGCCCTATTCTGTTCTTTGCTCTATGATTACTTTTTCACCTTAAAATGTCACAATGAGAGGATAAAAAAAAACAATCATCCACACCAACCCTGTTTTAAGCTATCTCACAGTCTCTACAGTTCATGCATCTTTGTATTTTTGTAGAGTTTTTTTTTCCTCTGAAATGTTCATCTCATTATTTACACTCTTAAAAAAAAGTTCCTTCAATTGCATATACAATAAACCAATCATATAATGTTTTCTATGGTCTGAATGCATGGGTCAGTTACTACAGAAAGTTACTATCTTTTTCTCCCCAGTTCTTCTTGATATTTCAGTTATTTTCAGAATATTTTATTTCTAGAATTCTACACTTTACTAGTTTTCTATGTTTATGTTAAACACAGAGCAATTCTGATGTATTTGTTATAAAGTTTGAGTTTAGTTTTTTACTGTGATGGATATAGTAGCCGTTGATCCATTTTCATTTGAGTTTTCCTGTGACCTTCTGTGGTCATAAATCAGAATTTTCCATTTCTTTTATGGAGAAAATCTAATGAGTCTTGTTCACATGAAGCTTTCAGCATAGGTCTCCAGCCATTTCATTCTGTTCCCTGTTAGAGAAACAGATCTGCCCAAAGAAAGCAAGGATGGTGCTGCCCAGGGTAAAGATATGCACTTTACTAACATGTAACTAATGCTGGGAGCTTATCCTCAGCATCATTCCCAGACTGTGCTTTTGAAGCTGCAGCACAAATGAAAATAAATCGATGAAGAGTTTCAGATTTGTTCTTATCAGGACTGTGGAGTTGAGAGTGTTTTGTTTTGTTTTGTTTTTAAATACCATTTATGAAAGAGTGAGAGTTCCCTTCCTTTCTAGCCTTCTTTACCCCTATCTGGGGCTCCATTTATATCTATCCTGGGCTGTTTCTTCTATCCGTCTCCGGGTGTAGTCCATCTTTTTTTTTATCTCTGCTCCAAGACTCCTTTGTCAGGTGTTTCTAGGTCTTCCTTGTTTCTTCTTCCCCTGGGGATTCAGTGTGAGAGCTTATCTGATTATGTCCGTAGGCAGTAGAAGAATGTAGGAACCAGGGCTTCCTATATCTCTCTCTCTGAACTTTAAGTGCCCAGGGCACATGGGACTTCCGCAAGGGTTTTCCACAAATGCCTGTCCTTTTGCCTTTTTTTCTGCTCTTTCCCAGGTGAGCCCTCTTTTGCTCAACATCCTTTCTGTTGTTCTTCTCCATGTCTCTTTTGGTCTACCCTTACTTCTATTTCCTTGTGGTGTCCATCTTAGTGCTATTTTTGGTAGTGAGTTGTCATTCATTCGGAGCACATGTCCCAACCATCGCCAGCGTCTTTAAAATATAGTTCATTGTTAATCCACTTGTTCTTTTTTCTTTTGGGTTTTCTGTTGTTGTTTTTTTTTTTGCATTGTTAACCTAAAAAATGCAACAACAAAAAACCCAAAACAAAAAACAAAAATGAACAAGTGGATTAACAATGAACTATATTTTTAAATTTCAATAGGGAAGACAAGATAAAATGAATTAAAAAAAAAAAACCAGCGAGCATTGTTAACCTAAAAAAATCAAGCGTTGTTAACCTACAACAATCATGTATTGTTAACCTAAAAAAAATCACTGCTGACTAATTATGGAGATACAATGAGGGAAATTAAAAGGAGGACATCTGTCACTCTTCAGAAAGTAAAACAGCTAAAGAATCTGTGGAGAGGAGCAGACAGAACTACAAAAATAAGATTTTTAAGGGCATGCATCTTTAACAAAGGGAGACTCTATGTAGAGCCATCACTAGAGAGAGTACAACTTTGGGATTCAAGTCCATCCAAGACCTACAGCGGGCTACGGCAAGTCGTCAGACATGCAAAGATATGATTTCCGCCCTCTGAGCCAATGTTGGCCCTAAAGGAATGTCAATCAATCACCTTTCCAATCACAACATATGCCTGAAGAAACACATTCTTTGAATGTAAATGCTACAGAAGAGTTCTTCAAATATCATGGACACAAAAAAGAACAAATATATCAGTACTACATGAACTTAATATTGAAGAAGACTGGTTAGTAAAGAAGATTAAAGAAAGAAAATTTAAATATTTTGACACATTAAACATCATGATAATCTAGAGAAGACCATCTTGGAAGGGTACATAATGGGGAAAAAGAAAGAGAGGAAGACCAAGGTGAAGATGGTTGCAAGACATCGTTGATGATCTGCAAATGGATGCATTAGCAACAGGGCATCCTGCTCACAACCAAGAGGCCTACAGGAGTGCTGTTAGAGAGGCAAAGTTCCGCAAAGGACATGCAAATGAATGAATGAACCTAAAAAAAAATGTTAAATCGTGTGGAGCATACACACAATGAGTCCATACCAGGGATTTCATCTGGCTATATCCTGTACAGCTAACCCATCAGGCTGTGTAGTCTGAAGCAGTTTTAAGTGGAGTTGGACACTCCAGTAAGATGAGCAACCACTTAGCCACAAGAGGGCGTCTGACTATCAGTTTGGCCATGAAGCATCCAGAAGGGGATACACAAAAACAGAACTTTCTAGAACAGCGTGCATTGGGGCTCTCATGACAACACAGCTTCAAACACTGAGGAGAGGACACACTTCTAACAGGAAGGATAATTGTTTTTGTTCTTTTAATAATCAAGGGGATTTTTTTGTTCTTTTAATAATCAGGGGGATTTTTTTGTTCTTTTAATAATCAAATGGCTTTTTTGTTCTTTTAATAATCAAGGGGCTTTTTTGTTCTTTTAATAATCAAGGGGGAATTTTTTGTTCTTTTAATAAGCAAGGGGATTTTTGTTCTTTTAATAAGCAAGGGGGCTTTTTGTTCTTTTAATAATCAAGGGGGCTTTTTTGTTCTTTTAATAATCAAGGGGGCTTTTTGTTCTTTTAATAATCAAGGGGGCTTTTTGTTCTTTTAATAATCAAGGGGATTTTCTGTTCTTTTAATAATCAAATGGCTTTTTGTTCTTTTAATAATCAGATGGCTTTTTGTTCTTTTAATAATCAAGGGGGCTTTTTTGTTCTTTTAATAATCAATGGGGCTTTTTGTACTTTTAATAATCAAGGGGATTTTTGTTCTTTTAATAATCAAGGGGATTTGTGTTCTTTTAATAATCAAATGGCTTTTTGTTCTTTTAATAATCAGGGGGATTTTTTTGTTCTTTTAATAAGCAAGGGGATTTTTGTTCTTTTAATAAGCAAGGGGGATTTTTGTTCTTTTAATAATCAAGGGGGCTTTTTTGTTCTTTTAATAATCAAGGGGGCTTTTTGTTCTTTTAATAATCAAGGGGGCTTTTTGTTCTTTTAATAATCAAGGGGATTTTCTGTTCTTTTAATAATCAAATGGCTTTTTGTTCTTTTAATAATCAGATGGCTTTTTGTTCTTTTAATAATCAAGGGGGCTTTTTTGTTCTTTTAATAATCAATGGGGCTTTTTGTACTTTTAATAATCAAGGGGATTTTTGTTCTTTTAATAATCAAGGGGATTTTTGTTCTTTTAATAATCAAATGGCTTTTTGTTCTTTTAATAATCAAGGAGATTTTTGTTCTTTTAATAATCAAATGGCTTGTTTGTTCTTTTAATAATCAAGGGGGCTTTTTGTTCTTTTAATAATCAAGGGGGCTTTTTGTTCTTTCAATAATCAAATGGCCTTTTGTTCTTTTATTAATCAAGGGGGCTTTTTGTTCTTTTAATAATCAAATGGCCTTTTGTTCTTTTATTAATCAAGGTGATGCTTTGTCACCAGTTGATCTTTTTTTTTTGTCTTCTCTTGTCAAGATGGTTGTCCTTTAGTGCAAGCTTTTTTCTTATGATTTTAAAAAATATTTTTCTTCTTTAAATTATTCTTTTTAATTTTATTTTAAATGTGTTCTTGATATTCTGCACTTTTCATTAATATTTTGGGTACAAAAAAAATAATAATAAATTACTTTGTGTTTAGTTCAGTATCTTTAGTTTGTTACATAGCTTAGAGTAAGTTCCCTTTGTCAGGCTTTCTTGTGTGTGGAAAATAATATGTTGGTTGTTTAGTCTGCCCATTTATTCCTATCTGTGAGTAGGTATCATGTTGTCAGAGTGTCAAAGTGTTGTGTATCTACAGTATAAAATGTTATTCCAGGTCTCTGAAATGATCTTTATAATGCTTAATACATGATAATCAATCATTCATTCATTCTCTCATTAAATGGCGTGCTGTCTGGATATTGCTGAGGTCCTTGCTATCTAATTACATGTTCAAACTGGTGATTCCAGAATGCATATGTCTTCTTCTAGGCTGTCTCATCATTGTTATTTAGATCTACCTCTTGGTCTTTCTCCTTTCATCTCTCCTGTATAGGCCATCTTTGTCTGTCTATCCTCCTCTATTCTCTCTAAATCCCCGAGCTGCCTCAGTCTGTTGTTTTTCATAATGGCTGTTATAAGCTTGTATATTGTGCACTGATATATCGGTCACATGATGAGAAGAAACAGTCAGAGAATCCCAAAACAAGCTGTCAAGTGGAACACAACGGGTTGAAGAAAAAGAGGCCGACCACATGAAACTCTAAAGAGGACATTGTTAAGAGAGGCCAAATTAGTAGGCGTAAAATCCAAAAGGTTGAAAAGTTTTGCTGAAAACAGAAAAAATTGGCAAACTACCTTGCAAGCCCTATGTGGCATTTAACAATATGGGAAGGATGTAAGATGTTATAAGCAGAGAGTTAAAAAAAATGTGCAGATTCCTTTGTTACTTCTTATCTTCCATTGTTGGGTCTCTTACCATTTCTTAAATTCTTCTCAGTATTCTGTTTTCGTATGTTTGTGTTTGATTTTCATCTTGTTATATTATTTCAGTTCTGTTAAATTCAGCTTTCAGATGACTTTCTATTTTGCTTGCATGTCTCTGAAAGCAGGAAAAGAGGATATCCCTGTGTTGTATCACGTTGATAAGATACGAGATGGAAGGACTTACTGCACTCGTTCTGTGAAGGCCGTGCAGTCTGGGGTGGTTATCTTCATGATGCAGGCATCCTTCAAGCAGGAGGAGACGTTCAAAACAATTCACCAGTCTCCTATGCCCAAGGTTGGTCCCTCGTTCATAATTTTTTTTTTTCCCTTGTTTCTATGTCATTATAATTTTCTCATTTCCTTTCTTCCATCAGTCTTTTGCTCTTTGCAGCCAAAGCGGAGAAGATGTTGTGGCACAGCATTGTATTATATTTGGAGCAGATTGCAGTCGGTATTTTTATCAATTCTTGAGTGAAGCTAAAAAGCTGGGGTGTGCAGTATTTCTTTAGCAGATTCCATCTCTTTGGGGACTGTGGCAATCCCTGCCTCATTAGCTAGGATAGGCCTGTTACTAGGAGTATCAAAGGAGAAATGTAACAGGGTTTCGACTGGCTATGGTTAAGCAACCCAAGTTCTATCATGTTAGCTACAGATCACTGACTGTCATATTGTACAGCATCTTCACCCCCATTTCAACACTTCCAACTGAAAACTGGCAAGCTATGAAGAATACATCTGTTCTTTTTTTTTCCCTTGTTTTTACTACTTCTCAGTCATGCATGTTATGTGCTGCTCAAAACAGCATGGCCAGAGTAAGAGCATCAGCTCAGTGCACTGCCACACATTACATAGCAGCATGGCCAGAGTAAGAGCATCAGCTCAGTGCACTGCCACACATTACACAGCAGCATGGCCAGAGTAAGAGCATCAGCTCAGTGCACTGCCACACATTACATAGCAGCATGGCCAGAGTAAGAGCATCAGCTCAGTGCACTGCCACACATTACACAGCAGCATGGCCAGAGTAAGAGCATCAGCTCAGTGCACTGCCACACATTACATAGCAGCATGGCCAGAGTAAGAGCATCAGCTCAGTGCACTGCCACACATTACATAGCAGCATGGCCAGAGTAAGAGCATCAGCTCACTGCACTGCCACACATTACACAGCAGCATGGCCAGAGTAAGAGCATCAGCTCAGTGCACTGCCACACATTACACAGCAGCATGGCCAGAGTAAGAGCATCAGCTCAGTGCACTGCCACACATTACATAGCAGCATTGTTTGTCTTCATCCAGGTGCCTTACCCTGATGAGCTGGAGACCATGATGGAGTCCTTAGACAGGCTTCGAATGTGAGTAAATCCTTTATATTATGTTGTGAATGAAGAGAAACAAAGATGTGGATGGCCTGTATTGTCAGATCAGAAGGTTTTGTTATAGCACTCAGTATAGAAATTGCTATATCATGATTTTGATCCTGACTTTCTTTGATCTTTAAGCTTTCACATTTCTGACTTTCATTCACATACTCGTCAGTAGTTTTGAAGGCAATTTATTTCCATTTGCTCCAGTTTTTAAAAAAAAATACATCTTCAGTCATTCCCATCTCTTGGATGATGAATTCTGTGCCATGGTAATTATTACACTGTGTGATAAAACATCACCTACAGGTAAGTTTCTTTAGCATTTATAAAGTAAATAAGTGTTCTTCAGAGAAGGAAATTCATTGTCGTGGGAGGACCATGCCACCAAATGCTTCTAGTGGAAATGCATCTTGTGCCATTGAGATCAGATTAAATAGTGCCATACCAATAGGTGTAGGCAGTTATCTCTCTCCATCGTGATCGATCTTCCATCCCACGAATCAGGTCAGTTGCGGTTTTTCTGCCAGACTTCAGGCCATCTGGGCGTTGTTGTTGTGCCATGAACAAAAAGTGAAGAGAAGCTCCTGCATTAGACAGAGAAGGCAGGACAAAAAAGAAAAGAGTGTTTCACAGCACATCTTCCTGTGCCAAGATATGACTGAAAGACCCTGCTGTTGATCCTAGCTGTCTGATTTTCATATGTATTTCCTTTACCTTTTCCTAATAGTTCATACAGAATGACTGATTATAAACATTTAACAGGCATGGAAATGTTTCTGAGAGTAACTACACCTCAGGTAAGGAGTGGAATGAGGCATTTCCTGCAATAACCAAGTGGATTGGCTTGGAGCAGCATCAGCCAGGACTGACATATTATCCAAAAAGGCATCTGTGGATTAAGGCTAAAGGTCACATCGGTGAGTCCTTTAAGTTTTCTTATTAAAAACTCATTTCCTGTGCAGATATTAGTATACATGACTGTTAGGACACCAGTTTTATGTTATGGTTGGATTATTCTGTAAGTACAAGCTTTCAACAGGTAATGCAGTGATGGAGATCTTGGAGGAATGTTACATGGCGGTTTCCCTTACCCCTCCAGTACAGACATGAGGAGCTCAGCAGACTTCACCACTGAGGGGGGAAGAAGCAGGTCTTACCCCTGTCAGTGTCTCTAGTGTGATAACATCAAGCATGCCTCATAAAAGCAGAAAGAGGTGTATGGTTCAGTTTTACAAACCAACAGAGGGAATAAGGAAAATGAGAAAAGCAAAGTGCAGAAAAATATGAAAGTAAGTTGAGAATGTATAAATGGAAAACATGCAACATCCAGTATTTCAACATGAGCTTTTTTTTTTTTCAAGGATTACATGCAAGAACAACACAGCACATAAATAAAAAGAGGAAAAATTAAAAAATGAGAAACTTAGCTTTGTGGCATCCTCTTCCTAGGTACAGAATCCACCAAATGTGCCCTAAAGACAGGGGAAAAAATGGAGGGATGGATCGGATGTCAGCGGGTGCTTAGGTGCTGAAAAAGAGAGGACAATGTAAAGCAGGAAAGAGGCCAGAAAGCTATAAAGAAGGAGAGGTGAGGGCTGGGAGATAACGCTAAAACTTGTGAATGAAAAACTGCAGCAAAAAGAGTAGGGCTAAGACAGGAAAGTAGAGCATGAATAGCAGAAAATAGGTGGAAATCTGAAGAAGATTAAAGGAAGTTAAATTTATTGTTAATTTCAGTTGGGTGGAGACAGCCAGCCTGGAAAATAAGCCGCTGTTCTAGAGCTTTCCGAGATCATACATCAGAAGAACAGGAGTGTATTACACTAAAAGAAATATCCCATTTTCTCCTGTGGTTTCTTTGGCAGAAGCGTCTTGCCACAGGTGTCCATGCCCTCTTGGAAATGTTGTTAAGATGTTGACGAAAATGATTTGCTAAAAGTTAATCGGTCTCCTCCATATATTTCATATCACAATGTTTGCGCATCATGCACCTAGAAGGAGGATGCCACAAAGCTAAGTTTTTCATTTTTATTTTTCATCTTTTTATTTATGTGTTGTGTTGTTCTTGTATGTAGTCCTTGAAAAATCTTACATCCTTCCCATGCTGTTAAACGTCACATAGGGCTTGCATAGTTGTTTACCAAGTTTTCCTGTTCTTGGTGAGTCTTTTAACTTCATCAAGGGGTGTTATGCCCACTGAACTGGCTTCTCTTAACAATGTCCTCTTTAGAGTTCCACATGATCGACCTCTTTTTCTTCAGCCTGTTGTGCTCCACTTGATAGCTTGTTTTGGTATTCTCTGATTGTTTCTTCTCATCACATGACCTACATATGTCCATCTTTTTCTGATCACCCATGAGACAGGTTGTTGTTTGTTCATCTTTCTTATCTCTGTATTGTTCTTGAATTCATTTCACTTTATACCAAGTATTTTCCTTAGGCATTTATTTTCAAAAGAGTCTAATTTGTCTATTTCTTTAGTTAATTTCCAGCTTTCACGTCCATAAATGAGGGTGGATATCACATTTGAATTGAATAATCTTAACTTGGTTTTTGTGCTTATAACTTTGGAATTCCATATATTCTCAAGATTTTTGAAGGACAAATCAGCATTTGCAGTTCTAATTCTAACTTCCTTCCTGGTGTCACCATCCTGGTCTGTGTAGCTGCTAAGGTATGCAAATTGGTTTACTTCATCAACAGCTGTTCCTTCTACGAATATATTTTTCCTTCTTGATTAATGAGAAGTTTCATTATTTTTGTTTTGTTTTTGTTAATTTCAAGACCTATTTTGCTACCCAATAAGACAGGGAATCTGTTTTTTCCTGCATCAGTTTTACATTGTCACTGATAAGAGTTATGTCATTTGCAAAATCAAGATCTTCTATTTGGGTCCCATGTACCCAGTCAATACCAGCTTTACCTGTACAGCATCTTTTCATTATAAAGTCAATAGCAATTCCAAAAAAGCAAGGGAGATAATATACATCCTTGTTTCACGCCTGTTTCAATCTGAAACCATTCGCTCATTCCTTCTTCTGTCTTGATTGTAGAGATCTCTAAGAATGTTGATAATTTTATATGGTATTCCATATAGTCTTAAAATTCTCCACAATGAATCTCTGTGTATGTTATCAAATGCCTTTTTAAAGTCTATAAAGTTCAGGATTAATGGTTTTTGCTTTTCAGTATGTTCTTCAAGTATTATTCTCAGAGTAAAGATCTGGTTGAGACAGTTCTCCCTTTTCGAAATCCTGCCTGTTCTTCTCTCATTGCAGTATCCACTACATCCTTAATTCTATTCAGAATCACTTTACAAAACACCTGTGACACAACTGATAGTAAGGTTACACCCCTCCAGTTATTGCAGTCACTGAATTTGGCTTTTTTGGGGTATTTTAACAATGATTCCCTTTTTCCATTTAGAAGGGACTTTTTCTTCTTTCCAAATTTTATTAAACATTCTTTGTAGTTGGCTCATGTTGTCGCTGTTAATAGCTTTTAACATTTTGACTGTTATTTCATCTTCACATACAGCTTTGTTGTTAGCCATTAGATTCACTACTTTTTCAATTTCATTCGGTGTAACTTCATCTAAGTTGACATTTCATTGTGGGACTGGTAAACTGGTTTCAAGATTTATTAATTCATTTGGGTGTGGTCGATTAAGTATTTCTTGTAAGTGTTCGGCCCATCTTTGCTTTTGGTCTTTACTTGATATTAATAGATTGCCTGTTTTGCTAAAGACTGGTCTTTCTCTGGAGGTAATAGCACCTATTAGCTTCTTCTGTATGTTATATAGAGTTTTGCTGTCTACTGATTTTGCTGCATTTTCTGCTTATTTTGCTATATTGTCCATATATTCTCTTTTGTCTCTTCTAGCTGAACTTTTTACTTTATTGTCTAGTTCTTTGTATGTTGCTCTTGCCAAAACTTTTCCAAGATCTGTCTTATTCAACATGGCTAATTTGGCTGCTCTTCTTTCATGTATGTATTTCCATGTGTTATCTGATATCCATGCTTTTCTGCTTGTTGACTGCAGTCCAGCACTTGCTTTTGCTGCCGTGATTATGGCTGTGCTGTATGAATTCCATAATTCATCTATATCTGCCTCTTCTACCTCTTTGAGTGCTGCGAAATGTTTGGTAAGTTCCAGATTGAAATCACTGTTGGTATTTTCTTCTTGTAGGCTATGACTGTTTATCTTTCTGAGTATTGATTTCTTGTGTTGGCTTTTCAGTTTAAGTCTTATCCTCACTATACACAGGTTGTAATCACTGTTGACATCTGGACCCCTATATGCTCTTACATCTATCAGAGATGTTCTGAATTGTTTTCTAATACAAAATGATCTATCTGGTTTCTGGTTCTATCATCTGGAGATATCCATGTTGTTTTATGTATCTCTTTGTATGGAAATATTGTTCCTCCAATGACCATGCCCTCTGTTAGACATATTTCAATTAATCTTTCTCCATTCTGATTTATTGTATCAATTCGTTCTTTCCCCATTACTTTTTTGACATTGGTGTTATCTTTTCCTAACTTGGCGTTGAAGTCTCCCATGACAATTAGGATGTCATATTTAGGTACTTTGTTGATAAGTTGTTGTAGTTGGTAATAGAAATCGTCTTTTATTTCATCATCTGTATCATTCGTGGGTGCTTAGCATTATATGATCATCATTCTTCTGTGCCTTATTTTGTATCATGCTCATATCATACAACTGTTCACTGGTTCCCATTCTGTAGGGCTCTTTACTGCTGCAGATGATATAATTATACCCACTCCTTCTTGGTATTTCCCATCGTCTCTGCAGGAATATATTATTAACTTATGGTTTTCCGCTGTTCTTTTACCTGCTTCTGGCCATCGCATTTCACTGATGCACAACACATCCAGGTGAAATCTATCCATTTCTTTTATTACCCAAGCAGTTTTTGTTGTTGCAGCCATCGTTCTTACATTCCAAAATCCAATTTTTGTTCTGCATTTGGGGCCAGTTAATTTTCGATCGTTGTCAACGGCATGCAGAGTTTGTGACCTTGATGTTCTGTTACAACTGTTGCGAGATTCCATAAGGGCAGGGTTTTTCTCCATCTAGGTGGGTCTCAGGATGAGGTTGTTGGCCTCACGCCCAACTCCTATTTTACAATGTATGGCGACACAGAAGACTCGTAGGCAAGTATGCCGACAAGAGTGTTAAAAAAGCTCCTGCCATCTTGTACATCACCCGGAAGCGAAAACTTGAAAAATGCTGACGTTGAAATATTGGATATTGTATGTTTTTCATTTATACATTCTCATCTTACTTTCATACTTTTCTGCCATTTGCTTTTCCCATTTTCCTTATTCCCTCTGTTGGTTTGTAAAACTGAACCATACACCTCTTTCTGCCTTTATTACTAGAACCAGTCGTTATTTCTTTTATCTGTCTCATAAAGGCAGGATAGGAACTTGGCTATTTTCAAATGACTCATAACATTGCTGTGTCTTATCACCATCATTTCAGCTTCCACAGGATGTCGGTGATGCTGTGAGACTGTAGAGAAAAAAACTAACACTCACAAACTGTCAGTGTAGGCAGACTGTAGAGAAAGATCCTTTACTAACTCTGAGAATAAGCAGACTTTTTAGAGAAAGATCCATTACTCACTTAAAGTGTGAACTGACTATTAAAGATCCATTATTAGCTCTAGGTATAAACAGACCGGTTAGAAAAAGATCCTTACTAGTTCTCAGTGTAAACAGTTTGGAGAAAGATTCATTGCTAGTTCTCAGTGCAGATTTCATAGAGAATGATCAGTTACTTGTTCTTAGTGTAAACAGTTTAGAGAAAGATCCAATTACTGGCTCTTAGTGAAAATAGACAGTTTAGAAAAAGATCCAGTACTAGTTCTTAATGTAAATAGTTTAGAGAATGATCCGTTACTAATTCACAGTATAAACATACTGTTTTAGAGAAAGCTCCAGTGCTAGTTCTAAGTGTAAACAGACTGTTTAGAGAAAAATCCATTAATAATTCTCAGTGTAAACAGTTTAAGATATATCACTAGAAAAAAAAACAAACAAAAAAAAACAGACTAGTTCATGTTTCTGTGGGTCATCATCATCATCATGTGCCGTGCCGACTGGCGTTGGCTATTATGCTTCTCCAGAGTACGCGATCCTTCATGCAGGCCATCAGCTCAGTTGGTGATCTCCTCTCACACCATCCCGTCAGACTGTCCAGTACCATTTCTCTTGGTCTTCCTCTTGATCTTCTTCCTTCTATTTTTCCTGTTGTTATAATATTTTCAATGCCCCCTCTTCTCATTGCATGTCCTATGAAAGTACATTGTCTCTCTCTGTGGGTACAGAAGATTATTTATTTGTATTTTCATGTGTACTTATGTTTTAAGAAAACTCTGTAGTAAATACTTCAGTGCCAGGCTTCTTAGTCAGCTTCTTCGTAGCATGGACTTATCTTTTTGACAAGGTTTTTTGTCTCTCCAGCTCTTTTCATACATTCTTCATTAGTTATTTTTGCTGTCCAGGGGATTTGCAACATTCTTCTAATAAACCACATTTCTGCTGCTTCCAATGATTTTTGTGCAGACTTGCCTATTGTCCATGATTCACTTCCGTATAACAAGATAGGTTCAGTATAGCATTTTAGGACTCGTTTTCTAACATTCATTGATAAAGATGTGTATATATATATTTATATATATATATGTATATATATATATGTATATATGTATATAAAAATATAAAAAGATTGTAGAGAGATATAGATATAAAGAAATGTAGGTATAGAGAAATATAGATATAGAAAGATAGAAGAATAGAGAGATATAGATATGAGAGATACAGGTATAAGGAAATGTAGATAGAGATATATAGGTATAGAAAGAGACAGATAAAACTGGCTAATTCTCCTCTATGCAAATTAAGTATCATTGTTCTACTGGCCTGGTTATCCTCCACCCAATTTTACTTATTGCTTTTAACTAAGACTTTAATAGTATAAACCAGGTATGGCAACTGGTGACCTCCAAAACTTGGTTTTTTTTTATTGATAATTTACTGGTAATTGCCACTTAATGCTATCACTGGTGTAGAGAGAGGTAGATAACAGATATAGAGAAATGTAGGCATAGAGAAATGTATTGAAGAGAAAGTAATGTTTATCCAGGCTTGTGCAGCACATGCTATACCAGCTCCACCAAGCTGTGCTTTTGGTACAACTGGAACTTAGTATCATCATCTTCTTCATATTCATTGGCGTCATCAGATTTCCTTATCACCCCTAGAGGTACATAAAGCAGAAACAGAAATTCAGTATTTCAAATAGGCATAAGCCAAGACAAGCTACACAGCTACATTCTATTTATCAGTGCTTTCAGATAATACTTTCTGTGTGGTTCAGAATGAATTCTAGAGTGATGAAAGTATTAAAAAAAAACATTAATATATCGTTAATGTTACATAATTAATACTTTTCAACGTTTTTTTGTTTTTAATTTTAAATAAACGACGGAGTTCATTATTTTGCAGGTGATGGTCGAGCACTGTGCCGTGGTAGTATCTGGGACATAAACGGGACCCAGGTAGTAACGTTTGTGCAAGAAGGGGTTCTGAGATACAGGGAAACATCATCTAAATTGTAACATTCCAGGACTTTCATGATATCAGGTGTCACGGCTTTGTTTGAAAGCTAATCAGAATTGAGTCATTGATCACTTCAGGGGTTGGAAATACTCAAAATGCACACACAGGACTTCCATTATTTAACACAGGATGTGTTTTTAACATGTACCAGCAGGAGTGTCCATTGTATGAGCAACACTGTATTATCATTGTATCAGCTGCCCTGTTTTTTTTCAGTATGTATCAGTTGCCCTGTGTTTTTTAACATTGTATGAGCAACCCTGGATTTTTTTAACATTGTATGAGCAACTCTGTGTTTTTTAACACTATCAACAGCCGTGCATGTGTGTGTGTTTTTTTTTCAAACACTGTATCACCAGTCCTGTGTTTTTTAACATTGTATGAGCAGCCCTGTGTTTTTTTAACATTGTATCAGCAGCCTTGTGTTTTTTAACATTGTATCAGCAGCCCTGTGTTTTTTTAACATTGTATCAGCAGCCCTGTGTTTTTTTAACATTGTATCAGCAGCCCTGTGTTTTTTTAACATTGTATTAGCAGCCCTGTGTTTTTTAACATTGTATGAGCAACCAAAAAGAGGTCGACCATGTGAAACTCTAAAGAGGACATTGTTAAGAGAAGCCAGTTTAGTGGGCATAAAATCCCTTGATGAAGTTGAAAGGCTCGCCGAGAACAGGAAAACTTGGCAAACAACTATGCGAGACCTATGTGATGTTTAACGGCACGGGAAGGATGTGAGATATAATTCAGCAACCCTATATTTTTTGCACAATCAACAGCCAGGTGGTTTTTAACATTGTATTAGCAGTCCTGTGTTTTTTAACATTGTATCAGCTGCCGCATATTCTACAACACAGAATCCACCGAATCTGTAGACATGTTACCAGTGAATTTCAGTATCTTCACCTGTAGCTTCACTCCCGGCATGATCTAGTGTTGTAGGCTGCCATAATTTGTGGCTGTGTTCTTGTGTCTAAATTCCAGTTCCATTTAAGGACATTCTTCAGTGCTGATAATTTATGGTGATGAAAGTGGCTCAGTAGGCCATGGATGCTGCTCTCATATGAAAAAAAAACAAGACAGCCTTCTGCTGTCTTGCATGTGTCTAGTCTGACATCCACATCCAGTTGGGTTTCTTTTACTTCTTTGTATGATCATAGACAGCCAGTCCGTCTGCTTTGTTTTTGTTAGTAGCTTTACTTTACAGTGAGCAGATTAATGATGGAGGCCTTTTTAGTTTACAGTGAGCAGATTAATGATGGGGGCTTTGTTACAGTGAGTGAATTAATGATGGAGACTTTGTTAGTTTACAGTGAGCAAATTAATGATGGAGGCTTTATTAGTTTACAATGAGTAAATTAATGATGGAGGCTTTATTAGTTTACAATGAGTAAATTAATGATGGAGACTTTATTAGTTTACAATGAGTAAATTAATGATGGAGGCTTTATTAGTTTACAATGAGTAAATTAATGATGGAGACTTTATTAGTTTACAGTGAGTAAATTAATGATGGAGGCTTTATTAGTTTACAGTGAATAGGTTAATTAGTTTGTAATGAATAAACTCCTATTAATGCCTTTGACAGAAAGCAGAAACATTTTTCAAATGCGAGTGTTATTCTGCTGTTTAATTACAGCTTAATGTGGGAAAACAGCAAATTTCATATGCTTTATCTGTCTACAGTGAACCAGAACATTCTGTAGTTGTACAAAATTCAGTTTTCTTAAACTTGTGTATCTGTGAAAGCTACTGATCTTAATATATTGGGAATTTTAATGTTCTGTGATAAAGTTCATCCATCCATAACCTTGGTTGGTGATTGATTAATCTGTCTCCACCCAGTATGCCCTGTGGCATCTTAGAGGGCAGCAACAATCTCTCTCCACCTCTCATGGTCCATGGTCAGACTTTGTATTGTGCCCCAGCTGTGCTGCATGCTACTCATTTCTGCTTCTATAGTTCTCTGCCAGGTTGGGTCGTCCTCTCATTCTTTTCCCTCGGATGTCCATCACATGGCTCTTTTAAGGATGTTGCTGGACTCTCTTCGGAGCGCGTGACCAATCCATTTCCAGTGTTTTTTTGTTGTTTTTTTTTTTTTTTGCTGTTATAACATACATATCTTCTAGTTCTCTGTGAAATTTATGACACTGAAAAACCGTATAATGATCACATAAAAGGGATATTTAACTGGTGGCCCACATGTCACATGCAACCCATGGAGCATTTTATTGTGGCCCATGAGGTTATTATGAAAGTGTAATTTATTTATTAAAAATTAATATTGTTAGGCAAAGTATGATGAGTTTTAGTCCTATGCTGTGAAAGAAGGAAACCATATTAGTTTCACTTGATTGTGCAGTCAGTAGTAAAATTTCCTGAAGCATGGAATTCAACAAAAACTGGTTATTTAGATTCAACCCATCACTTAACCCATGGATACATTTGGACATCCCTATCATATATGATAGCTTTACATTGATTGTCACTTTACATATCAAAAGAGGTTTAATACTTTGTTCCATACAATTCAGATAACAGGAAAAATGACGCCATGTGATATTTAATCACTTTCTGTAATTTCATTACAAATGTATCCAAAACAAACCAGTGATCAAAAGAGACACAGTAATAAGTCCAAAACATTTTGTGTTTGTCATCTGAAATCAAGAATGAGTTCATTTGTGTGCAGTGATGATAATGTTGATTCACTGTTGAATTTTATTTAAAAAATTGTGAAAAATTTTTTAAAATAAAACTTACTCAAAATAGTTGACTTGAAAGAAAAGCAAACATTTACCCAGTTACAGCATTCACTCAAATATCAACAACATTTCTTCTAAGATTGCTGTTGCTGAATAAACTGTTTTGCCAAAATATTGGTTGGTCTAGCTTCTTTATTCCATTTTTTCACAATTTTTGATTCACATTTTAATTGACCTTATTATTTTGTATTTCTGGCATGGTTCTTATCACCGAGTGTGGTTACCCTAGAGTGAAATTCATCACATTGTGGTTGTAATATCAAAGAAGTAACAAACAAGTGAAGCGGAACTAGGTGCTGATGAACTTCACATAGATACATCACTGCCACATTCTAGCTTCAAATACTGTAAAGACAAATGGCTACATGTTGTTTTCATATTTTTTTATATATTTCTTTTTAAGTGATAATTTTCAGATCTCCCTGTAGACTGGAACAAAATCAATAAAATGTGAACTCTTCTTCTGTCATCTGCCTATTGGGCGGCGATGACAGGTTGCCAGATCATAGATGAAAGTTGCCTCTTTGGATTCCATGCTTTGCTTCATAGATGGAATTTTTGTCTTGGCCATAATAAAATCAGTCTCATTACTTAATTGTCAGACCATGTCTTCTTCACTGTTGGACAGTGACAACAGACACTAATAAAAAAAAAAAAAAAAAGCATCATCTGCCATGAGAGCCCTGTGTGAAGGAAGTGAGAAATCTTAGGTTAAAGCAGTGAAAGATTGGAGAACATAAAGATGCTAGCTCGAGAAGCATTCTGGTCAAGACAGTGTCCTCACGATGTTCCGGGCCATTGTTGCTCTTTAACTGGACCTGCAGAGTTGGACTCACTCGCTATGGTCCTCATGGTAGAGGAGCCTGCCAAGAAACTTGTTTCATGGATCACTCTCTGGGTGTTCAAAAGGGCCAGTCAGCATAGTTTACTCCTTTCCCATGTGATATCACTGCTTCATTGTCATCACAATGTCATCCGCTGAGAAATAACAGTTGGCATTTCCAAGGGAGATTACAACAAATGCAAGACAGAAATAGCGTACTGTATCGTAATGACCTTATTATACCTTTTATTTCAAATCAAGGAAGGTGGTGATGATGCAACAATGGGATAGTCTGTTAGTCATTTGCATGTCCGTTGTGAAACTTTGCCTCCTTATCAGCTCTCCTGTAGGCTTCTCAGTTGTAAGCAAGATGCCCTGCTGCTGATGCATCCATTCCCATACCATCAACGATGTCTTTGCAGGCCATCTTCACCTGGGTCTTCCTCTTTTTCTTTTTCCCATTATGTATCCTTCCAATACAGTTTTCTCTGTTTAATCTTCCTTACCAGCCAACCTTCTTCAATATTAAGTTCTTGTAGTATGGATATATTTGTTCTTTTCTGTGTCCATGCTATTTGAAGAACTCTTCTGTATCATTTACATTCAAAGGCATTTATGTGTTTATACTTAACAAAAGAGCTGAGAAACAATGGAATAAATGAGAAAAAAATTAATGAATGAATGACAGGTGAGAAACACGTAAATGTCTTTCAGTGTAAATGCCACAGAAGAGTTCTTCAAATATCATGGACACAAAAAACAACAAATATATCCATACTATAAGAGCTTAATATTGAAGACAGCGGCTAGTAAAGAGGATTAAAGACAGAAAACTTAAATATTTTGGACACATTAAACGTCATGATAATCTAGAGAAGACCGTCTTGGAAGGATACATAATGGGGAAAAAGAAAGAGAGGAAGACCAAGGTGAAGATGGCTGCAAGACATCAGCAGCAGACCATCTTGCTCATAACCGAGAGGCCTACAAGAGTGCTGTTAGAGAGGCAAAGTTTCGCAAGAGACATGCAAATAAATGACAGATAATAATCAGGAAGATCCTCAAAAATAAAAACAGTCGTGTAAGGTCATCTTACCAGAGCAGCCATATTTAAGCAGCCAGATTTTACAAAATTGTTAGCTCAATCTGGCATACTTCCAATAGCGGCCATATTAATTTCAGGTTAGAAACCACTTTAGGCCAGGTCCACATAAGCTTGTTAAGTTATATTAACAGCATTGTTTTTTTTTTTAAATTTAAAACATTTAAGTCATGAAAATGCTGTAAGCAAAATTCAATCAGGCATGTTCTGGGTAAGGGCGGCGACAAAACAAACGAGCTGGCTCACAAGACGTAGAGGTTTTCACACGACTTGGACATGTGATCCTTCCTGAATAATTTATGCAGCAGATTTTTACTTCTAGCGTAGCAACTCACGTCCGCATTGGCTGACTTTCCTGGGGGCGTGGCTTTCAATCGGATTTGTGAAACCACACCCACCAGGAGCTCGTCAACGTTGTGATTGAGTACAACTGACGTCTCGATGTACTTGCAGTCGTAGGCGGTTGCTACACTTGTGGCTTCTGTTGAGATAAAAGTTTTATTTTGTTTTTTGATTAATTCTTATACATTTATTTATGAAAACTAATTATGCGATATTATTCATACTTTGAAATAGGTCACTATCTATGAGAGACAGAAAGACAGTGCTGCAGTGTGCTACATTGAACCAATCCTGTTCTATGATTGTGGATCCCGGATAGACAGTAAAGAGATACGAAGAAGGCTGGAGTCAGCTGACATTTGGCTCGTAAGAAGAATCCTGAATGGACAGCGAGGAAGTTCTGAAAGAGGCACAGGAAACAAGGAAACTTGTAACAAAGATCAGAAAACGACAATGTCTGGAGGAGAGGCGGACTAGAGCACCTAATGGGAAGATCGGAGGCAGAAGAGGCAGAGGTAGACAGAGAAAAGATGTTTGATGATTTGGCATCCTGGCACGAGGAATGCTCAGTGACAAGCCTTTTGAAATAGTATCGTCTGCTTGCGGAACTTTCTGTTCTCTCTCTCTCTCTCTCTCTCTCTCTCTCTCTCTCTCTCTCTCTCCCTTTCGACAGAAATAGGATATCACGTCCTTCCATAACACTCGATTCCTTGTGTTATGGAAGGACGGGATATCCTACTTCTGTTGAAAGGGACCTTAAGAGAGAGAAATTAATAGAAAGTTCTGCAAGCAGATGATAACATTTCAGTAACTTTTCAGACAGACAAAAATTGTGAATGATTAATAGACGTATAGACAGGCATTCTGCCTGTGAATACAAGTACAGCAATGCAGACAGGCAGAAAATACGTATCAGAGCAAACATTGCAGAGGGAAGTTCGTCACGTTAGAGTACCTAAATAATTTTTTTTTATTTTCACCCTGGCTGCTGCCAGTTTGAGCCTAGTTCCATAAACATGCGGCTAAGTTCTGCATTATTATTAGTAGTAGTTGTAGTAGTAGTAGTAGTAGTAGTAGTAGTAGTAGTAGTAGTAATAGTAGTTGTAGCAGTAGTTGTTGTAGTAGTAGCAGTAGTAGTAGCGGTAGTAGTAGCAGTAGTAATAGTAGCAGCAGTAGTAGTAGCAGTAGTAATAGTAGTAGTTGTAGTAGTAGCAGTAGTAATAGTAGCAGCAGTAGTAGTAGCAGTAGTAATAGTAGTAGTTGTAGTAGTAGCAGTAGTAATAGTAGCAGCAGTAGTAGTAGTAGTTGTAGTAGTAGCAGTAGTAATAGTAGCAGTAGTAGTAGTAGTAGTTGTAGTAGTAGCAGTAGTAATAGTAGCAGCAGTAGTAGTAGTAGTTGTAGTAGTAGTTGTAGTAGTAGCAGTAGTAGTTGTAGTAGTATTAGTAGTAGTTGTAGTAGTAGTTGTAGTAGTAGTAAATACACTGACAACCAAGTGTAAAGTACGCTGTGGAGGACCTTCGTTGCAGACAGATTTCTGGAGCTCCCATCCGATCTTACTAGAACAGGAGACCTAGAAATGTCCAGCCTCCGTTAAAAGATTCACGTCTTCCAGACCCCATTCACATCTGTCTTTCAAAACAATTTTCAAAAAGACCTTGTGGGATTTGAACCAGTGACTTTTTTTTTTGTTGCTAATAAGTAGACTTAACTACTGAGCTTCATTAACATTAAATGGCTCTCAAGCCACATGCCCATAAAATTCAAGGAAAAATACAGCCTAACCAACCTTCAGTAGTGACCTCCCTCGTCCGAACTAGATCACACTTATTGGCTACTAAAATAATAGGTCCCGCCCAGCTGTCCATCTTCCTCAGTTCGTACAACAAATCGGTAGCTCGCTCGAAAGTAGATCTATCATCAATGGTGAACACAAGGACGAAGGCGTCAGGGGC
This sequence comes from Achatina immaculata, assembly GCA_009760885.1. NCBI lineage: Eukaryota > Metazoa > Mollusca > Gastropoda > Stylommatophora > Achatinidae > Lissachatina > Lissachatina immaculata. The sequence continues at coordinate 18,502,451 of CM019709.1, read as the reverse complement.
GGACACCGAGCGAAGGTCCTACAGGGAATGGGCGAGAGAAAGTTAAACGAGTATTTTATATTCATAGTGGGGATAATTGGAGGTTGATATTCTTCGCTTATGGTTTTATACGTTTTGCGTACACCTAGAGAACTCTTTTTTTTTTTTTGGTAACACATGAATGTATGCAGGAAACTCTCTACTGTAGAGAGCGGAACAACAACACAACTCCTTTAGATCATCAGAAGAAGTACCCCCCCCCCCCCACTCAGACAAGTGTTTCGGCCCTATTAAACTCCTGACACTCTGGGGGGGGGGGGTGGGCCCCTCTGGGTCATGACTCCCAGAGGTCTTGTGAGTTGTTGCTTTTTTTTTCGTCAAGGGATTGAGTTGGCACTGCACTTTGAAGTGCGTCTTTAGCGATTTAGCTACGGAGGAATGGTATTGATTGAGGCAAACGACATGTATGTTATCAGTGTTTGTTTTGCATGCTCCACAGCCTGCATGAAGCCTTTTCTGCTGTTTCTGAAAGCTTTCTCAATGCCCTTGCTCTTGCTTGTCCCTTTATGCCCAGTTGCTTACATAGGTCGTATGCTGATGTTGCCATGAATCCTCTTGCTACCACTTCTACAGCTATCACTTTTGCCCTGATCCCTGCCTCAGTTGCTTGACCAGGTCGCTGTACTTCTCATATCTGAATAGATGTTGCTCTTCTATTCTTGTTTCGTACGGAACAATTTAATTAATAATTTAGTTATAAGTGCTAAAACGTATATAAATATACATGAAGCCACTGCAGTAAAGCTGTGATAACAAAATGTTAAACCCCGTGAAGATATTAGGTACACTTGTATCTGTCTTTCATTTTGCATGAAGTATCTTGGTAAATATACATTTTCTCAGTACAACATAGGGTACCCTATACTTTTGGTTTTTTTTAAAATGCAAAATTAAACAACATCAGCGGAAATATTTCTTATCTTATTTGATACGAGACCTTGCAGGCAGATTTTCATGGGGGGCGTGGCTTTCAATCGGATTTGTGAAACCACACCCACCAAGAGCTCGTCAACGCTCCTCCAATGCTCCTCCATGCAAACTGGGCATCAACCATCCTTCTGGTCCGATTATCCTCAAACGTATTTCTCTGGTTGCTTTTTGTAAAGTTTTTTTAAAAAATATAATATAAACCGGTTACAGCAACGAAAAAGTTTCAGTTTTTTCGTTTCTTTTATCGGTAATTTACCGGAAATTGCCGGGTAACGCTATCACTTGGTTAAAACAGTTTAAAAGAAACGTAGGAACAGCTCTATTATTTAATGAGCACACGGTTGTGACGTTCCGCTTTACATATTCATCGTATTAAAAACATTCTGGACAAAGAAACAGGAAAAGAAGATAAAGTATAAATTCACATGAATGCTATACTAAAAAATAGAGATGGAAAAAAAACGTTTTTTTAAAAATGGAAAAAAAGGAACACTTAGCTGTGACTTGTAAGAAGCTACGTCCAGAAGTGGCTATTGTCGCGAATATCCTTCAGTCTGGGAAACAAAGTCGATTACTTCCTCAGCTTGGGATACGGTTTTAGGCCCATATTGCCAAGCCTTTGTGCACATGAAAGTGTTTTGTGGACAGTATCACGCCTAGCTGCATATACCTTCTCTGGTACCCATTTTTTACAGGCTGGGTGGAGTTCGGGGGTCTTTTTGGTGTGATGATACCAGGAAAAAAAATCCAGCTGCTGGGACTTGAACCCTGTACGATCGGATTAGCAGACTGAGCGCCTGAGCATCGGTCACAATGACATAATTACAGAAACAGAAAAAAAATGTGTTTTATTGTAAGTTCTCCATCACTATACTAGTTGCCAAGTTTCCGATTTCTTGGGGCATCATCATTATCACCATCGCTTTTTTTTTT